>CM017558.1:9887064-10254564 GCA_007844125.1 Sinonovacula constricta | reverse complement strand
AACGTGATCTAAAAAGTAAATGGTCACGAAGATTTTCTTTTAAAAATATTTGACTGTGCAGTATAGCCCGGATAGAAAATACATGCTTGTAATGACAACGGTGACAAAGTTGATGTTATGCTAGACTTTCCACATGGATGTAGGGCACCAATAAATCAATTCGGGTGATCTTTTCAGGTAACAAATAATGTATATGGTTGCATGAAAGGAAAACATTTGTCCAAACAGTCAGATTCCGGTTTTAAAGAAAAAAGGTAAATATTATGCTACCAATGAACTCAGTTTAAGCGAAATCTCAACTATATAACTATATAGAATTCCTTTTCTGAAAGTTGGATCTTTGCTATGTGCCTATATATCATCCATGTAACATGTGTTCCAGAGTGCGGTGATGCTAATTTATGTCACCGTTCCAGTGAGGGTCTCCGGGGACCCGCCATGTTTGCGATCCCAGGACCTCAGAAGGTATAGTCACGACATCCGGCCACTTTTGATGTAATGAAATTCTATGCAATTAAATTAGAGGCTAATTTGAAATCATTATGGGGCTCACAAATGCTTTCTACGTTGTATCAGAAATGTAGTTAAGCCAGTCCCGGCGGAGAGCAAATAAGTTAAAATTGATTTTTAAGGCTGCCCCGGGCACAATGAACGTTGTTTCCAGCTACACGGGGCCAATGCTGATGGCTCCTTTACCGCGACTCTGGCACGCCACGGATGGTGGGCAGGCAATGAATGCAATTTGCTTGATTGACTTCCGTTCTGCATGCTAAGACAAATAATCCCGATACCGTTAGCACGGTCACTCACTTTGATCATTGCCTTATTGCGCATTTTTGAGAGCAATATTAATCATTACAGTAATTTATATGCGTTTTATAATTAGTAGCGGATGTTGAAGCTGTTAACAATGCGACATTGTTAATAGTCTACTAGCGAAATCGAATTTGTCGCTATCATAAAAAGAAGCCATTAAACGATTATTTCTTAAAGGTCATCATAGAAGAAGTAAAAATTCTAAACATGATGGCGCGAACAGCGTTTGGGAGAAAGTAATATATTTATTGAAATGAAATAACCATGTTATTCATATTAACAATCTACGTCTGGCTATTTGATTGCCAGTTTCGTGAGCTTGTGAGATGTCTGGACTTAGACAGTGTTGGGTAACGAGATCTTAATTGTTCATATCAAATAAAAAGAAATTTAATCAAGTACAAGTATGCATGTGGTCGACTGTAATTTGTAACAAACAGAGCCAACGTTCGCTGGTGTTTGGTTTTGACACCGAGAACACTAAAGTGCAGAGTTTCTATATTTAGTTTGCACAATATTTCGTATACACATAAAAAACATGGCAGTAGAGAAATAGAACGAAAACTTGTTAAACATGAAATCCGGTGGTCAAGGACAGTTAATGCAAATAAAGTAATGTAAAAGTTTTAAGAATTACTAAAAATCTAAATCTTGTTTCGGAAAAAGAAATAAAACGCAAAGATTTAATTTTCATTTTTTTCTTCATTTTTTGATAGGGCTATAATTCACGATGTTTATCCCATTTTACTGCAAGGAAAATAAAGGTCAAGAAATGAAGACATCGTGAGTGTTCCCGCCCGCGGGCTGTCCAAGAATAGATTTTGTACCGGAAGTTGAATTTTCATACCTCCAGTCTTGAAGAGTTTGTGAGAGAGTCTACTGGAATCATTTGTAAATAAAATAAACGTTGCCCCTAATCCAATCATGGAGTAAATGTATGCGGCGACACTGTGGCTGGCAGAGGATTACACTATGAATGAAGACCTATCAACGCCAGATATCTGCGAGCTATCACCGCATCACGTGACCACGGCTCACACGTACACTTTCTTACATTCCCATTTTTCACCATTTAAACAAAAAAAAAAAAAAAAAGATAAAAAAAAGATGTCCCTCTAAAGTAAGAATGAGCTAAGTTTGTAGATTGTAAAAGAACATGTGCAAGCAATGTTAATTTCTATAATATTCTTTTATCTGTATTCGTAAGTATGACATTTTAAAGTTAAAATATTCCACTGCTTACGGACACTTTCAGTATTATTAATAAATTAAAGCTCTAGTCAATGATTAAAAGATAAACTGTTGGCTTTGATGTTTAAATACACGTATCAGTTGTTTCTAAGAAAGCACCCAGAAACTCCCACGCTTTTCAAAAAAGGTTTTAATTTAGGTGACCAGTTGTGTTTTAATCTATAAGAATGTCATTGGCTTCGTCCAAGGAAATGTGAAAACCTGTAATTAAGGCGACATTTTTATTTATTAGCGCTGTTGATGAACAGATAATAGAATTTCCTTCCTTCCTAGAGATAGTGCAATATTGTCAACACTTCCCATCAATAGAGTATTCCCGTTTATAATCATATGCTGCAAAAACATTTTTATACACGATAGTATACTGAAAATACAACTTTAAGAATGATTTATTAACGAAAATCGGTGTGACAGATATACGGTATGAAGCAAAATGGTGTGTTTGTATTTTTTCTATAACAATTTGTATTGCCGTGGCAATAATTTTATAACAATGCCTGTAAGATGAAGATGCGCATTATCAATACAGATGATATATGAACTGTCTTCCGGAGTATTGTCTATTCTGGTAATGTATATTATGCAAGATGCGTAGTGTTGCCATTAGGCGTCGTTTACAGATTGTTGATGGTAAAGTTCCCCGGTGTACAGGTATGTCCAGGTATGATAGTATATTAGACCCTAATACAGCAGGAGCGTCTGTGTACCCACGCAGGTGAGACAGTCGTTAAACTCCAGGCATTCCTTGACGCGCTACAATGGCGGTTACGTCGTTACGCACGCGCGCCGGCAACACCATCCCGGACCTATGGAACATTTCAAAACGTTACACTGGATGTCGTTTGACAGCGAACCCAGGTCTGGCATGGAACAATCAGACCACGAGGCACGTGCTGCAAACACAGGTGGTCTTCTAGCAGAATTATTAAAATGGTTCTCTAATAAACAATAAATTCAACCATAAGTGAACCCCGTAAGGTACAAGGCAGCGTGCCTTCGGTTTCCTTTTTCCCAAGACTCAAAGCGTCGCTGTTAGATGCTTTGAAGTAGCGATCTCTCTAGCGGCACTCGGTTAAATGGCGGGAAATAAACCACGTGGTTCCGGCGATTCGGTCGTCTGTTTTGTCGTCTGCCTGTTAATTGCCAGCACGTGCAAGGTTTGTGGAGCAATTTAGATTATCTTTATAATGGTATATTCTATATAAAGACGAAGAATGTGCTCGTAAATGAGGTAATACTGGAGCGAAGACGGGCCACAAAAATCGGACCCAATGACCACCTGGGTTACAAACAATAAAGCAGTCACGGGAATAGCACTGCTAGCCGGCAATTTTATCTGAGTCGACATCATTTGTAAGTACTGGCGGATGATAATTCTTCACCATATTTTGTTTTTGATATTTGGCACGGACTGAAGACAATAAAGTTTGAAGCCAAAAGTGTATTTTAAAATTTGTAAACTAGGTTTTTACCGTTTGTTCTTTTTGGATTTTTTTACTCTTTCAAGTTGTATCAAATTCTTTTTGCGAATAAAATAATTGCTAATCTTATTGAAATGGTTTCTTTTGAGCTTCACGGGAATGTTCTGTCTGCATTGTTGACCAATTATAAATATTTAACTTATTATACATTGATGTTGTTCATTGGCACTTGGAGTTTACATGACGAAACCTATTTATTAATTCCTTTGCTAATCATCATCGGTCACATCAGTAAAATCTGTCCATCAAATGACGCCCTTTCTCGATTTTTGATATCTGTTGGATGCATGTTCGGTTTATCGATATCTTTCGTCGCAAACATTTACCGTTCAGACTCACTTCCAGATTTCGTATATAAGTGTACACCGCTGATTCTGAGTATCGCTTTCACAGCGCCTTATTTACCATGATTTTTATTCCTGTGGATAGAACCACAAACCATGCATGGTTCGGAAATCACCCTAGGCTTCCCCTCCACCTTCCTGGGACGGAATTCTGCTTTTCTTGACCCGAGACCCGGTTCCGTGCAAAACACATGGCCATTATTTATTACCTCCGCGAAACAAACTAACGATGCAAGGTCGGAACTTCTAATTTCCTACATCGCATAAAATGGCGTTCATTCATCTTAGTTAGGGATAATATGAAATGTTATAAGAGGGACTGTCTCCCTTATTATAACTAGGCGGGATGCAAGTACGAAAGGGACGACCAAGAAAGCAGGAATTCTGCAAACTGTTTAAAGAGCAAAGACGAAGTTTAGTTTAAACAGAGCCAATTGCCAACGTCGTATATAAAACATTAGAACTATGGACATGAAAAACAAACCAAAGGGTTGATCCACAAGTTCCAAAACTATGCTCCGATTGTCTACCTGAGACAGTTAGTACAATACAAAGTAAACATAGCGGATAACAATACAACTAGCACGCCAATATAGCATTTTGATAATTGCATGGCTATTATCCTATTCTTCTATAGATAAAAACAGAACTAAAGAACCGTTACCGAAATAGAAAAGAAGAGGAGAAAAGAAACAAATGAACATACTACATAAGTTGCCAAAGAGATAGGGGCGCCGTTTCCTCAAAAAGTCCTAGGACGTGTTTATAATCATAAAAGTACTAACATATTTTAAGTGTGTCTCAGTAAAAGTACCGTGACTGTCGATAGCCGCAGAACCATTTAGACATTTAGAAATAGTGTTAACTTGCTAATAGGACTGGCCAAACATTTATGGTCCTGGTGAAATGGCACCAAGATTCTAGAATGCTCCCAACTTTACTGAATACAAGACGCGCAACAGAGTACCGTATTCTTAAAGGTTGGGGTGGTTGGGAGATGGGGGAGGGGTGGGGCATCCGACAGTTTCCGTATTCTTAAAGGTTGGGGGTGGTTGGGAGATGGGGGAGGGGGTGGAGGCATCAGACAGTTTCCGTATTCTTAAAAGTTGGGGGTGGTTGGGAGATGGGGGAGGGGGTGGGGGCATCAGACAGTTTCCGTATTCTTAAAGGTTGGGGGTGGTTGGGAGATGGGGGAGGGGGGGGGGTGGGGGCATCAGACAGTTTCCGTATTCTTAAAGGTTGGGGGTGGTTGGGAGATTGGGGAGGGGGTGGGGGGCATCTTATAGTTTGCTTTTATCTATTAAATGTAAAAACATCTTATCCTTGTTCTAGGTTTGTTTTCTTTCTTCAAAATTGCTGCATACAATTACATTTTCGTTAAAGTAAAGGTTGTTTATAACATTACCTTAGTTGTTAGACAGGTCAAATCATGAAATATATCCATGTGAAAAGTAAAGTATAACACTCCACTTATCATTACAAAATGTAATTTCTATACAAGGCACACTGCACAGTAAGTTATTTTTAAACTAAGAAAACCACGTGACAACTTGCTTTGGAGATCACATTACATGATCATTCGGTAATTAGCTTTACTGCTTTTCGATATCTATTTTCAGCTGAAATCACCATCGTGTCTATTTATAGATTCAGAAATAATGGACATTTAAAGCGACACATTCCCGTACTGTTATAAACAAGCATTTACTTACATTAAAGTATAAGGGTATGCAGCAATTAAGCACGAATTCGCCAGAGCCAGGATAAAATGTTGTTAGATATATCATATAGGCAAATAATCGGATACCAGCTTTAACAGATACAAGTACGACTGTGAAGCCCGGTATGACTTGTATCGGCGAAAGTATACAATACTCAGTCCAGCGCGCTTTAACATTGTGTGTGACATTATCACATTTTTTCGCATCAAATAATATAGTTTCGTGAAAAAAAAGAAACAAAAACAACAACAACAAAAACAACAACAACAAAAACACAGTATCATAAAAAGCACACAAGGTGCGATATTGCATTTATAAAGTTCTTGTAATATATATATATATATATATATATATATATATATATATATATATATATATATATATATATATATATATATATATATATATATATATATATATATATATATATATATATATTCTTTTTTACAAAATTGCGTTTGTAGAATGGAAACATATGTATTCAGTCATTTATTTCATTTTCGAAATATCAAGCATATTACATTAATGATTTATAATACGAAATGAAGAGGACTGAGAAGGAAATGGCTAACTAGTAATGTCAGATTTCAGTAGCAATTAAAGTTACAATTTCTAACATTTTCCAATACACGGAGATGAATAAGAATAGGCGGAAATCCGGTCTCTACAATTTAAGGGTACACGACACAAGCTTTTAATGAATTTCAGGATCTAAAGTGTTTTTGGCGTTGCGTAAAATCGTTTAATTCACAAAGTTAAATCCGGAAGTTTATAAACGTCAGTATTGAATAGGAGCCTTTAAGTCATGCAAATATTACGTAATGGACTAGCGATAAGCAATCTACAGACATAGGTAGTTTAGACGGCATATATAGCTTTTTGAGAGTGATGCGCGGCAGTTTTATCATTTTTTCTCTCAGTAACAAGCAAATAAGTAATTGTTGTATGAAAGATCCTGCAAAACGCTGTTTACTGATGCCCTGCATCTATGTGACAAGTGAATTGAAGTACATGTTGTTTTTTTTTTCTATATGAGTCTGACTGCATAGTTAACGACAAAGAAAGCCACTTGACCAATCACTTTTAAGATCACGTTATACATGCATCATCATCCTAGTTATCGGCTCTGAAGTCGACATCTATTTTTAGCAGATATGCATATCATGATAATATGTATATTGATGTGGAAAGAATGAACATTTAGATCGTTTTTTACGATATGAACTGTCTATCAATTTAGGTGGTCAAAATCGTTTATACTTAGACTTAATTACCAGCTTATGCAGAAACTATGCCTAAATTAACCCCAAATGAGGGAAGATAATGTTGCATGTATTTGATATAGACAAACAGCCTGATATCACAGCCTTAAACATTCCTTTTTAATTGTATGACGTCGCCATTATCTGACGCGTTATCTGTGTATTTATTTATTTATTTTCTATAAAGTTGAAAGTGACAAATTTTAAGCAATATCGACCTCTTTTTGGGCAGCGGCAGGAACTTTACAAAATGGCCGTGATAAATTAAACGAAGAAAAGTTAAATTTATAGATTCATAGTAATCCCATTTTAAGAATGTCTAATCCAAAAATAGTACCAATGATTATTATAATAAATGTTTTCCCCATTTCTAAATAACCTTGTAATGGTTAATAAAATTAAATTGCATTTTTGTTTAAATTTGACAAAAACAAAAATCGATGTTCTGGTGATCCGCAATGAATAATAAATGTTACATTTGATCGTAAGATTAGGCGTGAACACGTGCCCTTTTAAAAGATCGCTTACAAATTCTAGAAAATAAACAGATCTGTTCCACTTTGGTAATGAAACTGATCAAATATGAAAACGGGGTTGCCTTTTGTAAATAATTCTGCAGACCTCAACCAATGTTGTTTCGTTCATTTTTGTCATATGGAAAAAGTATTTAATATTGCGTTATCTTGTTAACATGTTTGCATCTTTAAAGTTTGTTATATTAGTGTGTAAACAATCCACTGCTTGCAGAGCGTCCGTGCACTATAAAACTGCAATCATCTCGTGAGCTGGTGAGGTATCATAATTTCTCGTCAGGTCTCGCGAGACCTGCCTGAAACTGTGTTGTTTCTTCTCCAGCTCACACGCTCGGAAGAAAAACAAACATTACGGCATTATTTCCAGATTACATGCCAGTAGCCACCATGCAGAGCCTAACTTGATGCTAATTTAATGGCGGGCCATGCGAACGCGCACTTGTTTATGAATGTCAGTGACGTAATATTTACGTCATCGCCTCATGAATTTCCAAGATGTACAATTGACTATTGTCATACATGAATAATTACAGCTTCACGTTGTCTTTCCAAAACGCCAAACATTAGCACATTATTTTCTTAATGTGATTTAAAAAATAAATTATGCAAACGCCATAAATTTTCGCGATTTTATTTATGAAAAAAATAATAAATAAAATAATATGAATTGATCTAATGAAGGTAGATTTAGGCCCTTCTCACCAATAACTATCACTTATGAACATTTTCTTTTTGATAGAGAAATAAATAATCAAGTTTAAATGTGGGATTTAGTCTTTCTGATGCAGTCGCGTAAGTAACTGGTTACAAAATACCCACCTAGAACTATATGTAACTGTGTTATTGCAATGGATATAAAAAAACTATATAAGAAGTATATACTTTAATGATTTGACAATCTCACTAAAGTCAGATCTCACAAAATATAAGATCTGATGACGGCCCGCAAATACCGTCTATAATGATTTTCCCGTTCAGTATTTTTATAACAGCCAATCAAAGAGCGTAATGCATAGCGCTTTCGGTAAGAGTCGCAAAATGGCCACTATCGATGACGCAGTAGAAAAGTGTTTGACAAAATTAGAAATCGCGTGTTAAACCACTTCAGAAGCAAAATCTTGATTGCATTATGGACAAGAAGGTCTTCAGTTACATAAGTCTTGCGTGGACACATTTCTGTGTAAATGGGCGCAGCCATTAAAACGATACGTTCGAAACGCTTCGAATCATCATTTACGTTTGCGATTTTATAGGCAACAATCTGATTGGTTCGGTAGGTTTTATTGACTCGTCGTCAAATCCTGACTTCAGGATATGATTTTAATCAAATTGATGATTTGATATTTTACACTACTTATAATATAACATATTTTAATCTGAAATTAAAGTCAGTATGTATTTAAAAGACTCTCACTCATTAAATATTAACATTTTATGTTAACGCGTATGTGTTTAATTTTTTGACCGGGGGAATTCATAAAAGGTAACCTTCCTACCCACTTTGATATGCTGTGATGTCGCACACGTTCATGTATCAGCGGCTACTGTCCGATTAAAATTTCAATATGTCAATTTAACATACCAAAGGTTACTGTTCCAAAAAATATAAGATGGCGTCGCAGATAGCATAATGGCGTCAATCTGATATATAACACCTCAGGGAATGTCAGTGGCGCTTTTGAGGGAAAAAAAAAAGAATTCTACATACTTGCAAATTTTTCGAATATGAAGCTTGTATTAATTTATTTAATAAATGATTATTTCACTAAATTGCTTTAAATCGTTTACAGTGTTTCCGTCGATGTTGCATTTCTTACATTTGGCTTGTAACAGGACAAGATAATAAGAAAATATTACAATGCCATATAAAGATTGTAATGTATATTTAATTTTGAAAAGGCAAAAGACAAAGGGCTCCACACGCCAATTAAATGTTAACTAGATAAAAACAACTCGGCGAGATATAATATAAAAATAAAGCAAAGACGTCAACCGTTACCTGTTGCTATTTAATGTATCATAAACTAAGTTTAAAACAAGAAAGACAACAACAAACTAAGTGATCAGTTATCAAACATTTATGCATATATCGTGTTAGGTAACGCTTTTACCGTATGCTTTCCTAGCAAAGATATCAGTATATCAACTTTGATCAACCCTGAAACCCTGCAGATGATTGGAAACATTGGTTTGGCAGCGTGTATCAATAGATGTTCACAATGTTAAATTAAACAAAAAACAAATTGTTCGAAACTGGTCCAACTGACAGGTATGGTGGCATGCGAACAGAGATGTGTCAGGGATACAGGTAGTGATACAGATGGTGATATTGGTCGTGATATTGGTGGTGATATTGGAAATGCTGATATCTCACAATCTGAGATTGGTGTCAAAACACGCTGTCAACAATAAGTTGACGTTTTGCACAACTGGCAGTTATAATTTATGACTGTTAATATTTTTTGTTTGCTCATCGCCTTTGTATTGACCCGCGGTTCAGGCAGAACGTAACCATGCTGATGCAGGTAACTTTTGGAATGATGTTTTTTTTTCAATTATGTGTTCGAGGAAAACACATTTAATGGTAGGCAACGTTAACCGTTTTAGTAGAATTGTAAACATTATTTTATAAATGGCTTTCTGACTGTTCAAGCGCGTAGGAGGGGCTAAATAATGTCTATTTACCAAAGGGGAGGGGCCCAGGGGTGGATCCAGGGGGGAGGGTACGGGGGATGCACATTCTCTAATAACCAGGTAAAAGGGTAGAGTTGTGAAAACAGATACATGCATGTAAGCTTAAAAATATTCAAAGTAAATTTCGTCTGTTGACTGCTTGGGTAGACGCGGGGGTCCCCTACTATATATATATACATATTATTTACTGCTATAAAGTTAAATGAATCTTAATTCATACCCCGCTCCACCAAATTTGTCTGGTTCCGACCCTGGAAGGGTCAGGTAGGAGGCTTATTAGCTTATAAGTGTGCAAGACCCGTTGTATATCTCAGACATAACTTGTGTTTGTTATGTTTTTCCTAAAAAAGGAAATGAATTTTTTTTTCAGATCTGTACGGGCATGGCCATAATAGAATTAAAAAAGTCTAATATGATCCGTTTATTAAGAGAAGCTAAAGTTGTGTGGATTATCCTGCCCATCTGCGTACCTGCTTATAGGTAGCTATACAACTGCTGATTACTAGTTTAATGAAAAAACATCCCATCTATATAGATTTTAACATAACCTGTTTAGTGTAGATTTTATACCTATCGTTGTATGCACTTTTCCCAATTTCTACTTTAGTTAGTTTAATTAGTGGAAATATGTTTCCTTAGAAAAGAAGAATAAACACGAGATTGGAGATACTCACCCAACAACAACAACATCAGGAAAAACTAGTAACCTAGTAAAACTAAATTCATGCCATATCATTATTTAATTTATATAATTCATATAATATGATGATGCCAATAAATGTCATGGATTGGCAATTAAGCTAAGCAACATTTCTCTGTCCCGATGCATGAACAGTGAGCGCTATTTTCTTGTTATGTTAGTGTCACAGTTAGAAAAACAAATCCGAGTTACAAGAACAAGCAAACATGGGTGCCCTCTGGACCAGAGTCCAAACAAACTGTCAATTTTCCGGACATGCGTGCGTCCGACGCAAATGTGAATCCAATCGTTTGGTTCCATGTAAAATCCCTTATCCCTCCGCGCATTACATGATCATGCTCAAGCTAGTAATGTAGATCTAGACCAGACAGCTCCGTCTGGATGTACAATGTACACGATCTATGCACAATAAGTTAATAAGTTACTTTATTTGTATCAATGCGTTTTGTTATAAAGATGGAAGCAGAGCACTAGTCACTATGATTTCAGTTTCCGTTTCTAACAAAAGTAGTGGTGTAAGGGATGACCGGTGTTCAAATTACTGCATTCATTAAACCCTCATTCAATTCTGGTCGGTCGGTCTGGCTTCTGGCTGTGACACGCGTTTGCTTACCCACAATGTCGAGGGACACTGGTCTCGTTCCAGTTGGATGTCCCCCAGGGTCTGTCCGCCGGGAATGTTTGTTGTTTCTCACAGCGGGATCCGCCGACTCCGACTGGGCCGGGATTTGACGGGATATGGCACTGCCGGTGTAACTTTCACAACACCACGGTGGTCTCTTGTAATCGAATAATAATGACCAGCGGTCCTATCAGCGACAGACTGACAACCAGTTCTGAAAAACATGTTAAAATCATTAACATGGTACAAATACTAGTATTCAAAAATGGGACAATTCCATAAAATTGAAGTTCGTAAAGTTGTCATAGTGTTATAACGAGAATTATCATCATATGATAGTCATAAATTGCGGGAGATTAGTATTTTCTGCTGACATTTTTCACATGTCAATTAGTAAAATAATTATCTTTTTAATGAGAACTGAGTATCGAATGTTTCATTTTAACTGTAAACATCTTTTAAAAGTTTTTAGGTTAAAGACAGTGTTACGAACTCACGAATAGTAATGATGATAATTTCAATAAACAATTAATTAACAATAAATTACCGATAAAACAAGACTCATCTAGCCATTGTTTAAATAAATGTCAAATGTCAAAATTCTGTTTTTGCTTTCAGATTAAATGTTTTGTTTAACAAATGTAAGGTTAGAAATCACACGAAATTTGTATCCATTTTTACAGAAGCTTTTATTTCATGTCATGTTCGAAGATACAATTTCAAACAAAAGTTATTAAGTAATAATACACTGAGCTGAAAATTGTCTGTATAATATTGCCACGGTTTGTACGAGTATTGACGATAATTTTACTAGTTGATATTATGTTGTTGCTTTATTAGTGAGTTAAAATGGATATTCATTTTATGCTTTTTGAGTGAAAGAAAGTGAAATCCCAGTGAAAGAAAACCTTATCATTTTACTCTGGCCCCATGTGAAATGATAGTGTTATCATTTTCACGCTGGGTCCCATGGAGGTAATTAGTAATTACTGGGACTATGGCATTAACAACTAATTAAAAATTTTAAAGTTTGATGCCGAAATCAGCTTAAAATGAAAAAGGAAAAATTTCAATTTCGGTATACGATCGTATTTTATTTAATGTGTGGTCATAGAAAAATATATATTCAAGAGTGGATATATTTTAACGCACTTAACACTAAACATGAGAATGCTTGAAGACTTTACGATACGTTACATCGTAGGTTAAAACAAAAGACGTCGGACAGGTATTATGATTACGTCATCAATCCCGTTAGGTCGATGCTCGGTAGATGGTATCTGAGAGGTGTTATTTGTTTGAAGTTGTTCAACAGATCTGATTATCTTGAATCATTAGCCTAAAGTACAGAAACATGTATTACACTTTGACCCCAGGTCATTGCCGAAGAAATTAATGCCCCTTACTCAAAGTGTTACCGCCCTTTAATGGCTTTCAGTTCAACAGGTTGTGACGTAATATCTGCACAATATTATGATTTGTTTATTCGTGATAAAATTGGACAAAACAGGTATCCGAACTTTTATGAAAATGAAGAAAATACTTTCAGATTATATTGTGCACATTTAGCTGCAGCCAGACTTTCTAAATACAGCCCCTCATGAACAACCACTTACAGTACCGGTATTTTTAATGGATTCTGCTGACAAGCTTGCTGATGCAAACATCCGTGCAGTCAACGTATTATGGCCGTTTTCCTGTCCAGTTAAAAAAATATAAAAAACAACAACACTTGATTATTTTACAAATCTATAATAATATATGTCGGAGTTACATTTTGAAAAAAACAAACTGTAATATAACTTATTTGAGTGACTCTCTATTACCCTAATAAACAACGCTATTTGTGTTATTAAAGAATTATTTATTTAATATAATAATTTACTTTTAAACAATGAACCACGATTAAATGTTATTAACAGCCAGGAATCTTCCAAATGCAGTCCATTGTTGAATAGTTCTTTGTGAGATTTTTTTCAAGAAGGCGTACTTAAAAGTCACATGTATTAATTTAGTCTTCTAGAACATTTCTCCAAATTCAAAATAGCTCTTCTAAAATAATCTTCCCTCTTATATGGCTAAACATTCAAAAGTTTATACTACAATTGAAAAATAAACGGTTTCCGTTCGGTGGCCTTGGCTTTTGGTAAACAGACTGAAGATGTGCTTTTTTGTAATGGTCGTGCACGTAAGATGAGCCTTATAACCGGAAAATGCTTGTATATATAATTACCATGACACTTTTATAAACAATTCATAAATGATAAGTACGACACTGTCTTGCATTGTCCTTACCCGCGAATACTGATTAAAACTGAAATGAGTAGCGAGCAACCCCGTAACATCCCATGATAAAGCCGTAAAATAGTCTCGAATAACAAGTGCCTCCCACAGAATGCCGTGACCTGTATCTCTTGACACTTTTTATTACGACCGATACTTCGCTCGCAGCCAGATAGCGTCGTCATGCTTTGCTTCACTATTGCTTCACTATATGTGAACTGCCCGAGCGTCAGCAACACTATTAATGACGCCAAAGAGGCGTTTCGTTGTTGGTTATATAACCGCAGCTAATTGACGTGAACTATCACAGAAAAGGCAAAATGTGTTGCAATGTCTTCATCCACACAAAGTAAATTTATATACACGTAGTTTCGTATGGATGCAACATAATTATAAAATTGGACAGAGCTGGCTGAACAAGTGTAATGCACAGTATCCCCCGATCAAAACGTTTTCAAACATAGTCCTAGACTGCTTCGACAGTGTGCTGTGGGTTCGAATCCCCGTGTGGTCACGTAATGTCAACTTCCGTTCTTTCTACATTTTCACATTAATCGTTATTTCCGTATCAGTATACAAGATTTGGACAGAACACTTGTCACTTTAACGTTACATGAAGACTTAAAATTGAATTATTTTGTATAATTATTTATACAAAATTTGATAGCAAAATTGTTTCATGGCATATTAAAAGTCTAAAACATCAGTACCATGAGAACAAAATATGTTATATTTTGAAGGACTTTACAAAGTAATTTATAGAACATTTCTGGGCAACTTTGAAATAAATCGTAAGGCTATCTAGCGCCTCGAGGTTTTCACTCAAGCTCACTAAGCAGACGAAAAATAAAATCAATCCTTGTTTTTTAATTGTGGGTCAAGCCAAAATAAAATGTTTGGTTTGTTTGTCTAATGCCGCCATTGGTTTTCTAACGCTACTAGACAGTTTTCATAAAGAGGATAGAACATCAGAAGTTTTCATGAAAAAGATACCCTTACATGTCATTAAAAGAAAATTTAAAATATGCATGCAATAAAAACCAGCCTGTTAATTTCCTTTGAACTCCTCAAACACGTGTCCTTTTAAGGTGTACAACACATAACTTGTGCTAATGTTTAAATTTTGTAAATTGTCTGTTACACATACTTTACCTTAATGTAAATGTTTTGAACAACAACAACATCAACAACAAAAATATAGCATCGGCTGCGACATACCAAAGTCTTAAAATGGTAGTGGTATAGCACCCTTGCTAACGGGTGAGATGGCATGATGCAATGCTATCCACAGTGTAGGCAGCACTACATCTGCTTCAAGTGGACACCGTCTCCAGATAACTGAAACATTGTTGGTATGACGATAAACCCAATGAAACCAAAAACAATCAAAGAAACAACAAAAATAACAAAATATTGACGTAAAGATTTTGTCACAGGCGTAGGTATATAACGCCTGGAACTGCTTGATCCACAATTCAAGTTTAATTAAATGACTGCGTCACTCTCGAGCCAATCAGTGCATTGTTTATGACAGACTTATTATTCATAGTGTGTATTACGTCTTTCTAAAGTATTTCTTCCGTTATCTAGTTTCTATTGTTTTTAATATCTAAAAACTGCAATTATCTGCATTATTTCCTTTAAATTATGCACACTTTTAATTTTGGTTCGTAATTCAGTCGTGCAATGTGATTTTTTTAGTTGTAATGCTCTTACTCTCAGTGCAAACACATCGTATTTTACTTTCCGAAATTCAATCAGTTATATTTTTCACAGAATGTCAAAATGCTATAAATTTAATTAAGTTTTTGTGAGCATTAAAAGACAAAACATGATAGTAAATGTTAAGATATTTCTTAATTTATTTGACTAGGCGGCAACTCCTTGCAAATGCGTATACAATAATTTATGTTGTTAATGTTTTGAAGAAACTCAAGGATGCTAATGGATAATGAAGAGTACAACCAGGATGTAATTAAAATCTAACTACCAGTCGGCATTTTAGGCGTGAGTCTTTAAAATTTCTGGGACATGACTTGAAGACCAAATTAAGATAAAAGTTACGTCGCCCGCGGATAGGTTAAAGGTACCTAATAAAACACGGTCGACATTTTTGGCATGCATGATACAAGAGAGATAGTGTCGTAAAATGTCCACGAAATGTTGTTGCAAATTAGCAGATGGGTGGTGTCAACAGTCAACCCACCTTACTTTCATGACGATGTAATTTAGATGTTTATCATGTACCGGACAGCATGCAGTGCAGTTTCAGTTATCAGTATGATGTCATTAGTCAACTATGTTTACCAATAACGATTTGGTAATGTACATCCTTCGAAAAGTATCATAGGTATATTGCACGACTAATTATATCACTTTTTTCTGTTTATACCAGGGTTTTTAAAAAATCAAAATTTATATAAAGATGTTTCAGAAAGATATTTTATAAATAAGACCATTATAACATAACATAAACATGCTTCTTATGAACTACGCACCACCATATGGGCGTAAAAAAGAAACAGAAGGCTAGATTTTTGTATTTTATAAATTTAATGCCCTAATTTATGCTTTTCCCTAAGCAGAATTTTTTAACTACCAATGTTACGCAAACCGATGTTTTAATTGTTTGCAATAGCCTTTTATATAGATGCTGGGCCTAAACCTTTAAACTCGAGTCAAAACCTAAACAGAAACAACAAATTGGTTACATAATATTCTCAGAAACATGTCCACAGCATGATTATTATGTGTCCGGTGTCTACCGTTTTTGCCTTTATTCCTAATTTCTAAACTCACATCCGGATACCAGCGCAGATATGTTGTTACACGCCCTGAGATGATGCGGTTAGAATGCTTACGCTTTGGTAATGATGGGTGGATCAGAAACCGCTCATATTCCGGATACTGAAGGAAATAAATACATTTATACATCAGATAAAATGACCACGTGCACCGCTTAGAATACTTATATATCAAAATATTGAGCACCATCTGATTCCCGGACATCGCGGGCTAATGGAAACTTAATGGAAACGTCCGAGGTATCTCGAATATAACAATACGGAGGGGCCATGTGTTAACTTGAAGGCTCGCAGCAGACGTTCGGATATATTCTTGTATTAGGTGCGATGAAAACGGCGATATAAAACTCCATCTATGTACGAAATTTAAATGATTCAAACTATTGTTTGATATTTTGTATTAAGCTTGAGTTAGAAATGTTGAAAATGTTATTCACACCTTTCATCTAGTTTAAATCTGTAAACTTTTAAGTTGTATGTTTTACACATTTATAAGTATAAATGTACAACGATATTGTGAGTGTGTTTTCCAACTAAGGCCTGAAAACTTCCTGGCAAAAAAGAAAGAAAATGAAAAGAAACACTATAGAATCAAATGCAATGTTGACAAAATACGTTTAAGCATTTTATTCACGTACTACAGGAAGTTACTAAATATCACTATCATGTTACAAATTTTGTTTGAAAGGTGGCATACGGAAGATTAAACCCTTTTCCCTAAACAGCCAAGTAAACTATTGTTACCTGAAAATATTCCATCTCATTGTGATTGTGCATTGTAAAATGTGCAGTGCACTATACTCGCAAACACAAACATGTTTTCCTATCTGAGTCACGCTTCACAGTTAGCTAATTTTAAACTAAGAAAACAACGTGATCACTTACTTTCGAGATCACGTTCTCCCATCATCCCGGTAATCTGCTCCGGCATTAGCATTTTAAGGAAGAAATGAACGTAGATTTTATTAAAGATTCGGAAAGAATGAACAATTTAGAGCTATTTGTTTAACGATTTCTACTATTTGACAGTTGAGGTAGTGTTCGAAATCGACTGTTCTTAGACGTATACACGTTTATGCAGAAATTATGAAAACAGTTCCTCCAAAACTTTGGTAAAATATTTGAAATCAGTTGCATGACAACTTGAATATGATTATAAAATATACAGATAGAGACACAAGTGACAAAGAAAAAAACCCAACTGGAAAAGTTAGATTCTTTAAATCACAATATAGGAAGCATTTACTTTCCTCATTCAGTGCGAATCAATTGCACAACACCAATTTCTAACAAGATATAAAGGAGCAAAAAATTCATGTAAAAAAAAATATGGCTTAGGATTTCCAACTATTTGTTTGACGTCTTAGTTGTTAAGAAATATTTAGAAAACATTAACAAATTATGAAGAAGCGCCAGCAATGGAAAGTGCAAAACAAAGATTCACTGATCACGCGCTGTCTGTTTTTAATTAATCATATCAATATCACCACTGTGGCTATTTATCCCTAATTATGAATACACGAAGGAAAAAAACCTGTGGATTGATGCTGATAACGTAATAGTTACCACCATCGGACCCTTTGATCTTTCCGTGCATCCTTGTTAATAATCTGATATAGCTTTAAAGTACGTCAACTGCTCACTTTATTTCTTAACACTGGCAAACACATTAAGAAGTGCATATTACTGTTTCTTTCTCTATTGGAGCTAATGTCAAAAGAAACATTTACTTTACAAGGCTGTCCCGCCGGGTTTGGCGCGGGACCGTTCACATAAATTACAAGAAAGTCCTAATGAAGCGGCTAATGTCATTATCCGGTTATCTGGTACCCCGGGCTAGGCAACCCCCGTGCAGTGTTGCGTCATGGACCCAACCCAACCCCACCGGGGACCGCGATCGCTTGACCCCAAGGAACGAGTGGTATTCATTTTCTGTAAAAAATATTCTCTCATTGTAGATGTGTTCTTGTTTTGCATAGAAAACTACAAAAGATGAGTAAATTGAAATGAAACCGTTATGCTCAATTAGGTGAAGATAAGAGAAATTTACGACGAGAGTCTATTCCACGGCTTTCTTGGTTTCGTCGAATAATTTGCATGCATGTCTAGTTTTACAAGTCAATACTACTTTAACATTCAATACATCATAGCCGAGACCGAACACTTCCATGGAGGGCCTACTAAAAACCAGATCCCGGTTTATCTTCGGAAAACTGTCAGGAGGTCGCTGCTTATCACTGTAAATGACCAGAGAATGGCCGAAGTGTGGTCAATCCGTCACGACGCTTCATCAACAGTCTTTGAACTGTGACCGGTTAAAGACTCGCTTAAACCGCCGGCGAGCGTCGGCGATGATCGACGTCTGATGGATTATAGAACGAGATTGATTGCGCCGTAATTAGCCGACAGTCTTCAAGGGTTGGCTCTCTGTTCTTGGTCTATGCATGAAAGGGCAGGTGTATTTACGTCAAGTGTAAACAGTTTGTAAACTGTAACGGACTTTCCTAAGGCGATGATTTGCGTTTAAACGGTTTGTAAAAGAAGATGAAATATTTGAAGAGAAATACGTATGCCAGAGACAAAAATTTATTTCAGTTGTTTAAAGTAGAATCTCCTATTTATATATCTGTCGTCATATTGATATAGTGATTTCACTTAGATAAATAGACATATCGTTCCGTACCAATAATCTATTCGAAATATCATGTATACAGTGTATCTCCCTCGACTTAATTCGAAAATACTGCAACAGTCCCTTTTGGAATCGTTAAGAAGTTGTCCAGGATGGTATATGAGTTTCTTTTTCTATTTCAAATTGCCAACACAGTTCACGAGCTTATCTCTCCTCTTACTTAAAACAATTGCAGATGTCAACGATATTACCATCTGCGATAAAGGAGCCTAAAAGCTTAGAACAATTTAATAAATTGACGATCCAATATCGTCGCTGTACTTTGATGGTTCCTGCTAGAGAATTCTGCTGTAGATCCTGCTTTATCTCCCCGATCCAACGTCCCTCCCCTCCAAAGCACCATAGCTAATATTCTGCAATATTATCTATACCATTTTATAAAAGAATGCATTTACATCAGCACGATAGCGCAATTCTAGAAACTTAAACGTCTTAATTCCCAAACGCAACAAGCATTACTGGACCAGTCCGATCATTACAGGCGATACCGCCAAATTTTGCTCTCTTCTTATCGGAACCCCTTTGATCTTGCCGTTATATGGCCATGTTTATATTAGCATATCATGGCCGTCCTCTGGGAGAATAATTTGTTATCATTTTATGTTAATTTATGACGTCCGACCAAGACAGATTATCGATCCACGACCTTTGAGTTCTTGGCATGGTTTGGATAAGAACTCCTTGTAAATGGCACTTTAAATACTATGGTTCGAGGCCGGTGTTGAAACGTGTGTCAATTTTCCGTTCGCGAAGTCAGCCTTGAAAGGAAGCTTGGACCTTTGATACATTCATGATATAAACTTACGGGCGTCTCGCCGGGACATGAAATGCACGGCCCAGCATTGTTTACCAGTACAAGGAGGATATTTGTTTGTAACTGTATTAACACCTGCAAATATTGTGCTCAATTTGGAAAAAGGAATGAGAAAAATGTTGTGGCTCCCCCCGCCCACCCTCCCTCTCTCTTTCTGAGAAATATCAATGGTTAATTGGTTAACATCTGCAAGAATAAGATAAAATTGAGTAATGAGTGGAATATTTTATTTTTCTTTTAAAAAATATGGACAAATTTGCTTGTCTGAACTTGTTAAAAGCAATCAAAAGCATGATTCGATTGCGTCATAATGTTTTTTTTAACATAACATAATGTCCTGTTTTACTGACCAAAAGTACATCTTTTTTTTTGTAACCTCATACTACATGTATTTAATCTTGAATCTAATGTTGCAAAATAGTTTAAAGTTCAGTGTCCGCCGTCTAAATTTACGAGAACGGTGTTTTTTACACATCTTTTTTGTATTAAAATAATAAAATTGTTAAAAATTTAATATTGTTTTAAATTATTTAGGCAATCATGTTATAAATGATATAAATAACATATTACCTGTTTGTAAATGTTTGTGAACTGCAAAAAAAAGGAATAAGAAACTGGTAGACATGATATTTAAGGCACGTTAAATGTGTCGTGTATGTTTTCTGGAAGTGCATGTCATATTTTAATATGGTATATGGGTTTAAAAAAAGAATATTATACCTTTCAGATAATATTCAACGTGCTAAGACGTGTGATATGACACGTATTGGTGTGAATAGTTCATTGAGTTCTGCACAGGTCTCAAAATCCATAGTTTTTTGGCTCTATGACTCGATTATCGTGCATTTATTTTGCCCATCCTCTGTTCATTGAGAGTTGGCGCAACATGTTGAAAATAAATAACGTATACTTTTTATTTCCGGTTGCTAATCAGATAATGAATGTGATCTTACCGATAGACCGCCGTATCAGATAGCGATAAGATTATGCTATAAATTACAAACTCAACCGTGCACACGGAAACTTATTTACAAACAAAATCACGCGTCACGGTCAATGAAAATTCTGTAATAATTCACGAGGCACTCCGCATTGAGCGTTGGCCAGCAAAACATGGCGCCGTGGTCACGGGTCGGATGGCGAGAGATTGCGAGATGTTGCGAGAACCGTTCTAAACTCTTTTCAGAACCTTTTTATCGTTAAAACTTGGATATGATATGACTATCTGATACTCGGTTTCAAGTTTCATGATAAGATTTAATGTTTTATATTGAGTTCACATGCTCTATTATTTTTAAGACAGTGAAGTTAAAACGCTCGTTTTAAAGTTAACTGTTCATAATATGAGATTTGTGAGATTTTCATGTCTTAATAATTACATGGCATCACAGTAAACAAATTGTCATGTTTTCTTTATCACCACATAACCATGGGATTAACAATTCAACTCAATAATTTGCAGCTTAAATGTTAATGTTAAACTTTTGTGATGTGCAGTAAACAAATAGAGCACTTCTTGCGTATACAGCTGCAAACGTACTTAAAAATAAAGCCAACAAAATTACACTAATCAGACCAACTGAAATTTACAGAGACCTGGTCGATCTTATTTAAAACATCAAATATTATTTAGACAACACATGGCGGTTGCCTCTTTTTCCTCATTTATAATTTCCTTAAATTTTATCCAGATTTTAGTGCAAAGTGTGTGTTAATTCTAGACAGTCAATTACGTCTTTTGTTTGACGGCAGTAGAGATTACGAAATGGGAATACTCTTTGAATGCATTCGGAATTACGAGCGAGTCATCTTACTGACGGCAGTAAGCATTACGAAAGGATCTACTTTTTACGGCATTACGGATTGGGTCTACTCGTACACGGGAGTAGGCATTACGAAATGGGTCTACACTTTAATGGCTGTAGGCAACATGAAATGGGTGTACACTTTGACAGCAGTGGGCAATGCGGGATTGGTAAATATTTGACGGCAGCAGTCATAACGAAATGGGTCTAATCATTGACGATAGTAGGCATTATGAAATGGGTCTCCACATTGACGGCAGAAGGCATTACTAAATGGGTTATACTCATTGGCGGCAGTAGGCATTGCGGAATGGGTTCTACTCATTGGCGGCAGTAGGCATTACGGAATGGGTTCTACTCATTGGTGGCAGTAGGCATTACTACATGGGTTCTACTCATTGGTGGCAGTAGGCATTACTACATAGGTTCTACTCATTGGTGGCAGTAGGCATTACGGAATGGGTTCTACTCATTGGTGGCAGTAGGCATTACTACATGGGTTCTACTCATTGGCGGCAGTAGGCATTGCGGAATGGGTTCTACTCATTGGCGGCAGTAGGCATTACGGAATGGGTTCTACTCATTGGTGGCAGTAGGCATTACTACATGGGTTCTACTCATTGGTGGCAGTAGGCATTACGGAATGGGTTCTACTCATTAGCGGCAGTAGGCATTACGAATGGGTTCTACTTATTGGCGGCAGTAGGCATTACGAATGGGTTCTACACATTGAAGGCAATAGGTCTTACGGAATGAATATACTCATAGACTTAAGTAGGCATTACGAAATGAATCTACTTGTAGACCGCAGTAGTTATTACGAAATTGGTCAACTCACTGACAGCAGTAGGCAGTTCGAAATGAGTCTACTCATAGTCGGAAGTAGGCAATACGAAATGATACTAATCATGGACTAATAATATATGACATTACTAAATAATTCTAGTCTGCGACTTCATGCGATATAATTCTACTACTCTTCAGCTGCAGTTGGCAGCGACTCTGCTAGATGCAGGAGCCCTCCGCCATGATGCCGAGATAAGTAATTTGTTAGCTCGGGTCCTGACAAGACACGCTGATAAGCTTCATTAGTTCATTCACTAAAGTCTGCCGACTGAGTGACAACGTAATGAGTTTATCTACATCACCACTCTTCGGTAAGACACGGACAAGCGTCCATAGCATTCAGATCGAGAATCGCGCAATATTACCCTTATCATGCAGTAAGTGTTGATAACATATACATTTTTGGTCTTAAACCTACATGCCAAAATAACTTATTGGTTTAAACTTAGCAGCCAGTAGTGGGGATCCTGATTAGTAACCCCCTAGCAGAGCGCTTGCTGATCTGGATGGTCACTATTTGCCTAAGCCTTATCAATGCCTTAACAGCAGGATAAGAGTTAAATATCTCAATTGCTTCATCCCAGATAAACTTTCCTCTCGGTTCGCTCAATACAAACCTTGCTGATTTAAAGGCAGCAGCGAGAAACTGCATCCATCGTTATTCGTAGATTGTCACACAACAGTGCACATGGAAAACATTAATTTACTTATGAAATCAAATGCAAAATAAGCCACGAATGAAAACGCTATGGAACATGTACGTAATTGTTTTCTTTTGTAGGAAGTGGCCACCATTTGCGGTATTGAAAACCTGTAATTAAATTATACACAGACACGTTAAATGTGATATCCGACAGTTTGCCTATATCAAATACATGCAACAACATCTTATCCCTGGTTAGGGGAAGTTGGTTAATTTTTTTTTTTTCATAAACTCGAAAACTAATTATATGCGATTTTGAACACAACTAAAATGCTAGGCAATACAGATGCGTGAAATAAAACATGGTAAATGTCCATTCTTTATAAATCTATAAATAGGCACTCTGGGGATTGCTGCTAAAAATAGATATCGACGTCAGAGGGGATTACTTGGATGATGATTAGTTTAAAAATAGCTAACCGTGCAGCGTGGCTCAGATAGGAATAAAATGTTAATATTGACGATTGTGGAGTTATTCATAATTTACTTTTCACATAAATGTAGACCATCAATAAAAGTATATCGTGACTTCTTTTAGGTAACAATAATTTATATGGTTGTTAGAGAAATAAAACTTGATTTCAATCTATCGGATATCACCTTTAACTAAATATTTATTTCTTCGTCAACATTCGTAACGATTGCTTAGTTGATTTGTCAAAGAACTTTAACAGGTTCTGTTGCTGTATAATTCTACAAACACCAATATAAAACGTTTGTGTCTGTATGCTGGATATCTGAATTAGATGCGGATAAAAGAAAAAAAAACTTCACCATTAGCTTATTTTCATAACATAATTGGATGCAAAATCAACAGAATTTTTAATCGCTTTAGCTATGCGTATATGATAAAGAGATTAATAATACTTAAATATTAATAATGTACGTATATTTATATTAGATGCATATTTTTTTTTAAATGTAAACATTATTTAAATGATGATGCGGGTTTCATGATACCAGTTGATAACAGTTCGGTATAGAATTATACTTAGTATGTAAAGCATGTGTTTTATTGACAGAATTTTATCCCCCCCCCCCGTTAAATATTAGTTTACATTGTATAACAATATTTTTTTTACATCAATGTTTAGGTATTTTTATTGTACTTTGTTAAGTTTATAAATTAACCACTCTTGCTGTGCTATGTACATTTGTATAGTTTGTGTTTATGATCAACGTTAAACTGTTATATGTTCAAGTTAAATAAATAAACTTCTGTTGTGTTCTTTGCATCATACATACAAAGTTTCGCTTTCTATTTTCTTTTACGACGGACAAGATGTTTGCTTTTAAAAAGATAAAAGACAAGAAAAGCTAGTTATTTGTCAATTTTATTCATTTAATCCTTTCAAAGGACACATTATATATCTAATAAAATAAACTATTTCACAAAGATAATAACAAATTTCCCGTGGTCATTATTAACATAAACATATACATATTTACAAACAATAAAAACAATATTATGCAACTCATGACACAAAATAAAATCAGCATACAATCATATCGATGATAAAACCATTTTAATTTAAATGCAGTGAACCAATTACAATGATTTATGTAAATTAATTTTAGATAATTATGTGATATCATTATGCATAAACTAATAAAAAAACCTCCGTACTAAATGTAATAATTGAGTGCCTACATAAATATCACAACACACTCAAAATACACTTAATTGACTAGCAACTTTATACTAATGCACCATATTATTGACTGTGACGTGCCAATTATATTCAATTATTTTATGCATATATTAAATTTAGACAATTTTCTGAACCTAATTTCTTAGATTCATTTTCAGGAATGGTGTTTACTTATGGTTGTGATTATTCATATACACAAATCAGAAATCCAAACAATAAATGGTATTGTAATTGTAAATTAACCTCCTAGTTTTATTTACATTTATTTAATCAAGAACGAATCGATTTCTTGACTGTTGACAGAATAAGTTATGAGTACCTGGATTTCTGTTGATGTATTAATAACTGAAGGGATTTGGCTTCCAGCCATGCAAACAATAGGATAATTATATTGTCTGTTAAAAAAAAAAAGATTTTCTTCAGACAGAAAATCGTACATCCATTGTACATGCAATGATTATAAAATTTTAGAGAATCCCTTAAATTACTGTATTAACAGTATGTGTTTTCCCAAGAATACCCTGGTTACCTTTAGTAAATGAAAGTTTATTATCCCTGTAAAACGCTCAGTGTCGTCGTGTTAGTTTGCTGTCCTATAAATCTATATACTAAATTATAATTAGATAATTCTCATTGCCTCTGTATTTACTGTATTTGTAAGTTGTTGAGTCCCATGAAAATTCCCATCACCTCTGCATTTACAGTATTTGTAAATTGTTGAGTCCCAAGAAAATTCCCATTACCTCTGTATTTACAGAATTTGTAAGTTGTTGAGTCCCTAGAAAATTCCCATTACCTCAGTATTTACAGAATTTGTAAGTTGTTTTGTCCCAAGAAAATTCCCAATACCTCTGTATTTACAGAATTTGTGAGTTATCAGTTCCAAGAAAATTCCCATTACCTCTGTATTTACAGTATTTGTAAGTTGTTGAGTCCCAAGAAAATTCCCAATACCTCTGTATTTACAGTATTTGTAAGTTGTTGTCCCAAGAAAATTCCCATTACCTCTTTATTTACAGAATTTGTAAGTTGTTGAGTCCCAAGAAAATTCCCATTACCTCAGTATTTACAGAATGTTTTTTGTAAGTTGTTGAGTCCCAAGAAAATTCCCATTACCTCTGTATTTACAAAATTTGTAAGTTGTTGAGTCCCAAGAAAATTCCCATTACCTCTGTATTTACAAAATTTGTAAGTTGTTGAGTCCCAAGAAAATTACCATTACCTTTGTATTTACAGAATATATGAGTTATCAGTCCCAAGAAAATTCTAATTACCTCTGTATTTACAGTATTTGTAAGTTGTTGAGTCCCAAGAAAATTCCCATTACCTCTGTATTTACAAAATTTGTAAATTGTTGAGTCCCAAGAAAATTACCATAACCTTTGTATTTACAGAATATATGAGTTATCAGTCCCAAGAAAATTCTAATTACCTCTGTATTTACAGAATTTGTAAGTTGTTGAGTCCCAAGAAAATTCCCATTACCTCTGTATTTACAGAATTTGTAAATTGTTGAGTCCCAAGAAAATTCCCATTACTCTGTAATTACAGAATTTGTAAGTTATTTTGTCCTAAGAAAATTCCCATTACCTCTGGATTTACAGAATTTGTAAGTTATTTTGTCCCAAGAAAATTACCATTACCTCTCCATTTACAGTATTTGTAAGTTGTTTAGTCCCAAGAAAATTCCCATTACCTCTCTATTTACAGTATTTGTAAGTTGTTTAGTCCCAAAAAAATTCCAATTACCTCTGTATTTACAGTATTTGTAAGTTGTTGAGTCCCAAGAAAATTCCCATTACCTCAGTATTTACAGTATTTGTAAGTTGTTGAGTCCCAAGAAAATTCCCATTACCTCTGTATTTACAGTATTTGTAAGTTGTTGAGTCCCAAGAAAATTCCCATTACCTCTGTATTTACAGTATTTGTAAGTTGTTTAGTCCCAAGAAAATTCCCATTACCTCAGTATTTACAGTATTTGTAAGTTGTTTAGTCCCAAGAAAATGCCCATTACCTCTGTATTTACAGTATTTGTAAGTCATTTTGTCCCAAGAAAATTCCCATTACCTCTGTATTTACAGAATTTGTAAGTTGTTGAGTCCCAAGAAAATTCATAATACCTCTGTATTTACAGTATTTGTAAGTTGTTGAGTCCCAAGAAAATTACCATTACCTTTGTATTTACAGAATTTGTATGTTGTTTAGATTCCTACCCCTCTAAAAACAACAACCGTTACATTGAGGTGTTGGTGTTCAGATTTCATACTTTTCCTTACTCCCGTGTTTACAGTATTTGTAACGTGTTGTCATAATAACATTCCCATTACCAAATTATGTTCACTCCTATATAATTTGTACGTAGTACGTTATTACTTGTTATCTGACTTATTTTACAAAACAAACGATGTTAAGTTTCTATAAAACTGTAAAGAAGAATCTTCTTAAAGGAAAATATAGAATGATTTTCTAACAGTTCATTTTTCTCATGATTACAATAATATCCATGGCAAATGGTTTTGTAATAGTAGTTTTCAAAACTGTGTTTGAATACCAGTTTTAAAAATGAAACATGACCTTCTCAAAAATGCGAAAGAAAAATCAAATAAGACTGGTACTATATTTTCGCCTTGTTTGTTTATGTATGAAATTTGTAGCAGTAGCTGATAAGCTGGACCTGTCACGGATAATGTTAAAACACTTAGCCTTCCAAGTCGGGATTGATAAAGCGTCTCCCAACAGTGAAGATCCGGATCAGTTAGCTCTTGCCGTGAGCTGTCGGCGGGAGGTTCTGTACTGTCTGCTGCTAGGTTTCCATCTACAGGGAGTGTTGCCTTGATGGTGGTGTAAGGAAATGAGTAATTTTTGTGTTTAATATAAATAGAGCAGACCAAGGTTTTAAGGGTTTAAAGCCCGCGACCTGATCACAAGCTTCAACCGGAGACTGTGTGGGGTCCTCGGCGGAAGGATATCTATATAGCTATGATAAACAATAATAACTCGAGGAAATACACGGGCTTCAGAGCAATTCGTGTATCGACCGACGCCAACAACTGACAGAACTGCTTAAAACGGAACGATTGTAGTAAATAAATATCGGACATATCAAAGATATGTTTGTCATTTTTGTCTGGGAAACCGAATAACCCCTCATTGTAAGCACTATTTCTTGAGAAATCCAGTCACGTTTCTTGAGAAATGTTCAAGATCATTAGACGCTTGTAAGAATACACCGTTGTTGTTAGAGGGATTCCGAACGAAGTCCTAATCAGAAAATTAAGACAACAATATAAAAAAATCCCACAAATATTTGGCACTTCACAGTTTCAAGAATTTGGCATTTGCTATTTAGTGTTCATTAAATGCAAACGTGTCTAAGAAAACATAACATTTCACATTATTTATCTGTGGCTGACTGCTCGTTTGTTCCTGGAGCCCAACGATCTGACATTCACAACTTTCATCATAAATAATGTAACAAACACGCTGCTAAATGAAACCCGCGTTTCCACCGCATGTTACAATCGTGCATCCATTTTCTGTCGATTGCTAATCGCACAATGGTGTTTAGTCAATTCTTTTCTCAGCGGTGCTCAATGGATGACGTATTATGCAGAACGTTTTGTTTCTAGTTTAACAAAATGAATAACATGTTGGAATGCGACAATAGTAATTAATGGTCTCTTAATAGGAGTATGTTATGACCACGTATCTCCTAGAAAAAAGAGCCGTCTCCGGACTCATTCTTCGCCTCCATCAAGAACGTTTACTCGTTCGTTACGCTAGCGCCGTAAACGATGACGTAAATGAGTCTGCGTTACTTCGATCAGTTCGTTGCGTCATGCTGTCAGGTGAAACAGCACGACTTGGGAATCATGCATAGCTACCCGGCAGTATCCGGATAATCCGGAGTATTATTTCACGGATATTGGCGGAGTGTTCCGAGTGGGTTCGTGATACCTCGTGACATCATGTTGTCATGGTGACAGTAAGGTGACCGATCACTGTGGCGAGGTCTTCAGCTCTGAGGCCCACACGTGCTGCGGCCAGCCGGTCCGTCCACCCCTGGATTTTGATTCCGTGGATACGTTACTGCTTCCATTAGAATCCTCCGAGTCCTAGAATAGAGGTAGAGGAGCATAAGTGTGGTTTGACATTAATTCAAGAAAATTTGAAAACTTAGAAGTAACATAACATCTTATAAATGTCTGCCAATTTAATCTAACTTTAATAATGAATATAAAAATTATGCACATTTGTTAAAGATGAAACGTAAGCACGTGACCTAGGTGTAAATAGACACAGTCAAACAACTTATAGAGGGAGGGTAACATACACATTTGGAAAATGTCCATAAACTAAACAAAAACTTCGCCAAGCGAATAAGACCATAGATTATTGCAGACGTTTTGTTTTGCCGGCTACTCAATTAGTCTGCTGAAAGGGTAAAATATATAGACTTGAAGTGTGTTCTTAATGAATTGCGCAACACGAAGCCACGCCTCTGAAACTTCTCTGCTAAGAATGTTTATCATGCTTTGGTCAAAGCGCCAGACGATCCTAGAAGAGGACTAGCTGATATAAATCTACGTTTTAGTGCCGAGCCCATTTAGTCGGTGATCAGTTACACATGCGCGATGGCAGTGAATTTCGGTTCGATACTCTCCATGACAGTTGGTAATTAGATTTATATATTATATAAATAAGGTAGAAATGCAAAATAACAACAACAAAAAAAACAACAACAACTTATTTATTCCAGGCGTTTAACAGCGTTTCTAAACATGGTGTTGTGTGTCGACAAATAAAAACCATCTCGTTTCTATCCGTTTTTATAGATTGCATTTGATGTTGTATTACGCATGTTTAATCTCTTATCAAAATCTCTTTAGATGTTACAATTTACAACCGTGTTAATCTGCCTTTATGGGCTAACGAATCCAGTCTCTATTTCTGAATAAGAACTGGTCACGTGATCAGGATGATAGTTTTTCTTGGCAACTGTTTCTGATCATTATATCGATGGTTATCACCATTGTTTTCAGTCGGCTAATCTAATGAACTTCGGCAGACGATATTTTCCTCGATAAACCGCCAATGGTCCGCCATGTTTTCGGACAGATGCGGCGCGTGCCGAGATCACGTGATACATTTTGTACGTCTGCTCGTGCAGTTATTGTAATCATTATTAAAAGAGGAAAACATTACCGCGCTATCTTTCAAGCCGCTAATCACGAATAAAAGATGCAAAAAGAACCTAATAAAACTGCGGGATATGGCTTAATATAAAAGACATTAGATGTAATACGATTTTGTGAACAAGTGGCAGTCACGTGACACATTACTTAAACGATTATCAATTGAATTAATAGACTGATGAATGACGAGATGGAATGAAAGTGTCAAAGTTAATTGTATAAATGAGCAAGTACTCGAGAAATAAATTATCTGTGAAATATAATCAAATTTTGGGGGATTATTTATGACCCGGGACCTATTTGTCGATTATAAGTAGGATAACAATGATGGTTCGTGATACGTCACGTTAGTAGTAACTTCTATCATCACCGTCATCGTCGTTATTAATACATTATAACATCATCATCATCATCGTCATTATCATCATCATCATCACCATCATAATTATCATCATCACCACCACCACCACCACCACCACCATCATCATCATCATCATCGTCGTCTTTGTCTTTGTCTTCGTCGTCGTCGTCGTCGCCGTCATCATCATCATCATCATCATCATCATCATCATCATCATCGTCTTTGTCTTTGTCGTCGTCGTTGTCGCCGTCATCATCATTATCATCATCATTATCATCGTCGCCGTCATCATCATCATCATCATCATCATCATCATCATCATCATCATCATCATCATCATCATCGCCACAGACAGTTCTTATTCCGTTTGTAAATGAACGTGTTGCTTGAAATTGAGTCTGTGATACAAGGTTATTCAGTTCTTGGAAGAAGGAAAATGATTTATGTCCAACTTTGCCTAAAAACGTTTCTTTCACTAAAAACGTTCACTCACAGAAAAACTTGGAGCGATATTTATAAACAAAGTCCGGATCTTGCTCCTGATTCCACACGAAATTCGTGGAGAAACCTTTATTCATTGTGTGTGTCTGATTAATTAATGCTTAGCCTGCTAAATACGACTTAATCTGATCTAGGTAAATAATACAGACCCAGATCAGCTGGCCTCCAACGGGGGCTGTATAACCAGAATCTGCACTATTTGGTTATATTTGCAAGTTGTAAGTATTTGATTACAAATGTGTATGTTTTGTTGAAGTATGAAGCAACATACAGGGTAACATACGCCGGACTCTCTAAAAACAGTTGAAAGCACGCAGCAGAAATAGAACTACCCAAAATAGAGTAGAATTCTTAGTGATGAGTTATTTTAAGCATATTTTCTAATCTTTTTAGAAACTGTTGAAAATGAAAGATAAAATGTGACCTGAATGCATATTAAAGCTTGGGAAAATAGATAATTTAAATTGCACTAAAACCAACCGCTTTTAAAGATAACACTATTTTAATGTTAGTATATGGGTATGGATTATTTATTCACGGATTAGAGCATTGTCCAGAAAACAATTAATTTAGATGTCTCATTTGGCGCCAATCATGGAAACAGAGCAAAGTGGTTCTGTGTTTCGGTAATTTTTGCTGTCTTCTGTAGTAGAAATGCATGTTTTGTGTGTGTGTGTGGTGGGGGGTGGGGGGTGGGGTGGGTGGGGTGGGGTGTAAGTGAGTGAGGTGTGGGCCGACCTTATTACCCTTGTTCTCAAAGTTTGGACTAATAATAGAAAATATGATACAATAATATGATGCAACGAATTAAGATTTTTCCGTACAAGAACTTCGCAAGAGTAACAAAGACATATTTCGATACATATTCTTTTTCGTTAATCAGGTATAAAAAAACCCCCTCAAAATCGAGGATGCTACTATACGGTTTATCTTATCAAAGTCGTACAATAGTATGCATTCGATTCCTGCACAGTACCGACAGTAGTGGACCCGCGGGGATCGCAAGAACAGATGGCTAAACAACTATTGGCCTCTTTTTAATTCAGTTAACTTAATTTCCAATAGTATAAATTACTCTTAACGGGGATGATCATTTCAGTGCTCATGTATCCGTTACTCGTCCCCGCGCCCCCGTCGGGACAACCACGCCCCATAGCGGAGAAAATTTGAGAAAGTTGATAGCTCTTTTACGGTACTTGACGCATCGTTTTACTAAATGTAAACATTAAATGGTTAGAGGTTGGTTTGAAATATCAGTCGGTGGAGATATCACCATATTGGTCTGTTATTTCACGATCAGATTTTTTTTTCTGCCAGCGTAACGAGAAAGCGTGTTACATTTCAAATGAGCATTTATAACAATGAAGATTTCATAGAATTGGACATCGTTTGATTATCACAGATGTATGCATAAACAGTCATTATGTGAGACTTTTTAAAAATGAATTAAAAATGAGCCTTAAATATGTTTTCTTTGAAAAACGTTTACACATCATTAAAAGACATCAGGAAAACTCAGGAATTTTAAATTCGAGTACGGACGAAAGATAAAGCCTTTTGACTCGGAAGTTATTTGAAAGATATAAGTTTACGTTAATATTGTGGTAAGCCATGGTCATGAAACCATTCTATCAGTATTGTTAACTGACTTGGTTAATGCATTAAGGTATATTTCCTCGTTTATTTCATTATGTATTTTTCTGTAAAATTGAACTAGTGCATAACTTTAAACGGCCTATATGATATACATTGTGCTTCAAATTTAAATGCAGTATTTTAAATAGCATACACGGCTGGGCCTCACTTTACATAATATCTCTCATGATAATAAGTCTAACAACATTATTTAGTGATGCAGAAATAATATTTCAGCATATCAGTAAATTATTCACAATACTGATTGTGTCCACTAATGACCATAAAATTGTATATATGCGACCATTTCTATTGCATATGTTTCATCATTGAATGCAATCAAAACATATATCATTACTTTGTAAATTCTTAAACATGCAATAACAATTTTACATGACATCAAACAAGTCATAAAATAATTGTGTGCTTTTATCAAAAGGTTTGTTATTTTAAGTACAAATGTACAATGTAAGTAAGAGTATGGCGATTGATTGTATCTCTGCATTGACCATGCAATTGTTTATAATAAAATCAACAATTGCATGCCTAGGGGTAACATTTAAATAGTTCTCCCATCTGTTTATTTCAACACACGTGTACTTGTTGTAATAAATATGTCAACATATTTGTACACGCTTATCGCATACATCTATATTTCTGAAAAAAAAAAACTGACGTACATTCACAAATAAGAGAGTTTCTGCATTACTATATAGTCAATCAATATGACTCTTTTATTTATAACCTGAACTTATTATAGAACGAATCTAGTTGTTCATATATTTGTTTGAAAACCCGGGACATATTTAAAACTGTGTAATCAATTCATACATACTTTATTATGAAATGTAAGAACTACTAAACGTTAAATGTCCGACGACATCAGAACAGCATATAGATGTTAATAAATGCGATCTTTAAACTTAATATGAATCCAAAAAGGTATTAAAGGAAAAAAGGTAAACCAACTATTAATTAAATGTTATCTTAATAAAATTATAAAATGTTAATTGTATAGAGCCAGAGAAAAAGGTGTATATGATGTTTGGGCCACCTCCGTATTATAGTTTTCAACTAATTTAGTATATATTGTTAAACACTAGCAAGCTTTAAAATGTAACAAATAGCTGTATTAGAAACAGAGGAGGCAACAGTTCATAAAATATCGCATACAATGGAAGATATTGAGCAAAAACGGCACATTTACTTTAAAAGCTTATCTTTGTGTGTGAAATTAAAGGGGTACAGACTGCAGGAACAGGAACATGGCTCAGATGTACAACAACTACTTTTCAATCTTCCATTCTTATTGTGTTAGTTAAAATTATGTAATTGTTATTTTAGATGTACTTTAAAACGTTTTACATTTCAAAATGGACACCGAGAGCGTATTCCAATTTATCTTAAAATTAAGTTGGTAGGTCAGACACTAAGTATATACTCTAGAATGTAAACTCAGTATATATCAACGGCTTATTAGTTCTATTTTTAAGAAACAGAATACAATGTAATAAATTATGAACTAGTACTGTAAAATAAAATATAAAATAATGCTGTTATATAAAGTGTACTTACACATGAGTTGGCTTGTTTTTTGACCTCTGTGATGACAGGCCTACGCTCCCTCTTTCTGGAAATATCAGCCTTGAAGCCTCCTTCTGTCAGTTTGGGGTCGTCCTTCTCCAGCACGTCGTTCAGGTACGAGATGTAGCTGATGGCCAACCGCAGCGTCTTGATCTTCGACAGCTTGGTGTCCGACGGGACGTTGGGGATCGAGCCACGCAGATTAGAGAACGCATTGTTGATGCTTATTGTCCGTCGGCGCTCCTTCTTGTTAGCTGACGTTCGCCGGCGGTAGCATCGCTCTCCGAAAGAGTTTGTGTATGTGTCATAGTTGGCCAGTTCGGAAAGTGGGGGCATGATGGTGTTGGGGTTGAACGGCCGGTCCAATGCGGCCGCCGTCATGTGGTACTCCTCCCACTGCTGTTTGAGGCTCGGTCCCATGGTCGGGTGATATCCGGCGGCAATTGGGTCCTGGCACACTGAGTTCACTGGTGACGGTGTGCTGCACATGTTTCCATAGGAATCAGCCGGCGATCGTGGTATGTCGGGGTTCCCACTGAGGACCCAGTTGTGGAGGTAGGCAGATCTGTCACTGTACATCGGGTAGTCCGGGCTGGGGGGCACGGCGCTCGGGTAGTGGACCGAGGTGTAGTAATCCTGGGGCCCGGACAGACCCATTGCTCCGGGATGTCCGAATCCGGAGTGGTATCCACCGATACTGAGACTCATCTTGCTCGATGCCGTCTAGCTACTTCACTTATCACACAAAAACAATGTCTGTTTGTCACTTTGATGTAAAACACTCGCCGGTCTGGCTTAAGCAAAAACAGTTCCGAGAAAATTCTCGTAGCCGAACACACGTATTTCGATGGTGGAGCTTCTAGCGAGAGAAGAAGAGTAGCTGTCCAAAAGCAGGCGCGATCATCAATGATTTAAAACTGATTAGCTTGATCCAGAACACCAGAGCTACGAACTAGTAATTATTGAGACAATATCTGATAAGAATTAGGAAAACACGAGTATGCGCTGGAGACATAACGCAGATTCTTATATGCAAAACATTTACGAGCCAGGGAAGTCCGTCGACCAATCAGCGACAAGCAGGTAGTTAACCGATAGCCAATAAAACGAGCGCTGTAGCACTACTAGCCCCGCCCAGTGTGCATTACGATACCGCCCCACTTCAACCTCGGAAATCTCATCATTGATGGTATCACGTGACATGCAGGTTCCCATGGCAGTATGAAGATGCAATCAAGTTTATGAATGAAATAAAAAGTTAAAAGTAACAAAAAGCTAGTAATTACCGAAACTCGCATGTCTTTCAGAAATGCAATCAATTAGCTAACATCAATCCAACAATTATAAGAAATCCAATAACCATGTTACAATTATCGGAAGCATGCATGTCAACACGTTAACACATTTCTGTTGCAATGATATTGTTTTCGATAATTTATGAAGAAATCGATTCGTTTGAAGACAGCTTTAATTGGCAATTTCACTTTTATATACATTGTTAACTATCCATGCTAATTAGGATGTTCTTGGTGTTTATGTGCGAGCGCATGTGTCTGCCATGCGAGTTCTATCCGAATTCATTGTAGAAATAATTTACTTTTGAACCTTTTAATTTATTTTATTGACTACCAGAAGTCAGGAAGTGCTCCCGTTTTGAAGTCTCAGAACAGTAATTTAATCCACTCGATAGATTAAAAGTAAAATAACAAAGAGGTTTAAGCAACATATATGTCGGGTATAATATTGTCTTTAACATTAATTGAGTGGAAATTGTGACTTAATAGGCACGGTTCAACGTTGGGAACGAAGAAGGTAAACTTTCATTCAAGGGCAATTAAAAAAACAACTTGTGAATTATGTAGCTGAAATATGAAGTCATTTGAAGCATATATTTGATATTATTTTGTATAAGAACACTCCATACGATTCCGTTGTGTATTTATTCTTATCACTATTCCTGTCATAAGTAAATATTTTATTTGTTCGTTTCTATCTACAGAAGTAGTTCCTTGTACAACACAATATATAATGTTTAAATCCCATTAATTTATTGATATACGATACACACAGCGATGTATAATTCACAGAGTCTGCAAAAAAGAAAATAACAGCAATAATGGCTACATAAACATCAGCATATACAACAAACACAAAAAATATCACAATAAAATCAACTCCTTTAGTATTGTAATCAAGCCAACGATGACAATGTTCAACGACATAAAAGGGTTAACTTAGACCCCATTTCATCTGATCAATAATTTAAAAAATAATCCGAAACCTTTACATTGTCTTGATATTCTTAGAGAACTCCTTATATGAAGTGGAGGTTCTGTTCTTTTACATTGACTTGTGATACATTTACATTGACTTGTGTGTTTTTACATTGACTTGTGATATTTACATTGACTTGTGATATTTACATTGACTTGTGATATATTTACATTGACTTGTGATATATTTACATTGACTTGTGATATTTACATTGACCTGTGATATATTTACATTGACTTGTGATATTTACATTGACTTGTGATATATTTACATTGACTTGTGATATATTTACATTGATTTGCGATATTATTACATATATGATCAGTCTTGTATATAGTGTATATTATCTAGCCTAGGCCTATCAGTCACATGTAAACAAAGAAACAATAAATAGTCAAATCAGTATTTAATTAATACATTTAGTTATAAAGAACTGATCTTCTCAACAAATTATCTTGTATAGATTAATTTGATTATTATCAAACAAATCATAAAATCTTTATTGATTGATATCAACTGGAGCGAAAAGTTCTTATAATGTTCTTATTACTGTTGAAGAACAGAAGAACTGAACTTTAAGCAGTAGGCCTACAGTTTAGTGACTATTAAACAGCTAATAAGAACAAACGTGTGCATGCGATGAAAAAAAAAATATACGAGTTCATAGAATTAATAAAGAAGACATACAGACAAAAAGTTTATATAAAAAGTGAGGGTGCGGAATTAATGGGACAGAAAGTGGTGGATAAATATGAAATAGTGTTTTAACAATGATAAGATTTATAGATTAGAGATTTACACGACCTTGTTATCGTTCACCCAGTATTGAATAAAGACGTTCCAGAAAGGTATTTATTACCTTGAATACATTTAATATTTAGAATATCATATATAATTGATAGTGTTTCTTCCTTTTGATAATTCGAATCGACACACGAGACATATACTGAAAAATGTAAAATTATTGATATTGTACTACTGAAGATGCCAACTTATTTTGTCTATTTTTTTATTATTCCTACATATGTCGGCTTATTGTGTCCACGTTAAATGGACAGTCATCCGATATAGCGGAAATATTTTATTGCTCTGTTAGTTGATTCGGATTCTGTTGGTAGCTTTGACCGTTTTATGTTTCCTGCTACTTGTGTCATGGAGCAAAACCGCGACCTGGGATATCCAAGGTGGTCCGTATACTACAGACAATGTGACACGCGCCTAGTGACACGCGCAGTGTTAATTGATCATTGATTGACAATAAAGATGTGTAGTTAATAAAACATATTGATGTTAAATACCGCGGGTCTTCTTTTTCACCAACAAAACCATGTTATGATATAAAAATATCAAAATAATAACAGAAACAGAATAACATCCCCATATTTCAAACCACATATATAATGCATTTTTTTTTATTTTTAAAGCGCATTCATGTTTATCAGTTATATTCTTGCTTTAAAACACTTTAATTGAAAACGTAGCGATAGTTTGCATAATTAGGCGCTTCCCTAAATTTTATCATATTCACACCTTAAAATGAATCCATATGGCTACAGCTACCTTTAGACTGTCTTAAATTAATTGTAAACAGATACTAAGAATGCGCAAGTGACGTCACCAAAAATAAATTGTATTTTGCAAAATATTCATGTAGTGGTTTTCATGCTATCTGTGCCATGGACTCTTCTTAATTGGCAAAACTATGTATTACATTGATTAAAGATCAATTTAAACTTAATCGACTGTCCATTGATACACAAATTTTCCCAAGAACATTATCAAAACATACATTGAAACGCCCTGAAGCAGTATTTTAATGAGTTTTGTTTGTCGGCTTCTCTTTAAGGTGTGTGAGCTAATTAATGTCGCCGATGATCGTTTGTTGGACGGACTGATCTCCCCCCTCGTGTATCTTGTAAAGAGCCGTTATCTGGAGAGAAATGCAACCCTAAGGGAAATGCGACGTCAATGATTGTTTGACATCATACAACTGTGGGAAACACATATAGCTTAATTAACATTGGTCGTTATATAATATGTTGATCATTATCGAAAAAAAAGCATGTTTGTTTCAAATTCGACTAGTGTTTAAATCTACTTTCATTTTGACGTGGCAACATTACACCTGTGACCACAACTGGCGACGACAACAACAACAAATAAAACAACAAACAAACAACAACACACCACGTTCGTTATACATCGTAACGTATACACGTGCATAAAGTTATTTTTTGAAAACTTATACCAAAAATACTAATGCATACGGATTCTGGCTTAGGGTTCTGAAGCTATTCTGTACAAATGCTGGTTGGGTTCAGTCAGATTTTGCGACATCATTTCAAATTGTACTAAACGTTCTATAGCAAATTAAAACTATCTCTTTTTATATCTAAGTTGTTATATGATAAATAAATGATACAGATACGCAAAAACGAGCCCCAAATGTTTATGCGTTAAAAAACATTACGCTGTCAGGGCATTACATTCAGCTGTCTCGCAATCCTGCCTACCTGGAAGGAAGGGTTCTTTGGACACCGACATGTTGCTGTTGAATAAATTTGATGATTCAATAATAATTAATCAAAGGTAACTGATTAAGGCAAAGGCGTTTTATGACATTCGAGCCCTCCTTTCAATATCGGAACATTTGCCGGAGATTTTGTTGTATTTCAGTTGCTTGGCACTTTCAATAAATCGAGTGGAATCTTGTAAAGACAAACAACAATCTTCAAATGTATTTTAAAGAAAAAACTTTGTCAACATGCACGTAGTATTTCCTTAGGCATTGACATAACCGAATTTTGTCGGTATTGGTGATTAGATGAGTGAAGACGTTAATGTCATTGATAAGCGTTTGTAACTGTGCGAGATGTACAACACTGTGTCATTTCAAAAGTGTCGTTATCTACCGAAGATGTAGCTGCAGGGGACGTTACTCGCGTGGATCTTGTTTCCCCTTGTCTAAATGGCTTGAGCGTGAGAAAAAACTCAACTAGAAGACATCAAAATGGACATGAAAACCCAAATTGAAGTCTTTAAATTCCGATAAAAATTGATTTCTTGCTGTCAACACTTTACAAAATGTGCATTTTCCTAACTTAACTTTGTTATTTTCGTACGCATATTTTAGTTGGTTGGTAGACCAACGATAATAAACGACTCTGGAACAACCCATCGGAACCTTAAGTACACATTCGGAAACAGCTATTTGAAATCATTACAACATATGTGACCAGGTTTATCGGGCAAACCATTCGAATTTGAGGGATATCTAAATTTAATTTCTCTTGTATAGCATCGACAGAAAAAATATGTTATACGGATGTTGCTTTGACATTTGTAATAGCAACATGTCCCCAACCGAAGAATCAGAAAAAAAATTCAATAGACTGTTCATAGTACAATCAGGTATCCTCATGGAATGTTAATAGAAATGTTTTAAACGTATAAAGGTTGAACAGAGCCACAAACTATGGGAGCACAATCAGATATCCTCATGGAATGTATATAGAAATGTTTTAAACGTATAAAGATTGAACAGAGCCACAAACTATGGTAGTACAATCAGGTATCCTCATGGAATGTATATAGAAATGTTTTAAACTTTTAAAGGTTGAACAGAGCCATAAACTATGAGAGTACAATCAGGTATCCTCATGGAATGTATATAGAAATGTTTTAAACTTTTAAAGGTTGAACAGAGCCACAAACTATGGGAGTACAATCAGATATCCTCATGGAATGTATATAGAAATGTTTTAAACTTTTAAAGGTTGAACACTGAACAGAGCCACAAACTATTGTAGTACAATCAGGTATCCTCATGGAATGTATTTAGAAATGTTTTAAACGTATAAAGATTAAACAGGGCCACAAACTAAGGTAGTACAATCAGATATCCTCATGGAATGTATATAAAATGTTTTAAACGTATAAAGGTTGAACAGAGCCACAAACTATGGTAGTACAATCAGATATCCTCATGGAATGTATATAGAAATGTTTTAAACGTATAAAGGTTGAACAGAGCCATAAACTATGAGAGTACAATCAGGTATCCTCATGGAATGTATATAGAAATGTTTTAAACGTATAAAGGTTGAACAGAGTCATAAACTATGAGAGTACAATCAGGTATCCTCATGGAATATTAATAGAAATGTTTTAAACGTATAAAGGTTGAACAGAGCCACAAACTATGGTAGTACAATCAGGTATCCTCATTGAAAGTATATAGAAATGTTTTAAACGTATAAAGGTTGAACAGAGCCACAAACTATGGTAGTACAATCAGGTATCCTCATTGAAAGTATATAGAAATGTTTTAAACGTATAAAGGTTGAACAGAGCCACAAACTATGGGAGTACAATCAGCTATCCTCATGGAATGTATATAGAAATGTTTTAAACGTATAAAAGTTGAACAGAGCCACAAACTATGGGAGTACAATCAGCTATCCTCATGGAATGTATATAGAAATGTTTTAAACGTATAAAGGTTGAACAGAGTCACAAACTATGGGAGTACAATCAGATATCCTCATGGAATGTATATAGAAATGTTTTAAACGTATAAAGATTGAACAGAGTCTTAAACTATGGGAGTACAATCAGGTATCCTCATGGAAAGTATATAGAAATGTTTTAAACGTATAAAGATTGAACAGAGTCTTAAACTATGGGAGTACAATCAGGTATCCTCATGGAAAGTATATAGAAATGTTTTAAACGTATAAAGGTTGAACAGAGCCACAAACTATGGTAGTACAATCAGGTATCCTCATGGAATGTATATAGAAATGTTTTAAACGTATAAAGATTGAACAGAGTCTTAAACTATGGGAGTACAATCAGGTATCCTCATGGAAAGTATATAGAAATGTTTTAAACGTATAAAGGTTGAACAGAGCCACAAACTATGGGAGTACAATCAGATATCCTCATGGAATGTATATAGAAATGTTTTAAACGTATAAAGGTTGAACAGAGCCACAAACTATGGGAGTACAATCAGGTATCCTCATGGAAAGTATATAGAAATGTTTAAAACGTATAAAAGTTGAACAGAGTCACAAACTATGGGAGTACAATCAGGTATCCTCATGGAAAGTATATAGAAATGTTTTAAACGTATAAAGGTTGAACAGAGCCACAAACTATGGGAGTACAATCAGGTATCCTCATGGAAAGTATATAGAAATGTTTTAAACGTATAAAGGTTGAATAGAGCCACAAACTATGGGACTTCTGGGGTGTACCAAAATCATCAATCACTGTATTGACAATTAAATTATGTCATTTTCATTTGTTTTACACCCTCTTCTTTGTTTCCCGACTTTTCATCTAAACTTACATGTACTAGTTGCTAACCGGGCATATGGACTCGACAGTACAACAACAACAACAACAACAACAACAACAACGACAACGACAACAACAACAGCAGCTGCAACAACAACAACATCAGCAGCACACATCATCCTATTTATTGCTTATATAAAATATTTACTTCTGAATTTGAGTAATTTTCATCAAACTTCGGCTTTAAATAGATATTCGTACCGGTGTGAATGCTTTCTTAATTTGTAAAAACATATAAAGTCAATGAATGACCGAGATTTATATTCCAAAATTTCTATATTTAGTTGTATGAAAATTTTACGACAATACGATTCAGTAAAATATTATATTTTCTATTTTGGGAGGATGATCACATATCGGGGCCGTTTCCGGTGCCGGGCAGTTTTATGACCCTGATAGATAGACCGGGACACGCGGACCTTTGCTTCTGTCTCGCTTATTGCCAATTAGTCTCAATTATCGACACGTGGACAATGTGACAGGTGCGACATAGTACACAGCATCTTTAATTTGATAAACGGAAATATATTCGATGGCAGATTTTGAATAAACAGGAACTTTTTTCACATTTTTAAATATTTTCGTTCGGTGCACATAGTTATTTCTCGTTAATATAACCATAATAACATGGGGTCTTTTCTATAGAAACTTATGAAAATCCAACTAAGATAATTCAATTTTATTAATATACACGAGGGATTTGTCTGTCTGTCTGACAGAAGGGATTTCATCTTTAAGGGTTATTGTCCCGTACCCGAGACTTTCATCGCAAATAGATATAAGCATACCCCAAATAATTTTGTCGAAGTAGATATACTACTTCATCATTTGTTTGTTTTTTGTGGTTCCATTTTCTGTGATTTCATATATTTGTAGGAGGTATATATAGTGCAGATAAAGAAGCGAACTAACATTGTTCTAAGCATTATCACATTAAAATATTATTATATATAAAATATATAATGTATGTATATATAATACAGGTGTGATCATTTATGATAAAAATGTGGGATGTAACTTGCATTTTTAATTTGGTTTCTGTCAAATTTACATTTTTTTGTTATGCTGGAACCTTTCTGAACAATTAATATGCGTTTAGACATATTCCATGACATCCATTGAAATCGTACAGAATGTTCCATGATAAACTTGAACAAATGATAAACCAATCCCCTGCTGTCTATTCGGATTAGTTGTGTAATTATTTTATATTGTTGATACGAAAGTAAAGGTTCCCCGTTTACCAATAAACATTTAATAAAAGATGAAATACATTAGGGCATTAATAGCATTCACCAATATCAAGGTGATTATTTTATTATAATACTGACTGCAGTAGTCTTATTTACCCCCGAATTGTTTTGACTCTGTCAAACACAACTTGTCCTCTCTACTATCTGTCTGTTTTAATAGATAACATTTAACATGTGTTAAGGTTCATTAGATGTTATCACGTGTAGGCCTATCACTTTCATATGCTGTTTAATTTATATTTAATGGAGCCTTAACAGGCCATCCTAAATTTCAGAATGGTGCAAAGTTATTCACTGTTAAAAACTACAACAAACAGTAATATGTGCAGGTATATCAATAGTAAATATGCATTAAAACAGACGAATAAAATAAAACTAATCCATGGTGTTGATTCAAACTTGCGATTTATTAGGGGGCATTATTAGTATTTGCTCCCTTTAATTCAGTGATATTTGTTAAGAAAACAAAAAACAAGTGTTTTTTAGAAAAAATATCATTGATTTCTTATGACAAATATCTTTCATGTTTGGATCCTAACTCACTTGCGCCTTGTGCAGCTATAGCTATTGTACAAATATACAACCGAACCCTGAATAATAATATTGCATTTCTTAATTCCTCAATCGAATCATTGATGCAATAAACATGCGCAAGCTAATAATGTGTGACGTCATTCACAGATGTCGCTGCTATTGTGACAGTAGAGTTACCGACAAGACCATAAACCACACGGGAGACTTTCGTTCGACAAGAACAAAGGCACGCCGCATGAGACCTTCACCGAAAATAGATAATCCGGAACAAGTACTAGATTTGTACTTCATTCAAGAAGAATAAAAGAAAATCGTTGATGCGAAACATCAACGGCAACACAAACGACTAAAACAAATTTAAAATAAATTGTTAATGAAGGGTGTTATCCGTCAGTTTTCTTCATCAAATACATGTAAATAAATGAATAAAACACATACAAAACATAAAATAAAATAAAAAAATAAAATAAAATAGGACTCCATGTACCAAATTACGACCCGTATTTTATCAGGGTTATGAAAGTCCGCAAAACAAACTTTCCCTATGTTCAAATTTCAGTGAGCATTCCATATAAAGGCGTCGATCTACATCGCCAAGAAAAATATGTATACATAGTGTTGTAGTTTATTTTCTGTTGTCAATAATATGGTTTGTCGTTGTTGGTATACAATGTTTATAATGATAAATACAACTTAATCTTTTACCCTTTGTTTACAATCTGCAGAAACAATGTGTTTAACTATATACACATTTTCACCAATTTGACATTTTCATTTCTGTGATTCCATTTTTCTGTTATTTCTTGTATAGGTTGGAGATAGGTAATATACATAACAAAGAATTGACAGGAACTGTTATTTGTATTAGCACATCGTTTTAAAAAGTTATGTATTTGTGATAATGATAAATACTGTAGCATGTTACTTAGCTTTTGTTTATCGGCTTTAAACTGGTTAATGATAGTCTAACAATATTAAATTTTGTGAACTTATATCAATATATTAATACAACATGTGCTTTGTTAGGGTTCTTTCATGCTGCAACCATTTGTACAATTACGCGATGGATTCAGTCCAGTTTTCTGTGACATCCTTTCAAATCGTACAAAACGTTCCATGAAAAATTAGAACAAACTTTATCTCAATCCCTTGCTATTTAAGTTGTTGTGTACTTATTTATTATTATTATGGGGTGCTCTCGGCGTAAAAGTCGCCGATTTGCAACCCTCCTAATTGCTTGACCTCTCACTACGTGGGTTCGAGTCACGTTCGGGGCAATGGACTCAATGTGGGAAGGTTTTCCAGCTGACCTGCAGTGCGCCGGTGGTTCTTCCAAGACATGTCTTCATCGACAAAATAGCTGGACGTCTTTTTAATTATCAGAAATGGTCGCTGCTATGTATTTCAACATATTATAGATATTATTGGATATATTATTTCAACATATTATAGGTATGAAAGTAAAGGTTCTCGTTTTACCTGTATGCTCATTAAAAGGTACAATAAAATGGGACATAAATTGTTTGAAACAGAAAAAATGCGGATATTTTTCTTACTGTGATAATAACTGTTCAACTAACCGATCAGTATGTTCTCTCGAACTGCACTGGTGCTGTTATACATGTACACCACTCTTTCAAGAACGTCTGTTTCTCTCCAACACCAGTCTGTTTCATAATACCGATTACATTTTAATTAAAATATGTGGATAAATTTATAAGTCGTTGATATGTTTATCAACTAAATGAAATGGCGTTAAAATATAAAATTGAATTTCAACAAATTAAATAAAACAACAAAATGGCGCAGAGTTACTAACTAGTTAAAAGTGTAACAAACAGAAATTCATGGAGGTATATTGATGATTTAACAGGCACTTCTACAGACGAATGTCCAATGTTTTGATTAAACATTGCGGTTTAATTGGGAGGGTGTGGGGCTATATTATCTGTTTTATATTTTGCGGTTCTCTTTCATTCAGTCTAATTTGTGTAGGAAAAAGGATGTTCATTAAAAAAGAAGCTACAAGTGTACATTGTTTTCAAATTTCCAATACCTTTCATGTTTGGATTATACGCACTGAAATTTTTGTAAAGGTATTTACTAATGTTTAACTAAACGCTTGCTTATAAATAATTGAATCATTGATGAAATAAACATGCACGTGACAGTACTGTGTGATGTCACGCATAGATGATGTCGCTACCAATGGGACGGCAGAGCAACCAACAGGGCCATAAACAACACAGGGGACTTACGTTTATTAAGAACAAAGGCACGCCGAATGTGGACATCACCGCATATAGATAATCCGGCACGAGTGCTAGATTTGTACTTCATTTAACAAGAAAATAATAATGAAGTTACATAATATTTAATGTTGTAAAGTGTTGTGGATTATTTTCTGTTTGCAGTTATATAGTTGACCTAGTTTGTCATTACTGTGTATGCATTTATATTAAACGTAAAATTTTATGGGTAACCCTTTTTTGAAGTTCAGCATATTCAACAACGCATTTGTCAAAGTTTACATTGTATTTTACCAGATTGTCATGTTTTCATTTTTTTGCGGATCCATTTTTTTCTGTGATTTTAAGTATGTTTGGGAATGAACATAAGGCAATATAAGGATAGTTTCCATGTGATGTCATAGGCACTGATAAGACAGTTTAAGGCAGCCATCTTTAATGGCAGAAGCTAATGCAGGCCGAAATATTTAATTATGTGCTGTATTAAACCCAGCTCTGTGTTTTTATTGGTCAGTCTATCTTACTGAATTTTATATGAAATTTGAAAGCTTTTATGAAGTATTTTAAAGATCAAAACTATATTTTCATAGTTTAAAAGGTAAAGAAAATACAACCAAAAAAGATACATTGTTCATTTAGTTTAAGGATGAGCCAATAATTTCATTTATTTCTGTGTATTAATTCTTTGTGCATTTATCAATTGTAAAAATATTGCATTCTAAAAGTATGAATTTCAAGAGCTTTCCAATGGTGTATGTTTTAATGTTTGGGCCGCAAATGAAGAAAAAACAAATAAAAAATAAATAAAATGTACGTTTCTATACAATTCGTCTGAAAATCCGTTGAAGTTGCCATCACAAATGGCTGCCAAGATAAGGTATCTTCACTGATGCGGAAACTATCTATTAGCACATTATATTAAGTTTTTGTATAGTTGTGATCATTTATTATATATGTGGTATGTTACTTTACTTATGTTCATCAGCTTTAATTCGGTTAGTTATAATCAACAAAAAAAGTTAATCAATATTATATCACCTCCATTTGATTTACCTGTAGTTAAACTGGATTTGAAAAGTATGTTAATTAATGTGATATGCCTCACTGACGGTCGTAGGACAAACTTTCTCCAGGACAAAACCGCTTTCGTTCACCTTATCACAGGGTGACATAATGCCGCCTATGATTTTTTTTAAAGGAACAAAATACCCCCTGCAAATAAATAAAACTAAATCTATTTAGAAATTTAACTTTCAGATATAAAAAATGTGTATGATTATTATATTTAGGAGAATCAACAGTGAGAACCAAATATAAATGTTGTCAAATCAGTGAAATGAGGAAAATTTACAGGGGAGATTTGTCCGCCTCAATAAATTTACCCAAAGGATTTTGTCTGCCTTGTACAACGAATGGAAGGGATTTTGTTCCGGATGGATTTTGTCTGCTCCTTCACGGAGCAAAAAATACTATTTTTTTTATAGAAAACAATATACATGTCAAGTGTATTTACGGGTGGTATCCGACAGTTTGGACCAAAAGTAATTTTATTAAACATCATTAAAAAAACATTGATACCTGAACAGATCTCTCAAATTTCAGTTTATTGATGCCCTACAGTTGCCTGAAAAGTGACCCATAACGTCACAATCGTCATTTCAAATATGCATGTCCTATCTGAACAATGCTGCACAAAAAGATATTTTTTTAAACAATGAAAACCACGTGACCACTGGCTTTGCTCATTCAGTGTCACGTCGATGTCTATTTTTAGCAGGAAGCATACTCGTTCTTATTTATATATTTGAAATGAATAACATTTTAAATATTGAAAAACGCGTCTCATGACCCCAAAATGAGACCCCAAAATTGCGATACTGTTGAAAATCTTCAAAGTTTAGACTAAAGATTTTTCTCTGAAGTCATTAAGTACAAATATCCCAACCGTCTCCAGATAACTGAAATACTGTTGGTGGGACGAAAAACCCAATAAACAAACAAACAAACAAATACCCCAAACAGAGGTCAGATATTGTTACATATATTAAATATAGGCAAACTGTCGGGTACCACCTTTCAAGGATCATGCAGTATGCATCATTTCATTTTTAATATTTTTATAACAACTTGACCCTGATTTCTGAATATATATTCTACTCCTGCACATATTTAATGACTTGCATAATGTTTTATTGGACAGTAAAATACGTACTTCAACAAACTAACTTAGCTAGCTGAATTTTGTTTATTATTTTATTAACAAAGAATTTTTATTATTTTTTTTATTTCTAGTAAGTGACTGTAAGAAATAACCACCATAAACAATAAGTATCCAGCACACTTTCGCAAATAATGATATTTCTAATACATTTCATGGCCAGTTAATGTAACAGTGACACGACATTAAGATACAAATCCTATAAACATATTAAAATACAACACAATTTTGCATTGTAAAATTTTTTTCTATACTACTCAACTCTGAAAAAGATAAAAATTGATCTCAAATGAAATTTACAGTAATTATTGTGACAGATAAATAAGATGGTGTTTGTGAAATTTTAAAAAGAAAGCACAAACGTGAAGCTACTCGATTATGTGCAAAGGGAGGTAACCAGTACCTGATCATCTCCAAGTTCACTTCACTATTAACTCCCCTAAAAAGGAAACAAAACGATGGTAAATTTCATACAACTGTGGACACTTCTCATTACTTTCATGAATGAACGGCAAGATATGATGATAACTTTATTCATCACACATTTAACCTTGTTTATAACATAAAGAAAATATAAAAACTATTATATATTTAGAACTTGGTGCACAATTGACAAATGTAAACGGTAGCATCCATTTTTCTGTACCCTTTCTTGACAATTTTTAACAGTAATATTGAACATCCACATAATGTTGTTCTTTGCCTCTAGTTGCTCAATAAAAGTGACAATGAAAAAACTAATCACACCTCCAACATAGCAACTGTCTTAGCTATTTATCATGAATACAAATGACTTAAGTAAAATGTGACAAGGGTAAGACACAAACCTATAATCCCTAAAACCAAATAAAAGTGTTAAATCCCCCTTTCTAGCATTATAACTGATAATTAACATCTCACATTTTTTAAACTTAGTTTTTCCACTTGACTTTTATATTTTTGTGTGTGTTTCTAATATAACAGTGGCCGTCTCAGATTCTTTTGTTGGTTTCACATTATGTTTACAGTCAAGATGGTTAAACACTTTACATAACAATCTGACATTTTCTGGTCTAAGCTTGGCTTATTAACTTCTTGTCAAAGTAGCACACATTCAATTGTTCACATTTTCTGTTCCTGATCTCAACAACTATTTATGTATCTTTAATTTGATACAACAATTATAATAACTCTAACCATCTCACATTTTCTAGGCCTTAGTATCACCTATTTTTTTACTTTCATGATGTTGCAGCATTTCTAATCATGACAAAGTTGACTCCTAATCTACATTAAGTCAAGGTCATGTGTTGGGGGCTGCAGTTGTGGGTTGGGCCTGGGCAGCCACACCTGTCATGAGACCTGGAATGTTGGGTGTGCGCCCCTCAGCAACTGCTTTCTCTATCTCCCGGGCTTGAGCCTCTTGCTTGGCATTCTGGAAGTCCATGAATTCAAACATCAATCTCTGGTTGAAATTGGTGTACTGCTGGGCACAGGCATTTACACAGGTTGACTGTAAAATGATGAAAGGAAAAGATAGAGCCCCTATCAAAATATAAATTTCTGTAAGATTCGAGGAAGTATACTAATGTATGATATAATAATTATATAATTATCCCTTTAACCTGCTGCATTTGTCACCATGCTCATTGACTTTATACAAACAATGATAACAATATGAACTTGCTGCATTTGTCACCATGCTTTTGATCTTATATAAACAATGAAATAAAATCAAGTTGCTGCATTTGCCACCATCTTCATACATTGTTATATAAAAAAAATTACACAAAGCTGCCACATTTGCTACCTTGCTCACTGATTTTTATATACCCCGGTAAATGATTACTTTAACATGCAGAGTAAATAAGACTCCTGGGAAGCAAATAGTGCAGATCCTGACAAGACAAATAGTGAAATTCCAGATAAGAAGACCAGGATCTATATTGGTGCTCACATATAACAAAGCGTTATAAAGTACATGATGATCATTATTTTATATTTTTAACTGATATTAACCAAAGAGTGGCTTTTGTCATTACACAAAACTTTTTACTATAATCTACAGCAATATCATTAATTAAAAAAACACACTTAAACAGTCATTATCAATTTTAATGGCACAAGTACACATATTATGTTTATTCACATCAAAAAGTGGCTTAGTTTAGTACTTATGTATAGATATGTACAGACCTCTTCACTTGAAAGGTCCTTTTGAAAGAAGTTAGAAACACATCTCTTGAAGCATTGTTCGGTCAGTTTATTGTATAGTTCCAGAAAATCACGCATCTGAAATAGAAACACCTTTTACTTGTATATCCATCACAGACCTAATATTAAGAATAATTCGTACAACTAATTAGTAAAAAAAAAGTGTATCGCAAAAGTCCTGCAGACTCCTCTACCAAATGTGATAATCTAGTAGGTGGTAGAGTCGAGTGGTTATTGTCATAAGACTCTGAGAGTCCCTAGTTTAAATCTAAGGCCTAATTCCCCAGATATGGTTACAGCTTCTGCATAAATCTGAGTAAAGTAATATCAGTTTACAGAACTTGTTATAACGCCTGAGCAGGTGAGACTATCTGACATAGGCAAAGTGGAATAAGATGCTAACAATGTATGGGTATGGGGGTGGAGGTGAAGGGACAGATAAAATCCTCTCAATGTGTTGTAGCATAGGAGGATTAAATTCCTTTTGTATATTGGTTGGACAAACCCACTTCTGTACTTTCTCCAATGATGGCAGGAAACCTCCTTTTAATTTGCAAAGGTGAACAAAATTCCCCTAAATCCCTATTTTTGCAATGAAACTTTGAAAATGACTAATTTTAATTAAGACAGTAAATTTTATTGTTATTACTGTGGGTGGGGCCAAAGTTATCATGAAGTGAAACACCATAAAACAAACTTGGTATCAGTTCTGAGATAGAGGCTGGGGGGTGGGGTGGGTAGTCCTCCAAATAAGCCATGCATATAACATTTGTTTTTCATAATTTTATATGCCGATATTCAAAGTTTACTTTTAATTGGATATAAACAAGGGTATCAGGAAAAATAAATAAAAAACAACAACACCAGAATGTTAAAGGAAAACTCTGATACACTTGTTCTTACTTAAGTTATAAGACAAATAATATGGGTTCTGACCCAATGGGAGCCAGCCATCTCATACCCTTTTGTTCATTTTTTATTTTAATTAATATTTCACACATTTCCTAATTGTCCGATTGATCTTTATCAACTAATTATTCAAACTATCAAAAACTACAAGTTAACAGATTACAAAGTATGCGAGTGAATTATTAAAATATCAAACTATGAAACAGTTATACACGACTACAATGTCTAAAAAATCCAACAAAGAAAACAGAGCCAGTTTCATATTAAATCTCCTGGACAGCGATGTCTACTCGAGGTTACGACACAGCCAGTCGATTGGAGGGGACGAGACGTCATTGGCACGAGATAGCTGGAACCTCGACCCCACAATGTCACAGTTTGAACACAACGTTATCAAGGAACTTCAACAATAACAACATTTTACAGCACATTCAGCACTTACATTGCGTGCATTTTGTTCTTGTGCGTTGGTGATTTGGTTCATGTTGACATCAATTCAAAATTTTACGACCTGTAGATGTAATATAGATCTGTCCGTTAGCTGCAGGTTTGTTTTGACATTTACAAAACACGTGTTTTGGTTTTATGTGTAAACACACGTAAAAATCTCGCAATATCTCGTGTAAGTAGGCTTGACTTGTACCGTCATTTGTGACAAAGAACAGAGAAAAAACTGTGCAATACCCGAGACACAGTCTATCGTGACGTCATCGCCAACCTGTCAAGTTCTACAGACGGCAACAAAATACACAAAACATAGTTGCAAGACGCGTCTCCAGGAAGTTTGCGTTCGTCTAAAGACACCTATTGTAACAAGCGTAAGTTTATTTCATTTGTTCTTAAAAGTAATCCCGTGCTGTCATATTTGCTGTTTGACGCGTTGCGGTTACGACCCCCACCCACTTCTCACCGTACTGTTGTATACACAACACGCATGCAAAAACTTGGTTGAACAAAATAGGGTTCCTACCATGGTGAAAGAAGCACAAATTATTATTTTCTTTTGCCACATTTGCATTTGTATTCTTTCAAGTAAATTGAAATAGTAAAGTAAATCTAAGAAAAAAAAAATCCTGACTGCAACTGGGATCCAACCTGGGGCCTTCATTTCTGTAGGCATCATTCAACCACATCCCTAAAGAGTTAACCCATCAGCATGGCTGTTGGAAGTGAAAATATTCCTTACAATACACTTCTCTACCTACACTTTTCAGTAATTTCTCTAAAATGATCATGCAGGAAACAATCCAAGTCAGTTAAACACCTCTGACACCATTAAAGTTAATCTGGTAGGAGAAATTTCCTGTCCCAAACTGGGATCGACCAAGTCGCTAAAGGGTTTACCCAACAGCAGGGCCATTGGAATAGCTTGTCATGACAATGATGGTCATAATTATGTTGCTGCGCTGTATTAAAAAAAAAAGACAAAACAGGGCTTGAATATTCCACTCACATGCTCTCATTGGCAAGGATTTCGACATGTCAGCTAGACCATTTACCTTAGTCAGATCAGGCATCCGCATTAATTGCCAAGAAAAGCTTTAAAAAATGTTATGTTGTTAGTTTAAATTTCAATTCAGACATAGTTGCAGGGGTGGCGAAATCTCAGAAATGTTTACTTGTCCACGGACAAGTGGTTATAAAAATGTACTTGTCTGTACCAATGCGCTACTTGTCCGTACATTCATTAATAAAAACACAAGTATTTTAACAACACTGATTTAATAATCACTTAAATCTGTTAAACCATAAAACTATCATGTAATTACTTCATGTTTAGTCAAATTTATCATATCACAATTACGAACGTAAACAAATCTTTTAATGCTTTAAGTCTTATGTTTCAGTTTGGGAAATAAAAGTTATTTTTGAGAATTTCAACACTTAGAAATTGGATTTTTTCACTTGTCCACGGACAAGCCAATTGAAAAAATAACTTGTCTGGAACAAGAAATGTACGACTCGGACAACTCGGACAATTGATTTCGCCACCCCTGCATAGTTGTTTATTTTCCAGATAAGCTGCCTGAAAATAGCATGAAGGTTTAAACCAATATCTCTTTATAAGAAGGACTAATTAGACTTATTTTTTATGTAAGTAATGTTTCTACTCACACATACACATCGGCCTGCACAATTACAAATGGTTATTAAACAAAAATATTTTAAGAACTCTTATTTACAAGTTCATTGGATTTGTTTATTGGTTTTATCATCTCACCAACATTATTTCAAGTATCTGTTGACGGTGTCCTCATTAAGCATATATATAGTGCTGTCGTCACTGTGTAAAGCATATCATGAACACCTGGCAAGATACCCCACCAGTCACATTATTCTGACACCAGCCCATCCAGTCATGGAAATACCCTTATTTTGGCTTGAGTATTACCAAGGGAGTTATACCACTACCATTTTAACAGTTTTGGTATTCTATGGTCTGGATCGGAACAAGGCCTCTCGTACTTAGAGTGGGAGCTCTACCGATTGTGCTACCAGGTCTGGTATAATTATATAGTATGTCAATGAGCCATTGCCTACATCACTTGTGCTATAAGTTTCTACATCTTTCTACAGAAAACAACATCATGAATAGGACTTGACATTTGCCATTTATCAGTTAATTACACTGCAATTATCATCAGCTATTAATAACGACCTGTCCAACTACAAGCTGCAGCAGAGCCAATACTGTGAATTGAGCACAAGCCTTATATGTCCATGTTTTTCTGTAAAAATGAGGAAAAAAATAGATACATGCCCAAAAAGTAAGTCTGTTCAGTCATATACTAATATTTGCATTTTTTAGTAGTTTTATGCAGACAAAATGAACAACATGCTCACATTTGCTGTGGTACAAAGGTCTTGATTCATTGCTTATCTTTGTGGAATTCTATTTCAAAATTGTATTTTCATTCTATGCTTGCTTTTAACACCTGTTTTATGCAATAAATGTTGAAAGATTATATTTTTTAAAAATAAAAATATAATAAAATTGCACCAATGATCATCATTATGACTGAACAGAAACTAGACATCAAGTAAAAGTAATATTTTTTAATTAACCTAATTTTTTGCTGAAAGCAAAACCAGCTTATATATAGATATATATATATATATATCTGAATCTAAAGAAATCTAGAGTGGCCATTCCTCTCTGAATAAATATTCAAAGAGGAATGGCACTCTCAGGATTTTTAGATTCAGATCACAGGGAATAGAAGTTATTTTCAAACTCAGTTTGTTTTGGTCGATTTCAGTAGCATTTGTGAGCATTTATTTTAGACCTAACTTAAGTTAAAATGCAAAATCATATAGAAGAATTGAATGTTTAATAAAATGTTTCTATTGTCAGATATTAGTGACAGTGATGTAAATTTTGTCCCAATGTATGATCTTTATTTTAGATAAGGCTTTTATTTGCAGCTGAAGTCTTGCCTCCTTTCCCATTTCCAGTGCATTGTATATTTTACTTACTCCAGAATAATTTTGACCATTGATTTCACACCTGTAATCACTTAAGAGTCAACCTTATACCATCTAAACAGATCTTCTGAGTGCTTTGATTGTAATGTTTATTGACCTAAATATTGTGCTTAAAACTAGCCCCAGTTTAAGTTTAAAATAAAATGACAACAACACCTTAACTGAATCATTTTAGTGAGATGTTGGAGTTTATTTCTTCAAACATAATTTTAAGAACTGATTTGAGTCGCATTCGTACTGTAATGGTAGATGTCTCAAGAAAACAAAGTTATTTTTTACAAAATATCTGTAATGAGTGTGCTACAAACCAGGAAAGAGGCTTTTAAAACAATGTTATTTGATCATCATTTTGTATGAAATTATGAAAAATGTACTATGTACTACACAATTTCCATTTTTAGTGCCAGAATAATGTTCATAAAGTTCCTGTTAATAACTTTCAATAAAAAACAATGTTTTGGCAATATTATTTTTTTAAATTTATTGAAATAGTTTTCTGTTGTACCAATTTGTACACTTAAGATTATATCATTACAAAAATGATCAGACAAAAAATTATCTATGTAGTCATTGCTAAAATACATTCAACTATTTTTTTCTATTTTTTTCACATTTAAAATCTTCCATTATGTACCCTATTTATTCAAGTATGTGTAGAAGCAACAATGTTATCATTTTAAAAGAAAAGTGACCTGGACCACAATTAAGAAATACGAATGTTATCTAAAGTGTTGTCAGAAATGTATTCATGGCGCCTGGCACACTGTAACTGAATGCAGAAGATAGGCAGAAATCTTCTTGTAGCTTGTGGTATTGATTATTGGCTGGTCTTCTATGCGTGAAGGTCTTTGTCAAGCCTTAGCTATGCTTTTCCCATAGCTTAAAAGATATTTACAGATTCATCCCATATTTAGAAAACCCTAATCAAACCATGGTTAAATATGGATATTGAATACATTGTGTAAGCAACACCAGATAATGATGCAGCCCACTTCAAACACTAATGGACTGGTCCATTGATAAGCACTGGAAGGGTCTATTGTTGGTTTTGTGGCATGTCAGGGTTTAATTACTGTCTGGAGGCTGAAATGATTCTGGATCAATGATGCTGTATTGTTTAATCCAGAAGGTAAGTGTGTGTGTGGGGTGGAGCCTAGAAGTGTGTGGGACTGCACTGCAGTTGGAATTGGATACATGCGCAGTGTGCAGCAGTGTGGGATATTGACCAGAGGCACTGATGTTCCTGTATGTAAACTAAGCTGAAATAATTTTTTAGAGATTAAATCACTTTTGTCAGATGTTAATTATGAATGAACACAGGTTTCCACTTATACTTTTCACTCTTAACGCAGTTTGCTTACACTTTTATATAGCATAAATGTCAGCAAAATGAGATTAAATCCTTATACCTGCATTTATTTCTTCATGTTAGAAACACTTTAGCTCAAGAATTTAAAATAGCAATAAGTCACAAACACAAGTAAGTAGCAAAATTCACTTTGATTGAACAGCCATTTATTTTGTTAATCAGCCTAGTTTCATTATTTACCCATACGAAAGAAGGATGTACCTTTTTCAAAGTAAACTATTAATAATAAAGTGTGGTGTCATGCCTTCGCAGGTTTGATGTCACTCCTAAGTCACATGGGCCATGTTGTGTTGTACAAGCTGTTATATCATCTATCTTTGACTGAATGTTTTTTTTGTTGCACATTTAACATGATTACCAAAAGGAAAAACATACCTACCATGCAAAATGAGAGTATAACATGTATATTTTTTTTATACACTAAGTTTTGCAGGAATACATTGCTGAAAATGTTTCACCTGGTAGCTCGCCTGGTACGCTGGTTCAAGGTATGGTAGGCCCAGGGTTCGATACTGAGGCCGCAACATACAAAAGACATTTAAAATGGTACTTTTATCCTTGCCAGCATGCAAGCAAATATAAGGGTAGTTCAATGACTGGTAAGCCCGGTGTCAGAATAGTGTGACTAGGTGTGGCATTTTGCCAGGAGTTCATGGTATGCTACACACAGAGAAGGCAGCACAATATCTGTTTCAAGTGAACATCATCTCTAAATAACTGAAATACTCTTGGTGGGACATTAAACTCAACAAGGAAAAGAAAATGTAGGTGCTTGGAAATTGAAACAAACTTTCCTTTATTGAAAGCATAATAACACTTAAGTTCCTAAACCATACCCGTGACTAACATGTATTGGTGCAGTTTATTTTTCTTGTACATCTATTTGCTGAATCAATACTAGGACGTGGGTAGTATCTGTTTTCCTATGTACTTCAGAGCCAGAGGGCTAACACACACCAAGCAAGTTAAAATAACAGTCATCGTTCTGTTTCAACAAACACCACCTGCTTCCCTAACAAAAGCAATATCATATTGATTTGTCAGCTCTTTTTCTGTTGGTATTTTTCTTTTAGTATAGATTAACGTTTTATAGATTACCAAACACGGAAATGTCCCAAACTGCCAATATACGATGTACTTTGGTTCCAGATCATTGTATCTGCTTTTGTATTAGTTAGTGTGCAGTACATTAGGAGTGCAATCATCAGGCTTCACCTTCTTACAGACAAACATTTGAAAGTGTGTCAGTCATGCATCTCATTTACAAGTGCATCCAGTAAGGTCTAGGTCATATTAAAGGTAATTGCATCTTTAAAGACATGTATCTATTACAGTTACATTTCTTGTTAAATGACATACATATTTAATGGATCATAAAAATAATGTACTTAATTTCATCAAGAAGATGTATTGCCATTTATATGTTTGTTTTTTAATGAATTATAACACCCATATTAAACAATTTATTTCTCATTATCTATCATAATTTAGCACTGTATGACTATTTTGTCCACATGCTATAAAACTCAAATTAATTTAAAAAAAAATGTAGTCTTTTACAACAAGGTTTATAGTGTGTGTTAGCTTTTTTGCCGACTGCAGTTTGTTTTGCTGCCATCTATCCAAGGAGTCATGATTTATTCATCCCCCCTTTCCAGATAAAGTCACACTTGCCATGTACAGTGGTACAGTTTACAGGGAACAACCACCAGCCAGCCACCCAAATCTTTAGACACAATGTTTTTTTTACAAACAGCAATGTTTTTACAGATCTTATGCACTATGATTGGAGTAAATAACTATTTAATTTTGTCAGGTAATTATGTCTTTTGGTCAAGAGGTACTACCATTTGTCCATCAGCATCAAATATGTAAGATGATGGTCTGTGTGCTTAGACCTTGTTAAGAACTTTCATCTGTTCTGTCTGTAATCTTATATCTTAATTCCCTTACAGATATAGCAATACCTTTCTGTTAAGATTTAGATTTAGAAAAAAGTATGTGTTCCATGTATAAGGAACCAGAAGAGATTTTTGTTATACTTTTGTAAGAGCTGTATGATAATGTAGCCATTCGGCTTGAAACATGTACTGTTACTATGTATTATGTAAAAGTTTATATGCATATAAAGGTGCATATAGGCAAGAGCTCAAGTCAGTTATTACTACAATAGGAACATAGACAGTTACATGTATCTGGTACCTGAAGGCTGGGACACCTGTGCAGTGTATTTGTTGTTCCAATTATAAACCAATTAACCAGGGACTTTTGCCATTACACGCCTCTATTTTCTAAAGATATTTAAATAAAAATAGTTCTGTTTAACTTAAGTTCAACATTACATGAAGAATATTCTACTCTTTCCATTAAATTGAAATTTTCCCCAACTTAAAAAAATACAAGTATCAAGGACAATGGGCCACTTTACTGACTTTGCAACTTCACTGACTGCTTTATTAATATTTTTTTTATTGAAAAAAAGTATATTTTTGTGCTATATAATCCTTACCTTGTGAGCCTGTGTTGACTGCAGCTGGTCCCTGCAGGCTGGTACACTGCTGTTTGTTGTACTGGTAACAGCTGGCACTCTATGGTCTGACTAGGTCTCACTCTTTTCACCTCAGTCTATCTGCCATCAGGGCAGTGCTGAGCTGGTGATGCTGATGTGGACATCAGCAATTTACTAGCTCTTTGTGTCAGCGAGAATTGAATAAATCAATCATATATTACTAGTAGTTATATTGGAATTAGTAAGTGTTTTAAGCAACAACATTATTGATTTTCTTTTTATGAGTCATTCATCGGAACATATTTGATAATCACTTCAGGATTTTATTTTTATATGAAGTTTGAACAAGTGGATATTGTGTACATCTGAGAAGTTTGCATTTGTGTATTGCTTAAAAAGTGAGACTAGATTTATCTGAATATGTTTTAAGTGGATCTGGTTTGAGTGAAGCCTAAAGTTACACCTGCTTGGACATGGATATTGATGTGTTTGTTGGATGTATGAAGTTAAAAAGAGAGGAAAATATTTTGTAAGATTTATCTAAATTTTGTACACTGTATTTTTTCTTTATAATCGGAGAGACTGACTTTCGAAATGCTTCTTAGTTGCATGACCAATGATATTAACACATTGTGGTTATACTGTTATAAGAGCTTTATATTATCTAGCCATTCAGCTCGAAATATGTGCAATAATTTATGTTCAACTATATATACATATACATGGGCATACGGCATAAGGTCAAAGCAATTAAAACTAATACATTGGTTAATACAAGAAACTTAAAAACTTGTATGTACCTGGTACCAGCAGGCTGGGACACCAGTTTCCTGTTCAGTGTATATTTTGTTCCAATTATGTATACATTTACCATGATGTTGCTACAGCATTGTTTATAAAAAAATATGTTTAAATAGAAAAATCTACTGTCACTCGTTCATGGAAAATATGAGCAAAATCAGAAAAAAAAAATATTCCTGATTGCATATATTAAGCTTTTTCCTAATATTTCAACTTCAAAAAAGAGAAGTTTGCTAGTCTTTTTTCAATGTGCTGTTTAGAAACAAACCTACTTTAAAGTTAATATTAATATTTCCATGGGGAACCTATGGCCTCTTTTGTAGACTTGCCAAATTATAACTTTATCATTCCACAACCTCAGAGCGATTGTGTTTGGGTCCTGGTGGGGATGAACATTTATATGTTGGAATGCCTGCCAGCTGACCCTCAGTGCACTATTTAGTTCTACAATTGTCTGGCATCTTCCTTCAGCCATGATATTTGTACATGACTATATTGACCATGGTAGTGTTGCTGCAATTTTTTTCATAAAAAAAATTGTACACATCATCACAGTTCGCCCTTCATCTGTTTGAAGCTGTGTGTCACATCCTGGATTGACATTCATATATGACATGCAAGTCATTAACACTTAGGGGGAGCCCGTGGGCAAGTGGTTAGATTTTCTGACTTGCAACTCCTCAGTCCCTACCCGATTTCCAGATTGGGTTGGGGTGAGAATGTGGGGAGGTTTTCAAGCAAACCTGCTGTGTGCCAGTGGTCCTACCAAGATTTAAACCTGGGTTTTTTCTCCTGTAATAATTAGGTGGATATCACCAATATGACCATAATTGTGTTGGTGCAATCTAACAAAAACAGAACAAGCAAACATTAACATTAAAAATTTATAAATACATAATGTTACCTTTGCATGTAGTTGCTAGCAATAACCCAAGAATTCATTATTTGCTATTAACAAAAGAAGTGCAGTAAATGTTAAATTATGTTGGACATATATTCCACCTATTTGTAATGTATTTGCTCTCTGTTTCAGTATCCGGCCTAGAGTAAGAATGGCGGATAGTGGGTCTGTGGTGCCGCCAAGCATGAATGGAATGCCTATGGATGATGATGAATTTGAGCGAAACATCAAGGAGATAATGGAAGATGCTCCAGACTTGGATGACCTCAGCAGCACCGTCCAGAGTGGGTCGCCACAGAAGGCTGGCTCTGGCCAATCAACATACAGTCTCTCAGAGACATCTCTAGGACCACAGGGACAGTCCTCATCCTCCTCACAGATGTCAAGGTCACTCACCCTACCCCCAGGTATGGCAAACGCTGTCTCATGTTTAAAATTGACATGACATCAGCCATGCCCATAAATAAGCCACCGACTGAGCATAGATTAGCGGTGTCATACTACTTTTCAATATTGTCTGCAATTTCCTCTGACAGGCAGATCCCTATTCAATTACAAGGTTTACTGATAACCTTGGTAACAGGATCGATAAAATTCTGGCCCTTATTGGTGGCATAGTATTAAGATTGTATGAAGAATTTTGACCTGCCAAAAAGCATGGCTGTCAGAGGCTTGGCCATGTTCTGTTTATGGCTGTATTGTAATAAAAGAAGGAGACTGATTGTCTAAATGTTGCTTGTATACATGTATTACTCTCAATTATTCTAGTCTGTTTAAACATTGCTGATATTTCTTGCTCACTATTACTAAATGTCTATGGCGTTCAGGTGAACAATATTGGGCCATCATGGCCCTCTTGTTTAATGATTATTAAATATAATATTTCCAAAAAATTATGCATGGATATGTGTTGCATCAAAAATGATGCACATTAGCCATTCCCTTATGTCAGCATGACATTTATTGCGTCAAAAAAGCAAGAGACATACTCAAAAGAAAACACTCTTGTGGTCTAAAAAGGTCACCTTTTATCATGTAGGGATATCACAGTCTAAGACTGCCTATGAGAAATGCTTATAATTATTTCTTTTTTGATTTTATTTGCTAAAAACATTACTCATCATGTTACTATTATCAAAACCCTTTACCCTTTAAATACCATTGTTTTTTTTAATGGGGTGAATGATATTTACACTAAGTAAAGGGGTAAAGACTGTACACTCTTCACCATGCTAATTGTCATACATAGAGTTTCCTGGGACTGACAGTCTCTGGTTCAATCATGGCTGGACACGTCAGTGCACATTTATTTTCTTTTTGCGCTTCCCAGATTCAGGAGCTTTTAATTGCCACTTTTTCCAGGGCTAGAAATTAACTGTAGTGCTCTGGCAGTTAGGTTTCATGTTGGACATTTAAAATTAATAACACGGTTACCAAAAGTGGATTGCAAGTTGATACATTAAATCACAATGTTTCTATCAGTAGATGATGACTTTTTCTTGATTTTTAACAGGATAAATAGGAAATATTCTTCAATAATGTAAGCTTAAAATTGTGCTGCAAATTTAAATTAATAAAAGTTACAAATATTTAGTTACAGAGGTCTAGTCATTGAAAATGTGAAAGTTAAAAATATGACAACTAATAAATGCCATGTGTATTTTCAGCCACAAGTCCAGGCTCCCTGCCCAAATCTCACAGTATGAATGGCGGCGACTTCTCTCCCAAACCTACCATGACACAACAAGCCTCTAACAAACTGGAGCAGGTGAAAAACTGGAGTATAAACACTTATAAGTGCACACGACAGTTGCTTTCAGAAAAACTGGGTAAAAGTTCACGGACAGTTGATCTCGAGTTGGAGTCCCAGATAGAAGTGTTGAGAGACACACAACGGAAATATGCAAATATTTTACGGTTGTCACGGTCACTAGCAAACAATTTTTACCAAGTTGTGCAGACGCAGCGTGCCCTAGGGGAGGCTTTCTCAGAGCAAGCACAGAGAGCAGCAGAGCTGCAGGATGAGTTTACTTACAACTGTGAGACACAGAGGGCCCTGGTGAAGAATGGAGAAGTGTTATTAGGTATGCATCTAAAAATGGTTATGTAAAGAAATAGCTTGTTCATGTTGCAGTGTAGTTATTACATTGGTTGCCAGTACTCTGTTAATGGTGGTATCTGACAGTTTGCCTATATCTAATACATGTAAAAGTATCTTATCCCCGCTCTGGGAAATTTGGGCATATTAGCCGCATAAACTCATACATGAGTTTTAGTAAAGACTGTTTATAACAATACAACAATTGTTAGGCAGTACAAATGGTGAATTTAAATGATTTAAAATTTCATTTCTTCCAAATCTATTAATAAGCATGAAGTTATTATGAGTTATGAGTTATTACCTGGATTATTATGTAGCATGATCTTTAAAGTGATCACATGGTTTTCTTAGTTTAAAAATAGCTTACTGTGCAGTGGCTTGGATTGGACATATATTTTGTTAATACAATTAGGGTGTTATTCTTTACTTTTCTCATGGAAGTAGGGCACCAATAAACAGCATTCCACTTAATTTTCAAACTTCTTAATAAATATAAATAAATTGTCCTCGGATAGATTTTGTTCAATTTTCTAGAGAAAATACTTAATGAGAGGTTCACCAAAAACTGGAAAAATGTTTGTAGTTTCAAGGTTATTAAGTAACAAATGGCCTGTATCTATGGTTATCAGTCAATACTTTATATACAAAACATTTTGGCTGTAGAGGTAGCGATCTGTAATAATCCAAGGAAACAGATTGTGTATAAGTCAGCAGATATATATTCTCATACCACTTTTGTTTTAATAATCTTTTTTCAATCTACTTCTAATCAACATTTTAGTATTATGTCTTCACAAACTTTATGAGAAAATTGCAACTTTGCATTTATAGAAGAGAAAGGTTAATGTTTATATTTTCATATTTGTGTGTGTGTGTTACTATTTAGACATATTTTGGTTTGTAAATCATTTAGAAATATTAAGAAATAAAAAATCTTTATTACTGAACTACAGACTTTAAAAAAAGGCTCTTTTATTTGACATTATAGAGTATATGATATAGTTGTTAAAAGTTTATATATTAGCACAAATGTATTAAAAGGGGCCTTTTTTAACATAAAAGGTCATTCAACTAAAATTGATATAACATTGATACATGTTTAGTTTGGATATTGTATGATTTATTTATATTAAAATAATTATATTATTAAAAGACAAGTTTTAACTTCAACAGAGGCATGTACAAATGCATGTGTAAGTGATGTTACTGATTGTCCATTGTCTGTTCATTACAGGGGCCATCAACTTTTTCACATCCAGTGTGAACACACTGTGTAACAAAACCATGGAGGATACACTGACCACAGTAAAGAACTATGAGACTGCCAGGTAGAAAATAAAATGCAACTACTTGGAGCCTTATTTGTCATACAGATGTCCTATTGTAAAAATCAGTAATTACGCAAAGGTTACCATAACAACATTTTTTGGTCAAATAACAGTTTACACTGTAAAGAATTTTTTTTTTTTTGACAATGTCTTAATAATTGCAAATCCTTCATTATTCATATTCTCTGCCGCTCCGAACATGCAATTCACTAATAAATAGCATTTCAATACATGGACCTTAAAAAAATTAAAGCAAATAGTATTTAAGCACATCCTAAAACCCTAGTCTATTTTCTTGTATTAAAAACCACCCATGACTTTCTCTAAAGATTGCTAGTGTGAAATTGAGCTCAATACATCATGTACTTTACATCACGTTCATACTTAAACACTGTTGTCTCCAAAGACTGATTGTTTACTCCATACTTGCTAACTTATTTTGCTACGATCATGCTATGATCATAATCACTTGTTTCAGGCTGGAGTTTGATGCGTATAGGGCAGATATGGACCACTATGCCTTGGCACCCAAGGATGCCACTAACATTGCTAAGGCTGAAGAAACAAAGCGAAAGTTTGATGAACAAAAGATCAAGTATGATAAGCTGAGATCAGATGTTGCCATAAAGCTGAAGTTCTTGGATGAAAATAGGGTATGTTTAGAACATAGCATCAAATTACTTATGTTGTACTAATTTATTCAAATTTTACTTAATTGTAATTTGACTTTGCAGGAGACTTTTCAACTGTTATTTGTCATTTGATAAGTTAAATATCTAGTCAGAGAAACAATTAAAGGTCATCTAGACTTCAGGTATGAAAACTACTTGGTTGAGTAAGCAGTTTGAGTTGTTAAATTGAAACACCACACTGTATGGTGTTTGAGTTAGAAAAAGGTGGTATCCTTTGTCAATGGGTCTTCCAGCTGACCTGCGGTGCATGCATGGTTCTACACAGGTATATTTCTGACACCTATCTCCAACAATTAAAGCTGGATGTTACTTAAATAACCAATTTTGTCACTGGGATGTATAAAACAAATAAAATAAAAAACACACGAACAAATTAACATTTTTAAAACGAACAAGGAGGTTTTTAAGTGTTAGGATAACTTGACTGCAAAGTAAGATTACCTTCTACCATAAAATGCTTGTTGAAAGTTAACAAAAAATCAGGCTTAATGAAAATGTTCCAAGAAAAATAGGCTTCCCTCCTTACGCTCGGGGCTAAGGGGACAGCATTACGCCTGACTCGTTGATGTCAGTATAATGGACCGGCTGGATTCAGTCCCCGGGAACCTCATAAGTGCCTCTGTGCTATAATAATAGAAATGTTGCTGCACAGTATCTGCAAAAATGCCGGCAAATCCCATCCCATACCATCCCATCCAAGAAAAACAGTATTTACACTGTTCTCGTGTGTCTTAACGTTAAGGATAAATAATTTCTTAAGTCCACCCAATTTTCTTTGTCTATACCCTAGGTCATACTTTTCCATATGTGTTTTCTTTACGAGTTTTTCTTTGATAAATGTGGTATATTTCAGGTGAAGGTCATGCACAAGCAGCTGCTGCTGTTCCACAATGCCATCTCTGCTTACTTCAGTGGAAATCAGGAGGCCCTGGAGGCTACACTCAAACAGTTCAGCATCAAACTTAAGGCCCCAAATAGTACTCCAGCCTCCTGGCTAGAGCAGTGAAGCCCCATCTCCCATGGGACAATCAGGGACCGAGATACTTACAGTTAACACATCCTTAATCTCTTACGTGGACAGTGGCTGGGACATCTACAAACATGTACATAATGCAGGAGCTTAAAACTCTTAGGCAATGATATTTTAATTTGTAAAAAAGTAAAACAAAAAACTTCTTTTTCTTAGTTGTTCTGCTAAGAACTACATGACATATATGAATATGTAATGCAATATTTTGCAATAAAATTAGCAAAAAGTATAGAACCTGATCAGAGAACTTCCTGCAGGAGCTGGATGTTCTCTTGCTACACTTTTTATTTAGGCATAATAATTCCCTCAGAACTGGCAAAGAAATAAACAGGTGCAGCTTACAGATGGCATGTGGACCAGCCATTATCTGTTGTGGTACCTCATTAAATAAATAATATAGTATTGATATTACTAACAAATAAGAAATCAGAACTTGGCATTTAGCAACCCAAGTATTGCAGTTTGAACTCACCAGAACTGTACTATTATTTTGATAATATTAATTATCTTCACATTCTTGATGGCTCTGTATGAAAAAACACATGTCAGCCCTCCAGTAACCTAATAGAGAAGAATCAGTTGTGAGCTCCCCTGTCTGTATGTGTCTGATATGGCCGCCAACTTACCATGGCTATTCCCTTCTTTACACCAGTCATCTGACCTTTTATGCTAAGTAAATACCTCCTGTTTAAGGTCGTGCAATCTTTTTATCATCAAACTTGAAAGCCAATGATATCTCTTTTTTAAGTTAAATAACAGATTAAAAGCAAAATGAAAAAAATTAAAGTTATAAGGCATTATGTGTCTGTACAGATTTTAAAAAGTCAACTGAATTCAAATTAAAGATCATTCAAAGGTTCATTTATCACTCAGTAATTCATTCCCTAACATTCCTAGTGGGACATTATTTCATGTGAGCTTTTAGCAATGTTATTTTATAAATATCACATCCCACAGAGGGTAATAGCACAGAATGTTCACCTGAGACATGTTATGTCTACCAAGGCAATATCATTTGCAAAGGATACATGACACTTTCACCTTTTATTTTTAAGCAGAATGTGTTTGTATGAAAATGATAGTGAAAGTATAGTTAAGCAAGCCTTCAAGCTGCTTTATTTGCATCCATTTCATGCAAACATTGTCTGTTTATAAGAGACTGTACTATGGTGGTGGTTCTGTTGTTTAGAATCTTATCATAAGAGTCCCACTGATGATGTCATCACAACACTTTGCTAGGTATTTTAGTAATACAGAACTTAAGTCATTAGAACAGGAATGTCTGTTCTACATGTTGTACATGTAACATATTTTTAATTGAAGACTGACTGTTTTATGTCAGTACTTCAAAAATTTGGAGAAATATGATAACATATCAGACACAAGCACAGATTTTATTGTAAGAATGATTTCATGGGAATATATTTGATATGTTACTTAGATTTTTCTTTAAAGAATATGATTGTTTAGATTTCCATTGTCATAAATGCCAAGGTTATCTAAAAGACATTTATGAAATTATTCATAATTATGTAACTTTTGACATAAGAATGAATGATTACAAGCTTTATGAATGCTGTTTTATTCAAAGTTGATAGAAAAAAGAATCTTTGAATTATTCAGTCCAAAAAATATTGCATTTAAAGTGATGTGGGCTTTTTTGAACAATGTTAAGACTTTCAGCTTTATGTGGACTTTACTGAAAACATATTCTATTATGCTTCTTTGTCATTTTTCAAAACATTGAAGAAAAAATGTGAACAATGTGATTTGTATGTATATAAGAATTTAAAATCGTAGCTGTACATGCTTTTTCGTGTCTGTGTATGAGTGAAACTCATATTTTTAAACACGTCTATGGAATCCAACTGTGTAAAGCTCAGTAGTCTGCAGTTTTTAATTTCTGTGCCGAAAATGATTTTAGTGTTGTTTAAGTATATTTATTTATGCAATCATTTTATTTATACTTGTTGTCTATGTTAAAATGAGTTGTGAGCCTCTTGTTAGAAATATCTGTTTTGTCTTGTATGAAGTGGAAAGTGTGACAAGTTTTTTTTTTCAATACTGATGTAATGAATTCAGTTGAACTTATTGCATGAAACAAAAACAGAAGAAGCTGTGGGTTGGAGTTTCCGTTGAACACGAGAACTTTCATGTGGGGTGGTCTACCAGCTGACCTGCAGAGCGCAGGTTCTACCCAGACACTTGTCTGGAGATTTCCTTCATCAATAATTAGCTCAATATCACCAAAATGACGATTATCATGTTGGTGCATTTAGCTAGAAACAAAACTAAAAAATAACAACAAAGCAAATTTATTTTTAATTTATTTAATAGTTATGCATCCTGGTTAATCTTGATTGTAATGATCAAATAAAAATAAACATTTTAATTTGTATAGTTATTTATCATTCTGTGTAGGAAAAATCAATTCGCATACATAGAATCGATATGGTACAATATGTCTAGTTAATATACCTTTCTCTAAACAGAATTCTGAAGAAGATTCATATAGACATCTGCCTGGTTCACTCCTGGTATGTGTTTGGTTTCTTATATTTTCTTTAAAATTATCTACTTTTGTATATAGTTTTGAGATCGAAGCGGCAGAAACACAGTTAAGGAGCCTTAATATGGACAATGGAATCATAGGCACGCTAGGTGATGTATTTTTTTCCATGCTCTCTGTGCAATTTATTTTGTTTTCTTTTAGTCTTTGGGTGGCAACACTAATTTGTATTTGAAAAAAAAAGAGATTATTATCTTGCCTTAAATATCTATTGTTTCACAATATGTCATAAACAAAAACAAAGTTTTCTGTCACTAAATCTGATATTAATTTTTGTTGGACATCATTAATTTTTTGTATATCATTTATTGCTTTTTGTGGCCCTTTAATTGGGGTTAATACTACTGTTTTAGAGTCATTTGAACTTTCTTGTACATGGAAGTGATGTTTTTGGAGGTAAATTGACTTTCTTCGTAAATGTATTATATTTATTTGTATATATGCAAAAAGGCATTTCATTTATATAACAGATGTATGCAATATTCTATCTTACAAAACCCATTGCTCTGCATGCTCTTCCATAACTAAGTTATTTTATTGTCATTATATTTAAAATGTAAATACACAGTCCATTTAATATGAATATATTTTACTGAAGGACTTGATCATTTTAAGGCACAAATGAACATTTTTGTTAGCTATAACTGTACCATACTCAATGGTTATTTTCTATAACATTGGCTTGGTAAGACTGGATACACTTCAATTATGTATACTTTAAAAGAAATTGGGCCTCTAACAAAAGCAGATGCTTTTTTTTAAAAAAAACCCACATATATCCCTTTAGTTTTTGTATACGTTTTTTGAAATGTTTGAATAAAACATAAATAAATTTATGCAGACTTAAATTTTTTTTTTCTGCATAGCTGTCGAACCACACTTTTGACCTTTGACCAATAATTTTAGCACAAGGTTAGCCTGAATGAATATCAAAGTGACTCATTGGTAGAAATTCATGATAACTCCAGGTACTGTAATGTTCTTATAAAATGCCTCCAGCAAATGTAGCATGTCTTTTTCAAGATATCTCTTGTTGAACTTTGTTTAAATATTTTTTTATAGAAGAAGTAATGAGATTTTCTGTTCGATGTGGCTATAAAATAAAAATGTATGAAAATTATTCAAAATAATTAGCAGTACTTAAGTCCATAGTTGTCTGCTCCGTCCTTATCTTACAGGTACTGTCTTTTGCTTTTGTTTGTTGACTTCTTCAGTCTTGCCTTTAATGTAGAGAATCTTTGTTTGGTTTTTGTTTAATTTATTTTTTATTGAGTTTTAGTAAGAGGAATCATGTAGTCTTTGATGCTTTAAACTATAATTATCGTAGTTGAGAGAATGAGAGTGACACTTTACTGACATTTAATACACAACTTTTACACTTTGATAGACAATATATAGATTTTTTTTTCCTTTGCCTTTATTTTATCCGATTTACTTACTTAAGTTGGCATAGATCAACATGCTTTGCAATGTCCACTCCACTACATTTTTACATCTAGATTACATGTATGTTAAAGCAATACCTATTATTTTAAAGGTCCTTTCTTATATATGAAAAATAAATTATGAAAAACTTAAAAATATATAAAACCCTAACTATAGCAATTAATTTGATTGATTTGAAACTTAAACTTCCTGTTCAAATCACATGTCAACATTTCCTGTGGTTATTTTCACCTGACACAGCGAGAAGTTGTCATACTTGAACGGATACCACCTGAAATGTCTACTGAAATTGCCAATGCCTAAGACGTAAAAGACTGATTATGACATCATAAGTATAAGTTGAGAAATTTTTGTGTTTGCAAAACATGATTATTAAGAAGATTGAAATAGATTTTATTCAATATTAAGAAGGTTGAAATAGATTTTATTCAATATAGACTATTACTTTATGTGGCAAATCATAGATGTGTAATTTAATAAATACAGAATTGATAATAATTCATACATGAATATATGTTTACATATAAATTGCTCTTGGGCGATCTCGTCCTGCCAGTTATGTCATAAGAGATGTTTGATGAAAATGCAGACCTTTCCAGATCCATTGATTTTAGGCAATGCTGCAAGGGGACAAGCTTATAACTCAAAATTAACACAGAAAAATGACATGAAAAAAAGTAACAGTGTTTCTGCTATTGCTATTATACTCATTAAACCTCCTAATGAAAATACTATACTGCCAGTATATAGATCTTTTACACAAGTATAATTTATTACGCTCATATTTTGGCCTGACTTCATTAGAAAAAGTACTGGACATTTCTTGTATTTAAAACAATTTAACAAATGCAAGCATGTTTTCATTGTTGTTTCTGGTCTAGATATCATAGTAGAAATTGTAATATAGTCCAGTGTTGCAGATTTCCATGGACCCTATGTAGGACTGGACCCTCAATTGTTATATATTGTTAAGCATCATTGAACACATTTTTCATTAAATGTCTGTGCATTGATTTCACCATTTGTTGATGGCTTATACATACTGGCGAATAAACAATTAAAGGTTATATGTTTATTTATCTCTTATATCTTTGCATTATATGATTTTAATCAAACATTGAACCCCGAACTGCATAGCCTTGAACTTGGAAGTTAAAATCCATTTTACTGCACTTGTATTTTATAACACATACTTTTGAATTGAAATACTGTAGGTGGGACTTTAAACCCAAACAATAAATATAAAAAAGTATTTTATTTTATATAGGTAGGGAAGTAACCCTTATGATGATTTACAGTTAGTACTCAGAGTTATTTCCCTTAAAAACAACTTTTTTTTTTTTGCTAAATGCGTGTGATCTACTACAGTACACGTTACTGGTTCACTGATTCTCAAACGAGCGGAGACGTGCATGTATCTGGGTAAAGAAAGCTTTAAAAAAAAACGTATGAAAGACGGTGTTTAACTTTTTAAGGCGTCTAGGAATATTCCTTAACGTTTAAAAGCATAAAACAATTTTCAAGTTTAAATGTGGTATCCAACACTTTACCAATATGAAGTACATGTACATGTAATGATTTGTTTGTTTATTGGGTTTATCGTCCCGCCAACAGTATTTCAGTTATCTGTAGTTGATGTCCCCTTGAAGCAGATATAGTGCTGCGTGTATAGCATGCCTGTGAGCACCTGGTATGATACCACACATAGTCACAGTATCCCGACATCGGGCTAACCAGTCTTGGAACTACCCTTATATTTGCACGAGCGTTAACAAGGCAGCTATACCATTACCATTTTAACGACATTGGTATGTCGCGGCCCGGAATCGCACCCTGGGCCTCCTGTACCTGGAGCCGACGCTCTACCGATTGCGCTACCAGGTCCGGTGTTGACCATGTAATAATAGCATACCCCTGATTATGTGTGTTTGTGTTTTTCTTTGTTTTTGCTATTCTTTTATTTAGTAACATTGATAGATTGATAAAACTATTAATTCTGATAACTGTATGTGTAAAAAGGCTGCCCTACTAAAGACTTTGCTGTCGTTTGGTTGGGAGATTCAAAGGTGTTGCGACGCTTTTCATTTAATTTATCTCAATTTATCGCCACGTGATATCTCAATTTATCGCCACATAAAACTTCGCAAACAAGAATAGCCCATCTCCGAAAGGCGCATTTGAAAATTTACGCCATCTGTATGCGTCAGTCATGAACATTTCACCGAGTTGCTTGACGCTGACGCAAAAATTAAATAAACATAGGTTCGGATATGTGTTGGTCTACTCCTTTGGTACTGTTACATACACTAAACCGCGGACAAATCGTTTGTAGGCGATTTTTCTCTGCATGTAATTTAGTAATATGTAAAAGACCTACTTGGCTAAAAGTGGTTTTAAGAAGGCATAATCAAAATAAAAAGGCTTAGTATATAGAAATTTGTTACAAAATGACACCACCACCACCACTTCACCACCACCACCAGCAAAAACGACGACGGCGACGACGAAACTCATTAAGACTTAGTATAGACATTTGTTATAAAATGAAACAACAACAACAACGAGAACAACAACATCAATATCGACGAAACTGATTATGAAAGTTTTACAAAGGAGAAATATACCGTACTACAACGCTATTTTGTATGAGAGCCATTTATCTCTCTATCAAAACTTCGGGACCCACTGAATCTCAAGGCGCTGATCCCATAGACGATAATAAAATGTAACAACAATAGTATCTGTGAACGCGCTTGGGTGCCTGCGTCGTAGAAGGATGACAAAACCACCCCGGTGGATCCAATCGGAACTTCTAAACTACACGTGCATGTATTAAGATTTTACGTCATCATACAAACTGTCTAATGTTTGTTCTGATTGTCTACCAGACGCTGCAGTTTGGTTATCAGAGAGTGCCAAAGATCTACGGCCTTGGCCCGCATGTATGAGTGGACAGATTGTGACGTCATTTCCGGGCTAATCTGCAAATACTGCTGAGTGCTGCTGTCATAGGCAGGCCAGGAGACGTCCGAGTATGAGTCCATTAGGGGTACAGGGCTGTTGGGGTTGCTGAAATAATGTTAACTGATATTTAACATATCACGTATATTTGTACAAGAAAATGAAATAGAACGTTTGTCATTCTTTATTATAATGTGAGTGACACATCAATAGTACTCAAGAAGAAAAGAAACAGAAAAAAAGTATGACTATTCTGGGTTTTGAACCCACGACCGTCAGTTTTAATGCAGTTATTCTTCCTACTCTTCAATTGGAGGTAGTGTTTGAGGCTCATATTACCTTAACCTCAATCACATTAACAGAGAAATGGACAGAGTGTAATCTTGAAGGTATTTAAAAATACTCAATAAACTATCTCCGTCTAATCCGGCACATATATACGGCGTAGTTGCCAATCACAATAAATTAATAATAACACAAGAAAACTATTTTTTTGCATCAAAGCATTAAAAGATCACGCAAACTTCAAAAGTCGTGTCATAGTGCAGGAGCTCTTCATTTGATATAAACTTGTAAAGTCACCACAGCATGCCAGTTTTTTCTTCAGATATACCAAAAGTTCAAAAGTATTAAGTGACTTTGATCAATGTAAACGCTACTTTAGACATGCACCGACCTAACATAACGATATATTCTGTCCAGGTATGGACCCAGAGGGAGGAGGGTGGTGTGGTGTATGCATCCCCCACCAACCAGGTAAAAGAGTAGAGTTGTAGAACACATACATGTAATTTAAAACAGAACACAGACAACAAACTTATATTTTAACACAAGTCGGAAATGACAATGTTAATAAAGCAGTCGCTCTTTCGATTGCGAGGACATTGTAATTAAATGGAAGCAAAATCTAAATTTAAAGTAGTGTAGCCTTATTATAATAACACCGAAAATCAACATGAGAAAAGCAACATTGACCGCCGCAGCCGGGAATCGAACCACCGGCCTCCTGATTACCGGTCAAGCACACTACCACTACATCATAGCGGCCACATCAAATCTTTCATGCTAATTCATGTAAATAAATAAATAAATAAATAAATAAATAAATAAAAAGTAATAATAAATATATATACTCACAGGGTATGGCGATGCTTCTTAGAATGCTATAGTCGTAATTCCTCAGGGGAGCATTCTGAGGAAGCCTTTTTATAGTTTATATAATTAAATAGCGTGGCATAAAACCCCCCACAAGCTTCTTACCCTGTTTTTGCAAAGTTTGACCACATAGTCATCACCGCTTTGGCTAGTTTGGTGTGGGCAGATGTTCTGTTCGGGAACATTTCTGTCAGACCAAATACAAACGGTATTTCGTCCGCATGGTTGGCGGTGAAAGGACCTTCAATGACCGACGGTACCAGCAGGGCGGGGTCCCTCTGAGGTGGGGAGGCAGCGAATTCATACAGGAACGTCTTGGCGGCACTGGCAGCGTGGGCCGCATGTACAGCTGACGTCAGTACAGTAGGAACGGTTACAACAGCATCTGTTGTCATTACAGCTAGATTGTTGATGCGACTGGTGACATTTTTAGGGTCATACCAATTATTGTAGTCGTTAAAGGCAGCATCTATAACCAGCTCTGACGCAGGCTCCTTCAGATACATCTGAGCCAACATTCGAAGACATAGTCTGAATTCGTCTTCAGTAAGCTGCATGTTACGAACACTGCTAGCGTTGATTAATTTTCTGTACATATCGAAATATAAGAGACCGTCATAATTGTTTATTCCTATCATTAAATCTGTTTCCACGAAAACTGGAAAGTTATTGGGAGATGAAATCATATGGTCAATCATAGAAGCAGTTTCAGAAATTACGAACGAGTTATCGAACACGGGCACCCATCTTGGGTGAATCCCGTTATATGTCAACTCAAGAAAGTCATCCTGGGCGGCCTTTGTCATGTTATCTGGGTCCACCAATCGAAGGCAAGACAAAATTTGATCTTCAGCCGTGGTGTTACATCCAAATCGTTCAGCAAATCTTTTAGATGCCTGCGAAGGTTCTCCCTTGATTCCAATGGACCAGGTATTAATTGTGCCACTTTCGGCAATAGCCCTTTTGAATAAGTCTTTGTTACCTGGATAATTCATTTGAAGAATAACACTGCTCGAGCCGGCAGATTCGCCGAATATAGTTATGTTTTCCGCACTGCCACCAAAGTTCTCAATATTTTCTTTGACCCACTGAATCGCAAGGCGCTGATCCCATAGACCATAGTTACCAGGGGCAATGTCGTTTTCTAATGTGAAAAATCCTAATGGTCCAAGTCGATAATTAAATGTAACAACAATAGTATCTGTGAACGCGCTCAGGGTGCCTGCATCGTAGAAGCTCCCGCTACCGATAACAAAACCACCCCCGTGGATCCACACCATTACTGGTAGACCGGTTAGTTTACTTCCATCAAGACTGGATGGAGCATAAATATTCAGCTTCAAACAATCTTCAGACTGCTGGGGATATCCCGGAAGGACTCGACCTGGGCAGTCTGGGCCGACGGAAAAAGCATCAAACTGAGAGTTACTGAATCTTGAAACCGGCACGGGCTTTTTATATCTAAGATCTCCTGTTGGCGGTTCAGCGTATGGTATGCCAAGAAATTGTCTAACCTGGTAGCTGCGATTGTCGAAACGAATTTCACGCATAGAACCGCGGATCAATCCATATTGAGTATGGACGTTGTCAATTCCATCTGGAATTAGGAAGCAACTCACTGGCATAGACTGTAATATGCATGTCAGAAAAGCCAAGAATTTCAAAATGTTTTCCATGATGCACATCACTGTCCACCTCCTATGTCATCGTTTGTAGAGAAAATGACAATGATGGACCCTCGCTGTTAAAAGTTGTCAACTTATAGGTCAATGATAAAAAAAAGTTACATCATGCTGTTCTTATCTCACTGGAGCTCTTGATTTATTCAATGACTTTGAATCGAATTTTACTTCAGTAACATTCGTTGTACGTCTGTAGATAGTTGTAACTGTGTATATGACCTATTTTCTATATAGGTTCCAATTTAATCGCGGCCGATTCTAGTTTCTGTTTTCCCACGGTGTAATAATACGTTAGAGATCTAGGTCACAAGTTAGTGCACATAATGGACCATATTTTCTTATCGAAACTACATAGGTACTGAAGTGGTACGAGGTTACGTCATTGTGTGACTTTTAAAAAGTAATATTTGCTAACGGAAAAGTAAAGGAAAATGTGAGTGCTCTGTTCCGACCATCGATCTGCCGTGAAAACTGTGTTTAAGGCAAAGTTATTATGTGTATTTATCTTGCATTGCAACTTTCCTCTGTCATAAAATCATGAAAGAAAAAAAGTTGTGAATTGTCTAATATTTTAAAAAAAGATTTATCAGAGTAAGTGCAATTATAATTTTTTCAACTTTTTTTTTGCCATTAATTTATACGTGGATGTTTGTTCACCTCGTGCTACATCATAACATTTATTTATCATATGTAATTAGGTCTGAACGAGTGCACACTAAAACTGGAGATTGCATTGTCAGAAATGAGTGTATTGCTACAGAACTGATACTTAAAGCTTTAGTGTTAATAAAGTGTCGAAGGCGTTTTCAAAATTATTTCGCTGAAATCATTTGATGTCTCTAAAGTAAAATATCAGTAAGACACTTATAGAACAGGACATGTATACGCCATCCTGCAGTTTATGGCTATGGGCTATTTAAGGATTGGTATTAACTGAACTTTATATTCCCACTAATCTGAGTTTGTGTATTAAAACCGATTCCTCAACCGAAACCGAACCGATAGAGTTTTTTTTTATGTTATTCTGTCTAATTTCGATTAAATAAACATGCCAACAGCCGTCAAAATACATTAGCCTCTCACGAAAGCTAAACATGCGTATAATCAAACACTTCGAAAGGATCCCACGATATGCTAAATATTGATGTCCTACATATATAGGACCATTGTAGCACAAAAACCTACTCGTCACTTCCTATCTGAACCACGTAGCACAGTTAGCTATCTTGAAACTAAGAAAACTATGTGACCACTTTCTTTTAGGATCAAGTTGTATAATCATCCGTGTAATTGGCACTGATGTCGTTATCTTTTTTCAGGAGACATTCTCATAGTGCATTTGTATTACATTTGGACGGAATGAACATTCAAAGCGTTGTTGTACTGTCTGACAAATGAGACAATGTTCAAAATTGTCTTTATTTAGACTTTCGCAGAAATTATACCCAAATCCTCCCAAAGTAGTGACAAAATTTTGTTTAATGTATTTGATATAAGCGAACTGTCGGATACCACATTTCAGAACGTTTTGCTTTTCTGAGCAAAAAGATAAACTATTCTAAGTTCTATCAGTTGTGTTATGACCGGTGTCGCTATATAAGTTTATTTATAAAATGGCACGTTTACTAAACGACAAAATGGGGTAACAGAACGAACAAGCCAGCAACAAACTAGTACAATAATGTTTTATTTTAATAATCAATTAAAAATATGGCTTAATAAAACAATAACAAATAAATGAAACAAAATTTCAGAAGGCAAAATAAATATAAGCTTACAGTTTGTCCCTTTAGGAGGTGTCCCTTTAACAATGCAACACATAATCCAACGTCGAATAATCCTGAAGAGTTATTGGTAGAATGTCCTCGTAGATAAGCACAGTTGAAATAATCCAAAGGTAGAACAATACACGAATGTTAATAATATAATCCAAATTCAACACTTTAATATTTATATCACTGTAGAATATAGTAAGTCCACGTAGGTTCCAACACAGAAAGTTTTAGGATGGAGGCTGCAAGTATTTCCAAACAATATGTCCAATCTCTAAAGCAAACTTTTTATTCAAACTTCCAAACTTCCCAACTTATTTAATATCGGCAGACACGCCTTTATATATACCCAAAGAATTTCCAGAACATTCACGTACCTAGAAAATTCTCGAAAACCAGTTAAAAATAAACAATCGAACTTTCTAGCATAATTCTTTTCTTCTAGCAGTTACGCGAATGCTACGTCATCAAAACCACAACGGTAAACAACCCTTAACCTGACTAGCGTAACCTTAAACGCTGGTGTACTTTTGTACATAACAGTTGTGGCTAATTACCTTGAAATTATTATACCAGATTCGTAGCTAACATGAAGCAGTTCCATCTTGCTAACAGATCTGCTATATTTTGAGATTAGCAGGCATTTTTGCCGATACTGCGCAGCGACATTTCTATCATTATAACACAGGAGCACTTATGAGGTGCCCAGGGACTGAACCCGGCCGGTCCATTATACTGACACCGACGAGTCAGGCGTAATGCTGTCCCCTTAGCCCCGAGCGTTAGGAGGGAAGCCACTACTACCAACTTTAAAGTCTTTGGTTTGACCCGGCTGGGGTTCGAACCCACGACCACCCGATCCGCAAGCAGACGCTCTACCACCTGAGCTATTGCGGCCGGTCGCTATATTTTGACAGTGTTTAGGTCGAATATTATGCCTCGTTTCCGGAAAAAATGAGATACAAGCATTCTTCATGTGACATCGACCTGCAACTCGGACAATATCGTTTACATTTGTAATTGGTTAGTTTTATCATAAACCTAAGAAAAAAATATTTGTAGACAATGATTGTTTCATTATTTTATTGAAAAAATGGGTGAAAGTTGGATAAATGGTATCCCTTAATTTGTGATCTTACGAAATGATATATATGCAGAACTTCATGCATTTAAGTAGGCGTTGTGTTTTATCTAACAGTTACCATTTATCGTTCACGTCAGCAATGCTTTAAGTTTAAACTGATAAATGTGGTTTCGATGATTTGCCTATATTCAATGTACCATTTGACCATGTAATGATAACAAACAATCGGGAATTGCGAAATGGTAACTGACCTAGATACGATTTTGTCTTAATTTAAGATTCTTATATCAACTTCAACGGTAAAATAGCAAAAAAATCATTCTTACATTTTTTATCTATTTAACACGCAATGAATTTTTCCACTAAATACATACTTTAACCCGTGACAGACTCTTGGGACTGAATTTGTATAAACTTAACAATGGTTACTAATTGAAAAGCCGGAAAAATATTGCTTATCTATCACATTCTACACAAATCAAGGAAATAAAACAGTTTCAGTTTCGGTTTCGGAGTCAGAATAATAATGTTACTAGATGTTGCATTATGCCAGGTTTTCGTGTACAGACCACTTTAAATATGCGGTTAAATAGTTTACGTGAAATATTGAGCTCTTTTTATTGTTCAGTTGTAACCATCAGCAATAAATTACCTGATGAGTTTTGTATAGAGGTAAGAAAAGTTATTAAGACCCTTGCTTTTTCTATATTGTATAAACTATTTCCATAAAATACAGGATAGTTTTGCTAAATACTTGCTTTCTTATTGCAATTATATTATAAACAATAAAATCATAAATGCGGTAAACGAATTTTGAAAACGCGTTTCTTAATTGTTAACATCTAAAGCCTCTTAAAACAACTAGGAAGTAAAAGCATTGACATCTTCAACTAAAGTACAAACTCGTGCAGACCTTGTAAGTTGGTATATGTAAATACTATAGAACCCAGCAAGAAGTGAATCACGATGAAGGTGTGGTTAATTCACAATACTGAAGATGAAATCATCTCTCTTGTCTTTTTTGTAGAGACGTCATTGGAAGTAGTAATCTCAATGTCCGGAAATGCTGCATTTAAATGTCCGGCATTTGCTTTATTAAGGGTAGGTTCTGGAGGGTAAATCTGATGGATCATTTGAGTAAAAAACGATCTACAGTAAGAATATTGTTTAGATAGCGTAATGCCTAATTGAAAGCTTCTATAATGTGGCTCTAGATAGAAAGGAATACACTAAAATCACTTTCAAAGCAGTATAAAACATATCTGCAGTCAGTGGTGCACAGTTGGTTCCCATAGGAATACCAATTACATGTCTAAATAAAGTGTCACGGCATTTTATGTGAATATTGTCTAATAGGAAACATAGAGCTTCACAATTCAGACATTCATATAAGTCAACATAGTAAACTTATTTAAGAAAGTGTTGATAATAGGTCATTACTTTCATTAAAGGCGGCAATGCATAAACGTTGCCTTCGAACAAAAAAAAAATCAGCTGGAGTTATCAATTTTGTCTTATGAAGTAAAAAAGTGCACAGCGTATAGAAATCATAAGTAGCAACTGCAGAGCAAGTACGAAACCTGATTTCTAAAGAATTTTTTATAGACCAAAACAATGGTGATTACTGAATTTCACTATTTTTTTTACAGTATTTAACAGCGTGATTAAGAACTGTAATAAGAAAAGAAATGCGTAGTTTAGATATGTAAGCGATGGTGCTAGACCTCGTACTAGATATGAATCGCGACTTGCATGTCGTTTTGTGAAGCTAAGAAATCCGGTACAGTGAAGGAAATTACCTTATATCATTATCATTCAGGACGTTCGCTCTGACTTCAATGTCTATTTTTAGCTAAATTTATAGATTTGAAAATAATGACCAGTATGTGGTCGTTTAACGAGTTGTACAAATTGAAATAGTGTTTAAAATCTTCTTTGCTTAGACAAAATGTGGATTTTCTGCAGAAATGGACAAATACCCCAGAACAGCGGTCAGATATTGTCACATGAAGATCTACTTGATATAGGCAAACTGTCGGATGCTGTTTTCATGTAGTATCGTCTTATGTTTTGTATGTCACGTACAAACAAAACTGTGGCAATGGCGCTTAAAATGAGTCTTAGCATTTAGCGCATGCACGTGTCTACATCTCTTTCTCTTTGTCTCATTGAAATATCTAATTACATTATTTGAACAAACTTACTTTGTTTAAGTAATAGTATTAAAGATTTTTTTGTGTAAATGATCTTATATATTATGCCAAATATTGTGTAACAATAGACCACAACATGCGTTGATACTTAAATAAGAATAAATCGCATGAGGGGTAACTGTAATGTCTACTTAACACTATCGAAGTTTACTTTGGTTTTTCATTGAAGTCTTTTTCTGATTATGACATTGAAGAAAATGGCTGGCAATGTAATTTTTCTTTAAAGTTAAAAACAATGCCCGTCTGAATTCAGGTTTGACTTTTATATGTAGACAAATACACGGTGCAACCTGGACTTCAATATTACCCATTACACATCTCGGCATTTGTGTCATTTTTGTTATCAAATCATTAGATTATTGCATCCTTTCAGTGCAAAAATGAATTTAAAAAAACCCTCCACACACCTGAAAACAGCAATTGAGAAAACATAATGGGGTCGTTTTACAGACTTCCAGCAGTTTCCTGATAACTGCAGGATTGGTCAAAGTAAACACTACAAGCAAAAGGACGGTGTTTACAATGTTAAATATCAGTTAAAACGAATACATTCTCTAGCTTGATCTCTACGGCAATTTAAACGTAGGCTTACAATTAATATAATTGTCGACAGTGCAAATAACACCGTTTTCTCTACGGTCTACTAACATTGAAAAATGGCCCAGGTATCGGATGAACAATGTTGAATACCCCAAGCGAATATAGAAGCGAATGATGTGTGCATGCTAAATATTGTCCAGGTCACAAAATGTAAGGTTCTATCTGCTCATGACTGTATATACATGTAGACACCCAGATAATAGGCAAAGGCAAGGACACGGTGGTGTAATTTGAACCATTCAAAACAGGTATATCTACGGCATTAATACCACATTTCATGACTTAACCGTGTTTGCTTTTGACTAGAGGTAGATTTAATTTAAATATCTGTGGAAATTTTGATAGGACATTTTCTTATTTACCTATTAAGACTTTTATAGCCATATTGCGATAGTGCGTACATTCTATATACAATATAAACGAATATACAATCTTCTTACTATTATACGCCATCACGTGGAAGTATGCAATCTTTTTATCACAATGTCCATCAACTTTGATAAAATGTATTTTGAATATGGGTCACTAACCCCCACTTCCTGCTGTTATTGTGTAGATTTTATAACATTTTAATTAAAATTGAAAATCCCTTTGTACCATGGTTACATACTCTTCCATGCATATTCATATACATTGTCTATAGTATATTCTTCATGGGCTTGTTAAGTAAAAATATAACATAACATCACCGCATTCAGCTCGACACAGCCACAAAACAGCTTAGAAATGCAATGTGTTTTTGTCACATTTACATTTACCTTGTTTGCCTTGGTCTAAAGGTAGTTTAGATTTAAATATCTGTGGTTATTTTGATAAGACATTTTTTATTTACCTATGTATATGTTTGGTTGCTTTAATATGACATCACAATATCATCTGCATATATTTTATCATAAACTGCTATAATAGGCATGCTGTATTAGTTGTATAAGATATAATTCTTATTGAGTGTTGCGATAGTTAGACATATCTCCCAGAACGACTTATATGAAACTTAGTTGAAAACTTCAAAACCTCTTATTAAATACGTTCTTATATATATATATAAAACTAACATTAATAAATACTAACTTGGTACGTGGCAACAAATTTGCAGAATTGTGTTAATATTAATAATTTAATGTAACGTCTACATATAAAACACGCGCAGCTGCTAAATATCTTTTGACAGGTGTTCCGGGTAGTTATATTTAAAGAAAGATAATTAAAAACACAAGTCATATTTATAGAGATTATTTGGATAAATGGTGCATGTATAGAGATAGATATAAAAAGCCACGGATCTTTTTATAGCTAACCCGTCTACTGTTATTTTTCCTCTGTGTATGGGGTGAAATGCACATGGTGTAAATGTGTTGCATGTTTTATGTATGCTTTTGTTATGAGCCAGCTTTGGGTGTAATATTTCTTTGGTTAAAGGCTTAGGTCTAAGTACGTCATAATCTGGATTGTTCTGTTCCAAATAGACGCATTCTTTTTATCATGGATTGTTAAGAAACCCCTCATGAAGTGAGAGGTTTAAGCTTTGTAAACCAGTTTTTAGCTCTAAAGTTAAATGCTACAAACCATTACAGTTCATTCCAGACTTCATTGATTTTTTGTGTGAAATCTTTCCAACGCTTTGTGGCTGAAGTTGATTGAGCATTGAATGCTTATGAAAAGCAACACTTCGTATGAGCATGCAGAATATTCAGACCGTTACAGGTATAAATCATAAGGTAAACGTGCAACGTGCGCAGTGCGCGCTGGGCGTATATACAGGGATATTCAATACATCAGTTAATAGCTAAATATGGTGGCCCCGGAAGCTACATTTAAGCAATCAACTAAGGCGATGTTCCGATTTATGTTCCATTGGGTTTTTATCTGTACCACAGTAAGAGCAGTCAGTACAAGTAAGTATGGTCACGTTTCTTTATATTGTAATCGCATCCCATCTTATTTTAAATCATATTTACAAATACAAATGTCGAGAGGAGGAGAAGTTTGGGTCAACTTAAATAGACTGATAAAAGTATTTAAACTGTTGTAAATAGACATAACGCATAACTATTGACAATTTGGTGTTGCAATTGCAGTTCAAGTGATATTTTAAGATCGTGCTTACAAATTTGCTCTATATATTATAAATAGAGTTTGTGTCAATAGAAGCGAACAATGAAAGCTTTTTTTAAATGTTTACGAACTGCAAAACCATACAAATGCGTTTGTTTATTTTGTCTGAAATAAAAAGGTTGAATCACAAATAAATTTCTTTGTCATCTTTATTACATAAAATGTTAGAATTTTATGATATATGGAATGTTTTGTTTTTGGCATGAATGTTGTGTGGTCATGTTAGGAAAAATGAAATAGCATTGTAACATGATTACAAAAAGCGTTATAATATTATAAAGAAGCACACATTTACGAAAGCAAAAACAAAACAAACCAGTTTCACTTAAATAGTAGGCGAGTTTTACGTAGATAGTGGGCACGTTTCAATTAGTAGGCACGTTTCACTTTGATAGTAGGCACGTTTAAATAAACTCTATTCTCCAAACTCGTTCCATTCGGACAGTTCGTTCATGTTTCTGCAGAATTATATGAATTTAATTTATTAATCTTATTTAATTAAATGACTAAAAGGGACACTTTTAAGTTAAGATCAATAATTTTAAACAGGCACATACTTTATGTGTATTTTACAAGGACATCTTTAAATGAATGAAAAAACATTGTTGTATACAACAATATCAACAATGTGCATATAAGTTTGCCTTATCATTGTTGAAAAGTAAATATTTTCTCAAATTTTACTTCTTTTTACTTGATATTTATTTTAATATAATTGATTTGAATATCTTTATCACATATGAATTAGTTCACACTTCGTTTTCAACATTATCGATTGATATAACGAATTAGTAGTTTAATGACATTACAAACTCATCTCACAGGTTTTCACTTCGTTTTTTTAAATTTAGATTCTTAATTTTCTTATTGATGTTATTATTGTATTCTGGATCAGAATTGCACTTCAATGTGTTCTCAAAATGTATGTCCCTAATCTAAGACCAAAAGGAGTAAATCTTATGTTTATTGTAACATTTCACAACACCCTAAAGAGACATGAACGCTACTTCCCTCTTTGAAGAACAATCATATTGATTGCCTCAAGTAATCATCTATGTAAACAAGACATACGTCATTGCTGTAAGAAATCCATTTATATCCAAGTGCCAAAAAATAAAAAATCAACGTATTATGTCAACAATACAAAACAACTATAATATCATCAAAAGGTAACTACAAATTGTGACTTTTCAGACTTCACGAACCGAGCCACTTACGCTCTTGACAGCTTTCATGCTGATTTTAACATCAACATTACGTCTAAAGACTGCCAGCAAGCGGCAACCGATAAGTCAAATGAGTTCGTTAATAGAAGTGCGGAGTTCAGGGCAGCTGTTACCATTGTTCATCTTTACACTCAAAACGACTGCAAGGTAAATGATGGGCGGGAGTTCTATCGTCATCTTAACTCCGAGATAAATAACAGCACATCGCCATATAATATTTTCGCTGGACTTTTAAACGAAGCAATAGACATACTGTCGGAAGAATATGGTGCTCAAGGCAATACGGTCTTCAGAGGCCAGAGGGATTTCTTTCCGACAAAAGGACCCTATCAACCAAATCGTTTCACAAGCACGACAACGGATTTCTTTATTGCGCTTTCCTGGTCTACATCTGGTTGTTTTGTTAAGATTAAGAACGCCACGGGTTTGTACGTCCAGGAGTTCTCGGCAGTCCCAGCCCAAAAAGAAGTGCTTATCAAAAGCACTGTCAAATTCATGGTAGATATGAAGTATGTGTGCACCAGCGGCATGTTTACAAAACTAAAGAACTACGAATCCACTCTGAACGCTGCCCAGAATATATCGCACGTCACATCCATCGTAGAGTTAACACAAATGCCAGACACGTGGAATATGACGTCACTTCCGGTTGAAACAGATTCTGAGGTGGGTTGTGTCACCGGCAGCACACACCCATTGCAAGCGTCTATGGTCGAGACATTTTTCCTGACAGCGATTGTTTCTTTGGTGTACGGAATTGTATAAGGTCAACATAATGAAAATTCGGTACGTTTATAACCATTAGCAATACATTTTCTTATACGTAAAGAGAGGTAAAAATGCTATTGAGACCCTTTACTTTGTTAATCTTAAAAACGATAAATGTTGTTTGTATGTATGTGATCTTTCTAATAGATGTTCAATAGCCGTATTCATTATAATTTTTGTAAGTATTTCAATTGTTATATAGCACATTTATTTTATTTCTATTGTTAGTCGAAGGCCTCTGTTAGAAAAGATGTATATTATATGCTGTGTGTGTATGTATATAGCTTATGAGTTACCTTCGTAAAATAAAAATATTATATTATATTATTATTATTATTATTATTATTATTATTATTATTATTTATTATTATTATTATCAGTTATACCCCATTTTCGAAACAAAAGAAATGTTCTAGTTATCTCCCTTGTTGGAAGGTATTTTCATATACTTTATATAAGAAATATACTAAATTATATTTTTAATGTGCTTTAAAAAACGCCCAAACTTTTTATTTGATTTAAATGTCAATAAATAGGATTCCATTTTATACGCTTGCTTTATTCTTACGTGTTTTATACAAGTTTAAGAAGTAGAAAATCTTATGTTTTCTGCGTAACTATATACCAAATATCTACCCATAAGGGATGAAAGAATGTATTTTAATAGTAAAAATAAAATATCTTTACAAACGAAAAGAGGTAATACTACCAAAAGAGATCTGGAATTCAGTTTACAAAAATGCTTGTTTTATAAGCAAATTGAATAAAACGTTAATGATACACAGTATTGTTTCTAAGTTTATGGAACCATTCTGATTACTTTACCGTTTGTTCGCACATATTCGGTGCTAAATCATTTCTGTAAACAATCGTCTGCAAAATGTCAATCATAATGACAGACGCCGTGTCCGATAAGGACATGATCTTTGGAAACGTTGAATACGAACTAAAAGTTTACACAATTACTTATTTGGTCTCGCGCTACAAGTTGAATGGTTTTAAGAAATAATTCAGTTAAATAGCATATACAATGAAAAAAATATTCCAGTGTTAACATTATAGTCCAGTTTTTTTTTGTCTCCATTACAAAATATGGAAGTAGCTTTTTCTCACTCATTTAAGTGTACCTATAGCTCATGCAGTTTAAATTTATTTGTATAATCCCGCCCAAAACATGGATTAGCATGGAAACTTTTACAATATTATAGATTGATATAACGAATTAGTAGTTTAATGACATTTCAAACTCATCTCACAGGTTTTCACTTCGGGTTTTTAATTTTTCTTGTAGATTCTTAATTTTCTTATTGATGTTATTAATGCATTCTGGATCAGAACTGCTATTTAATGTGTTCTTCAAAATGTATGTCCCTAATCTTAGACCAAAAGGAGTTAATCTTATGTTTGTTGTAATATTTCATAACACCTTAAAGAGACCTGAATCCTACTTCCCTCTTTGAAGAACAATCTAATAATTGCCTCTAGTAATCATCTATGTAAACAAGACATACGTTATTGCTGTCAGAAATCCATTTATATACTAGTGCCAAAACGTTAAAAATCAACGTATTATGTCAACAATACAAAACATTTATAATATCCTTAAAAAGTAACTACAAATTGAGACTTTTCAGACTTCACGAACCGAGCCACTTACGCTCTTGACAGCTTTCACACTGATTTTAACATCAACATCACGTTTAAAGACTGCCAGCAAGCGGCAACCGATAAGGCAAATGATTTCGTTAATAAAAGTGCGGAGATGAGGGCAGCTGTTGCCATTGTACATGTCTCCACCACAAAATAGGGAAGTAGCTTTTTTCCACTCATTATAGACCATCTATACCTCATGCAGTTTAAATTAATTTGTATAATCCCGTCAAAAACTTAATAGCGATGGAATAGCAGGAAAATGTGTCGTTGAGATATACAAAAGGTGAATCATGCCTATCAGGTACTTTATTTTCCCACAATACTAAATCAACAATCTTTACGGATGACGTTTGTTACCACGTTGACACTTTCCATAGCTTTACGAGTGACAGAGCACACGAAAATAAACTGACATCATCGTCTTGATATATTTTTTCCAAGTTTTTACATACACCACATTGAGATGGTAAATGTATGTTCTTATGTGTTACGTTTTTTGCACTGCTACCAGCGCCCATATAGCATGAGCGTCAGTATATTTATATTCAATCTTTATACGTACATTTATACTATCGGTCAGACCATCTTTAAGCTCATAGTTTCACGGCAAGTGTTCCGAACGGTACAATAATAATAACATTGACATTTTTCTATTCTTGCCACTTTGTATTCTATTTATCCAGCTTGGCTAAAATAAGAAACATAAACAACATACGTCAAAATAAAGTGTCATCATAAATGGACTTAACGACAAGTAGATGTTTTAAAGTGTATGAAAACCCTTATTGGGCGGTTTCATTAGGTAAAATCATATATTGACATTTCTTTAACGCTGTCATATGACAGAAGTGTAGAACATTCTTCCCATTCCTTATTCTCTATCAAATCACCCATATGACAGCAAAAGTGACCTGGCTCAAATTATCAGATATTTCCATCCAATGTTTTATTCATGATCATACATTTAGGCTTTAGTACCTTTTCGTAGTGACATGATTTGTTTACGTTCGTGTATGACTTACTCTATAATCTGACATAATGCATATCGGAGAATAGTCAAAATACGACCCATGTTGCTGTGTTCAATCATAAAAATGTGTTTTAAATTAGTAAAAATAAATGATAAGAGAAAGATAAGTTTATATGACAAGATTGAATCGGGCTCGAACAGTTGCTGATAGCGTTGAGTTTTAATGTTTATTTATCAGGAAATAAAACAGTTGTTTCATACTTTCTTGTAGGACATTCACTGTCAGGGTTAACTTAAAAAGGTCAACCATTCTTTCTTCCTTTGTTTGCAATTTTAACTATTCTCAAAAGAAAGTGTTCATTCTGATTCTTTTTATAGCTTGTGAAAGTTTTTGTCAAGACAAATGCTATTTATTTTCCTTTCTAGATTTAACACGTAAACATAATATGGGACTGTTCTTATTTATTGTTGAATAGCCCTCAAATACCCCGATTTGAAAATGTATAAATTAGAAGATTAAGGCGAGACATGGATAGTGTGCGCTTTGCCTGCAGATGGAGATATTCTAAACGACAATTAATATGGTTGCAGCGGAACCAAGATCTAGGAAAAGAGCCATATCAATGCTAGGATGTATGTTTCTCCTGCTTCTTATCCGTACCACCGTAAAGGCATTTGGCACAGGTGAGTATGGTCATGTTTGTTTTATCATATATACTACCGTAAAATAAGTTGCTAAAATATTGCCATTAAAATTACCCACCTTTTTACTAAAAATATTCTTACAATTACCATTTTTTTCCAGACTACGTTGGAAGCTTGTATCTATAGACATTGATAAGTTAAACAATAAAGATAAAATATTATACGTTATGCATAGCCCTTTATATAACCTCTGCATTTTCTACTTATAAAACGTGTGCTTGTAGTTTCAATTAATGTCTGCTTTGGGAAAATTAATAAATTCACATAAGACCTTCTTTGTTTGCCATATTACTGACCTTACAATAGGAAATAAATTAAAGGTAAAAACTATGACGGTTTCACTTGAAAATGTTTGACATGGTTATCATTTGTAGCCGCATTCTGTATATTATTTGGCAATTTTGAAATGTCATTCAACGAATAGCAAGTATAGTCCGTATACTTAACGAGAACGATAAATGCAAAATCATTGAAGTCTGTAAAATTTATATAAATAAAACTTAATCAGGTCTTAATCAGCAAGAAACTTCCTCAGCGTCGTGAGTAAGCATGTCATGGTCTTATTTTAATTAAGGATTGCAGGTTCGAATTAAACATTACTACTTATCCAAAATACACTTCTTTACTATGTCAAATTTGTATATGTCGTCACTTCTATTATAGTCTAGCATACGGAGAGTCGGCGATATAACAACGTATATTCCAATATGTATTATCGTTATAACTCTCAATGTTGAAACGAGTTGTACACTTTTGATACACGTCATATATTTTGTACACGTGTATTTAATTTATCGCATGAACAAATTTGTTATAATTAGAAATTATGGAAGTTGAGCTGTGATGCCTTATAAGACAATAATAATACAGAGCTCCCTCCCCAAACACCACCTCTCTTAGACGAATACCTCTCTTAGACGTCAGTTTAATTTACCACCTGTCGTTTTCAACGTAATTGTCCCTCTCAATTACGACAACTCTCTTAAACGGCTACCGACACAATTTTTACGTCCGTGTTGTTTGAATTCCCTCCCTTGAGCGGCCGATGATTTGTCTCATTAGTTGTCGTTAGCTTTCAGTTTCTTCCGTCATGCCGAGTGATATCGGAAATTTTGAAAATGAGAGACAACAGCTCTTCATTACTGGTTCCAGCGTATACGCATATTCGCATATCGACGGGAACCACTCAGTATAAAAACTTCAAACCAACATTGTTTTCACACTCTTTTCTTGTGCTTTTACGTAAATGTTGGTCAATTAAGGAAGGCAAACGAATCAAGTAAAGAATTAGTAAAGAAGCGTTATTTTAATTGCAACAATCATTCGTTGATTGGTAGGTAGGGTTATTCTGAAACAACTGACTACTGGCATGAATTTGTCATCAGTGTGAACATCAGTAATGGCGAGTTTTCTTATAAAAACCGAATGCATGTTTTCTAAGTATTGCTATAGTTTGATAAAACATATTAAAATGTGAATGTGTTTCGTCTTGTTGCTGGCTGTGAACAATATAACAATATGTAAAGAAACAGTACTAGACTAAAAATCAACTAAATTAAAAAGTTAAACTAAATTGAACAAAATAAATCATTAAAACTTAAAAAAAGTATTTTCTTTTTAAATTTTAATAAAATTATAGTAAAATAGTTATAAAACTTTTATAAAAGAAAATGGCAGAAGACGGCCAATAACATTAACTAGTTTTAAAACACTGAATACTTTTGATACAAAAATACTTAAGCACATATAGGGGTTACCTCTCTAGAGCAACAACCTCTTTTAGGCAACCAATTTCTCTCCTTCCGCTCGATGTTGCTTATGAGAATTACCACTTAACTCTTATTCGCTTATGTTTAATCAATTAAATTTTACTCAATATACTTAAAATGAAAAGCTATCTCTCTCAGAAATACCGCGGAATACATGAAAAGTTATGTGTAATGTTTGTGTATACTCACCTTTTTCATTCGAAAAACATCAAGGTTTTACTTACGATGTCTCTATAAGGAAATACATGAAAGCCTGTATATTTAAAAATAGCTGACTGTTTTTTTACAGTTGGTGACTATCTTCAACATTTATTCATGCCTGCATCAAAGTGAACTACATTTAACAATATTTTATAATTTATAAAACAATCCAAAATATAAAATAATAAAATACGATATAAAACAATCCAAAGGTATTAATAAAAAGTCATTATAATCAAACATTGTGTCTATTAAGTTATACATTCTAATATTAAAGAAAGCAAAATTATTAGAAAGTAAATAACAACGAGTACTATATGTAGTAGGACAGTTTGTCCATGAAACACTAAGCGTAACTATCAAACGGTGAACATTATTTTTATCTGCTTTCAAACAACAAATACAATACCTGTTCACCTCCAGCCAGTTATATCGCCGAATCTTATCGAAAACTAATGACGTGCCCTTAAATGTTTCATAAAATGTAGAGAACGAACTATTAAAATAAGTATTTTACATCTAAGGTTGGCTTCAAAGCATGCAAGCGACGCTCAATTGTTGATTCGTTATATAAATTCATCAAGTACCTTGTTTATTACAATTATCGTGACAAGAAATACAGGTTTCGCACGCGGATGAGGGATTAGAGTAGCCAACTTGTAACCCCTCAGTCTCTCATCGTGTAGGTTCGAGGTCCAGTCGAGACGAAAACGTTTATTTAGGAAAGTTTTCTAGCAGACCTGCGGTGCGCCGATGGTTCTACCAAGTCACATTCTCTGGAATAATCCTCCGACAATTTTAAATTGAACGTCGCCAGTATGACGATAGCACACACACACACACACACACACACACACACACACACACACACACACACACACACACACACACACACACACACACACACACACACACACACACACACACACACACACACACACTCACACCCCCCCACACACACATTAAATCAACAATTAATAATTTTAATGTAATTCAAAATGAGCACATTGAATATTAAAGGGATGACGACAAGTGTTCTAAAATAGGCTTGAAATGTAACTGGCTATAGTAAACAACATTTTTTTTCAGAATCATCTTACTAGAAATCTTAAATTTTCCAGACTTCACGAACCGAACAACTACAGCAATCGACAGCTTTAACATAGATTTTGACATCAACACAACATCCAAAGACTGCACGCAAGAGGCAAGAAATAAGTCAAATGAATTCGCTCATAGAAGTCCAGAGTTCAGGGCAGCTGTTACCATTGTAAACCTTTACACGCAACTTGACTGCCTGGACAACAGTGGATGGCGGTTCTACAGCCGTCTCAACCGAAACACCACCGTGCCACCATACGACGTGTTTACCGGGCTTTTGAACGAAGCCATTGACATTCTGTCAAAGGATAACGGTGCTAGCGGCATCACAGTCTACAGAGGTCAGCCGGATTACTTTCCAACAAACGGACCCTATCAGCCAAACCGTTTTACAAGCACAACAACAAATTTCTTTGTTGCGCTTTCCTGGCAAACGTCTAATTGTTTTGTCAAAATAAAAAACGCCACTGGTTTACAGGTCCGTCAGTTCTCGGCAGAGCAGGAACAAGACGAAGTCCTTATCAAGAGCACTGCTAAATTCTTGGTAGATATGAAGTGGACCAGCTGCTTGTTTTCAAAACTTAAAAGTTATAAACCCACCCTGAATGCTTCCCAGGATATCTCACGCGTCACTTCCGTCGTAGAGCTGACCCACATGCCAGACACATGGGATAGCAGCGACAGCGTTTCTCTGTTGTACCCATCCATGTCTGTTACAATAATTCTGGCAGCGACGATCTCTGAACTGTGCAAACGTTTTTAAGATCAGAAAGAAATGTACACATTCATTACAATTAAAATTTATAACACGTTTTTAAATTAAAAATCACCACTACTTCCAGCTACAATAAGAACAACATTAACAACAAAGAACATTTTAACTAAAAAGTCTTCGTTCCCAATCTCGATGAAGCTGTGAAACATCTATTGTTTGATTTCCTTAATATTAGATAACAAAACCTAGCCTCAAACTTTCAACACTTGTAAATCAGGCTACTTTTAATCAGATCTGCAATAAGGATTTCTCTTAGACTAAATGATCATAACGTTACACTAAATTATTACATATATCCAGCCTATATTTTGGACTAAATATTACACACTTATTGAGCACATTCTTAAAGTATAATATACATAAAAAGAGAGACACAGAGAAAGAGAGAGTGAGAGAGAGAGAGAGAGAGAGAGAGAGAGAGAGAAAGAGAGAGAGAGAACAACCTGATTCGTCGGTATCAGTATAATGGACCGGTCTTGTTCAGTCCCTGGGCACGTCATAAGTGCCCCTGTGCTATAATGATAGAAATGTCGCTGCACTGTATCGGCCAAAATGCCATCCCATCATCCCATCTTACGAGATGTTTAGAAGAACACATGATTCAGTTAACAGTGTTGTTATTACAGGTATTTTGGAGCAAATTGTTACACATCAACACATGTGTGCATAACAAAATAAATAAAAAAAATTGCATACTAAGTGAGCAGTACATAAGTTATGAGAAAAAGACACATATAATGAGGAAGTGAGAGCGTGGATGGGTGATGAAGTTCCAACCTGTCCATTGCGCACCCACTAGAGAGAGTCTGGGAGAGAGATAGAGAGACACAGAGAGACAGAGAGAGAGAGAGAGAGACAGAGAGAGATAAATAACAGCACATCACCATACTATATTTTCGCTGGACTTTTAAAAGAAGCAATCGACATACTGCCGGAAGAAAATGGTGCTCAAGGCAACAAGGTCTTCAGGAGCCATAGGGATTTCTTTCCGACAAAAGGACCCTATCAACCAAATCGTTTTACAAGCACGACAACGGATTTCTTTATTGCGCTTTCCTGGTCTACATCTGGTTGCTTTGTTAAGATTAAGAACGCCACGGGTTTGTTCGTCCGGGATTTCTCGGCAGTCCCAGCCCAAAAAGAAGTGCTTATCAAAAGCACTGTCAAATTCATGGTAGAGATGAAGTATGAGTAAAGAACTACGAATCCACTCTGAACGCTGCCCAGGATATCTCGCATGTCATTTCCATCGTAGAGTTAACACAAATGCCAGACATTTGGAATATGACGTCACCTCCGGTTGAAACAGATTCTGAGGTCGGTTGTGTCACCGGCAGCACACACCCATTGCAGGCGTCTATGGTCGAGACATTTTTCCTGACAACGATTGTTTCGTTGGTGTACGGAATTGTATAAGGTCAACATAATGAAAATTCAGTACGTTTATAACCATTTGCAATACGTTTTCTTATACTTAAAAAGAGGTTAAAATGCTATTGAGACCCTTTACTTTGTTAATCTTATAACGTGTATATTTTCGTCTGATTGGCTACCCCAAATTCTCAATAAAATTGGTTAAATCCTGCCCTCATTAATATTAATGACCGGTTCATATTTTTGACGTTGTCATGAATTAAACAAACATAAACAAACAAACCAAACATAACAGGTGTATATCACTGTTTGTAGTCAGATAATTATATTGAATATCTTCAATTATTTAACTTGTTCCGTGTTCTTATATAGTTTGTAAACGTAACCGACTAGTACCAATGTGATTGCTTGAATGATGTGATAACATACATGTATTATACTCACTTTATCTCTGATGCTAAAAATGATAAATGTTGTTTGTATGAACGTGATCTTTCTAATAGATGTTAAATAGCCGTTTTCATTATAATTTTAGTAAGTATTTCAATTGTTACATAGCACATTTATTTTATTTCTATTGTTAGTCGAAGGCCTCTGTTAGAAAAGATGTATATTATATACTGTGTCTGTATGTATATAGCTTATGAGTTACCTTCGTAAAAAAATAAAGATATATTTCATATTATTATTATTATTGTTGTTTTTGTTGTTGTTGTTATCAGGTATACCCCATTTTCGAAACGAAAGAAATGTTTATTCATCACCCTTGCTGGAAAGTATTTTCATATACTTTATATAAGAAATATAATAAATTATATTTTAATGTGCTTGAAAAAACGCCCAAGCTTTTTATTTGATTTAAATGTCAATAAATCAAATTCCATTTTATAATCTTGCTTCAGTCTTACGTGTTTAACTTAAGTTTAAGAAGTAGAAAATCTTATGTTTTCTGCGTAACTATATACCAAATATCTACCCATAAGGGATATAAGAATGTATTTTTAATAGTAAGAATAAAATCTCTTTACATACGAAAAGAGGTAAAACTACCAAAGAGAACTGGAATTCAGTTTACAAAAATGCTTGTTTAATTAGCAAATTGAATAAAATGTTGATGATACACAGTATTGTTTCTAAGTTTATAGAACCATTCTGATTACTTTACAGTTTGTTCGCACATATTCGGTGCTGAAACGTTTTTGTAAACTATTGCTGCCAAATGTCAAGTATAATGACAGACGCCGTGTCCGATATTGACATTGTATTTGGAAACGTTGAATACGAACTAAATTACACAATTACTTATTTGTTCTCGCGCTACAATTTGAATGAGTATAAGAAATAATTCAGTTAAATAGCATATACAATGAAAAAAATATTCCAGTGTTCAAATTATAGTCAAGTTGTTATTGTCTCAACTTCAAAATATGGAAGTAGCTTTTTCTCACTCATTACAGTGTACCTATAGCTCATGCAGTTTAAATTTATTTGTATAATCCCGCCAAAAACATGGAGTAGCATGGAAACTTACAACATTATTGAATGACATTACAAACTCATCTCACAGGTTTTCACTTCGGGTTTTTTTCCCTTGTAGATTCTTAATTTTCTTATTGATGTAATTAATGTATTCTGGATTAAAATTGCTATTTAATGTTTTCTTCAAAATGAATGTCCCTAATCTAAGACCAAAATGAGTTAATCTTATGTTTGTTGTAATATTTCATAACACCTTAAAGAGACATGAACGCTACGTCCCTCTTTGAAGAACAATCATATTGATTGCCTCTAGTAATAATCTATGTAAACAAGACATACGCTATTGCTGTCAGAAATCCATTTATATACTAGTGCCAAAACGTTAAAAATCAACGTAATATGTCAACAATATAAAACAATTATAATATCCTCAAAAAGTAACTACAAATTGTGACTTTTCAGACTTCACGAACCGAGCCACTTATGCTCTTGACAGCTTTGGAATAGCATGAACATTGGTCGATGAGATATACAAAAGGTGAATCACGCCTATTAAGTACTTTAATTTCCCGCAAGCTCTACAGAGTCAAAAATCTTAACGGATGACTTTTCTTACCACGTTGACACTTTCCATCGCTTTAAGAGTGACAGGGCATACGAAAATTTCTTTAACGCTGTCAAATGACAGAGGTGTAGTACATTCATCACATTCCTTATTCTCTATCAAATCAACCATACGACACCAAAAGTGACCTGGCTCAAATTATCAGATATTTCCATTCAACGTTTTATTCATGATCGTATATTTAGGCCTTTTCGTAGTGACATTGTTTGTTTACGTTCGTGTATGACTTAGTCTATAATTTGACATATTGCATATTGGAGAATAGTCAAAATACGACCCATGTTGCTGTGTTCAATCATAAAATGTGTTTTAATGTAGTAAAAAATAAATGACTGGAGAAAGATAAATTTATCTGACAAGATTGAATCCGGCTCGAACAATTGCTGATATCGTGGTAAAAGCGTTGAGTTTTAATGTTTATTTATCAAGAAATAAAACAGTAGTTTCATGCTTTCTTGTATGACATGCAGTGTTGGGGTTAACTTAAAAAAGTTCTTTAAACAGTTCTTTCTTCCTGTGTTCTCAATTTAAACTATTTCTCAAAGGTAAATGTGATGGTGTGTGGTGGGAGTCAAATTTAGTTGATAACCAGTATTTTGTTTATGCTCTACGAGGAAAAGAACCTGCGAATAATAAATAACACAATAAATAAATACTGCCACATTATCAATTGGCGGAGCAATAACAAATTAGACTTTAGCAATACAAATATTCACAGTTACATAACAGACATGGACTAATTCAAACAATACAAGTAAAATACAGAAATACACCAATTGCAATATCAATACTACAATCACTTACCAAACAGAACTGGTCATTTACCAATAGTGTAGATACACCTATAGTGTTAGTTAAAACTATAGTTATGCTGTAACGCAAGTACATTATTTTACTACATTCTCTTTCGAGAATTATCTAAGCGTTAAAGTTAACGTAAAAGTAAATGAGCTGTTGTCGGTAGGTGAGTGGCGGGTGCAATGATGGTAAGGATGTGGTAAAAAAGGAAACTTTCAACTCTCGTACAAAATCCCTCTCTCATGAGAACATATATCTAGACAGACACGACAAAACTGGTTTGAAATGTCCCGTGCATCACGCAAGACGCAAACAACCACGCCCACATGCACGGACCTTACAGAAAGACACACATACTATAAGTCACAAGCTGCCCGACAAAACGGACAATAACAAAACTGACTATAGTGCAACGTACATTTAAAGAAAACATGAAGCACTGGTGACACATTCTCCCACTTAGAGGAAATGTCTCGTGATATTAAGTAAACACATCCCTACTTAGGAAAAATTGAAAATTAGTGAAATTTAAAATGACTAACATCCTATACTGATATTATTTATCACAAATATGTGATAAACTAGACAACAGAGCCACATGTTTTAGACAGAAGAAAACTGGTTCTACTCCAGAAGACTATAATCAGTACTGAATGTAATGGGTGCTGCAACCAAAACATTACTTATATAATTCTCACTCAAGATGAAAACTTGGTGAAACAAGTTCTGAAATATGTAAAAAAACAAAACAATTAGAAATGTCACAGTAACTTAACATAACTGCAACTACATGAAAATAAGCTGCAAAATGATGCAATAGGTTAACTTAAACTGAAATATCAAAATAATTTGACATGATTATACAAAGTATTCAACACTTTGAGAATGCATCCACTGTCCATATCTATCAGGTGGCTTTCTTATCCTGGTAGATTGTCTAACAGGACTTTGTAGTGACCCTCGAGGTAGATTAGTGTAAGTGGACACAGTAGAAGGGTCGGGTTAAGCAAAAGTGCTCTGACTGTAGAGGAAACAGAGTTGTCAACAGAAAGAATTTCAGTCTGAGAAATACTAGGCATGAGTATACATGTTGAACTACTAGTATTCTGTGTTAAGTCAGTACTGTCGCCTTGAGAAGGCACAGACTTTGCCTAGACCCTTTGATTTCGTCTAGCCAGTATTATATACACATATACACATGCCTACATTCAGACTCACTCTCTGAACTAGAAGATTCAGAAGACTGTCTGTGGTAGACTGGTGATTGTGGTCTTTGAGGCTGCTTGGGAGATTATTTACTAGACTCTGGATGCATAGGCGGGACAAAGGAGACAAAAGGCAGGAGCATATTTCTATGCAGGGTTTGAATCCCTGACTTGCCATCTTCTCTTTTCACATCATAAACTGGCATTTCTTGGTCATGGACAGCTACTACCAAGTATGGGGTACTACTTCATCTATTAGTCAGCTTAGCCTTGCCCTTAATGCCAACATTTAGTGTAAGAACTCTGTCCCCAACCTCCAGCTTAGCCTCTCTCACTTTTCTGTCGTGTAGGGACTTGCTCTTTGCAGGGCTTTTCTGAGTTTGAGAAAAGCCTGCTTATAAGCAAAGGATAGTCTTTCTCTTAGCTTGCTGACATAAGAATGAGGCGCTGCAGATGCCTCACAGTCAGGGGATGCCCCTAGATACGCATCAACAGGAAGACGAGGATGCCACCCAAACACCAGAAAATAAGGTGAATAACCTGTTGATTCAGACTTAGTACAGTTGTAGGCCTGCACAAGAGGTGCAATGTATGTCTTCCTGTCTGATTTCTGATTTTCTTCAAGAGTACCGAGCATCTTCAACAGCGTCCCATTGAAGCGCTCACATGACCCATTGCCCTGGGGGTGATAAGGGGTCCTTCATCGACTTCTTAATCTCTGCTATTTTGCATAGCTCCTTGATGAGTTTTGACACAAAATTTCATCCTTGGTCGCTATGTAGCCTTTCAGGAAAAGAGTAGTAGCGGAAGAAGTTGTCATAGAGGGCTTTTGCAGCAGTGGAAGCTGTCTGATTTTTGCATGGGACAGTTTGGGCGTATCTGGTGAAATGATCAGTTATCACCTAGATATTCTCGATACCACCTTTGCAGGGTTCCAATGACAAAAAGTCAATACAAACAAGCTCTATCGGTCGAGTTGTCTGGATGGGTTTGAGTTCTGCTGCTGTCCTTAAAAGACACATCTAGGACAGTTAGCAAGTTTGGATCATATATCCTGTTCTAAACCTGGCCAATAAAACCCGTTGCCTGGCCAACCACAAAGTTTTGTCCCATATTGTCATGGATCCCTTGTAAGGCAAGATTTCTGGAATGACCAGCTGCTTGACCGAATGACCATTCAGAATGGAGTTTCTGTAAAGAATACCATTCTCTACTTTGAGATGTTTCCACTCACGTAGATATCTCTGAACCTGCTTTGGTTCTCTTTTGAGTTTATGACTTCTCACTTTAAACCCATCAGACTTGAGGTGTACTATCCTAGTGATAGCATTGTCTGTCAGCTGTTCTACACTCCAGTTTATCTTGTTGAACATCTCAGCAGGTGGACTGCACTTAGTGGCCAGTTGAGGTGCTACTTCCTCTGAGATACAAGAAACAAGAGGGACTGAAGCTAAGTTGAACTGCATATAGCATGCACAGAGTCAGTCTGCATCTCGTTAAACCGAGACAGGCTGTCAGCATCAGCATTTTTATTGCCTGCTCTGTATCTAATAGATAAGTTGTAATTTGCTAACGCAGCTACCCATCTGTGCCCTGCAGGTAAGCACATAGGTGAGTGGGTTGTTATCTGTTACCACTTCGAAGGTAGAACCAAAGAGTTAATCGTGGAACTTATCGTAACAGCCCACTTTAGAGCCAAAAACTCTAGCTTATGAGCGGGACACTGAAGTTCGGCTGGTCTCAGACAGCGACTAGCATAAGCTATTACTCTTCGTAAATTGTCTTGTTCTAAAGCAAAGTCAGCCTAAGCCAAGATTGGGGCAGTAGTGAGCTTTTCCTTGAGAGAGTTAAAAGCTTCTACTTGAAAAGGACCTCATAACCAAGGTGACTGCTTTAAGGTTTTGCCCTTCTTTGAGTTTTGTGCTTGGCTTTTGCATTTGTGTCATGCCCCTGTAACAAAGAGTACAATGGACTTGCTATCTTGTTTGACCCCACTTATTTTCTCAGGATCAGTATGGACGCCTGTCTCCGAGATGACATGTCCTAAATAATTGACAGATTTAAGAAGAAACTCGCAATTTCTTGCCTTTAATGTGAGACCATGTTCTTTAAGACGTTTGAATGTTGAGTCTAACCTAGACAAGTGTTGAGAGAAGGTTTGACTGAATATCAAGATGTCATCGATAAAAACTAAACATTCATTGAGATACATTTCCTCCATATATTTTCCCATTTAATCTCTGAAAAGTGGCACCTGCATTGCACAAGCCAAAACTCATTCCGGTTGCACTCGTAGAATCCAAGAGGTCCTACTGAAAAAGCAGTTTAAGGTTTACTATCTTCTTCCATTTCTACCTGCCAGTAGCCAGACCTAAGATCAAACTTCGAGAAATATTTAGCACCACTAAGCACCTCAATTGTGTCATTAAATCTTGGCAGTATGTATGCATCCTTACGCGTTTTCCCATTTAGCATACGATTATCAATGCAGAAGCGTAGGCTGCCATCACGTTTGCGTACCAAAACCACATTTGAAGAGTAGGGGCTACCTGATTCTCTAATTGCACCAGCCTGCAATATCTCTCTAACATGCTGGCGTACTTCCTCATACAGACTGGAAGGAATTTTCCTTTATGGCTGCTTAAAAGGCTTATCTTCATTAGGCACAATCTTATGCTTAATTAAATCTGTTTTTTTTTCTAAGTCAGTAGGCCCTGTAGAGAAAACATCTTCCCACTTTAGAAGTCGCTCGTTTAAACGGGTGAATTTATCTGAGCTGAGATTCTCAAGATCTACCTTTACACCAAGTTTCTCTATTGGGTTGTAGATAACCCGATTGTAGGATGAAACACCGGAATCTTCACCTGCCAAATTGTCTATCACAGACACATCTGCTATACTACACAGGTCAGACCTAGGCTTGATAGTAATACACTTGGCTGACATGTTACACAGTTTAACTTGCAGTGTAGTACATGCTGTCTGTAAATCTACTCTGACAACTTGGGGACAAACCATAAGCTTGTCATTATTGCTGAGATTTTCAGTAATGACACCAGAAACAGTTGGCATATTTCTAACAACACCTTTAACAATAACCGTTTTTATACGGTTTTACTTTAACAACATGCTTATTTGTAGATCTAACAAGAAATGAGTTGCATTTGACACTGTCAAAAGCCGTTTCCCAAATTTCAGGAACACTGTGCACTGGGTATTGTGTCAAATGATTTCTACACAACCTGATAATGTTTGTGCCAATAATTACTGGACCAAAATTGTTAAAATCTGTATCAGGTACAACAAGTAAGGGTACACAACATGTGAATTGGCCAAGATAAGGAATCCCTATGTCACATTCCACTACACCTTCATATTGTAATGTAGACCCAATATTAACTTGCAAACCAAGAGAGTCTATAGATTAGATAGAAGGCTGATATCTGAGAGACAGATAACAGGAGTGAGAAATAGTTGAAATCATTGAACCACTGTCAATAAGAGCAGGTACTTGTGTTTTGTTGACAAACACTGTTGTTTCATTTAATGGTTTCAATCAAATTGGTTTGTATAGAGGGTTGGTCTTTGAGGAGAGGAGGCACCTCTGGGCGACCTATGTCAGAGGTGGAAGTTAGTTTAAAGGACCGCCTCTACCTCGTCCTCGAAAGTTCTGACCTGAAGACTTATTTTGGGGTCTAAAGTTGTTGTTGCCATTGTTGCTGTTGTTGCTGTTGTAGGGTTGATGTCGTCTATTCCCTACTTCCAGACGGCCTAACTTGCTGACAGTTGTAGCTAGTTGCCCCCCCCGTCTCGACTCAAAAGCAGCAATCTTAGCATCACAGATCATTTCTACCTGGTCTAGAGTGACAGAACCTCTAGAATCAACCTGGGTTGTGAATAACATTTCTACCATAAGAAGTAGAGGAAGTAACTTGTCTGACTCGGACTGATGCTGATCTCTGTATATCTAGCTGCTTTTCAACACGCCGCACTTCGAGAAGGAGTCTGTCAAAGTCTGAAATACTGTCATACAGATGCCTAGCGTGACTTTGAAGTGTCTCGCTCTGTAATGTTGTCCAGAATATTTCGCGAAGGTGATCATTCCTCTGTGTTTCATCAATGTGTCCAGCTTCTGTCTGTCTGTCTGGCTGTCTGGAACAAGGTTTCCAGACGACTGCTGAAAGATGTGATGGACTCATTTTCCCTCTGGAACGCATTGAAAAATTGTTGCATCAGCATCCCTTTTGTACTACTCTCCCCATACTTAATATCGATCTTTCTAAGAATGGAACCGACTGTAGCAAACTTTCCAAAAGCCACGAGAGTTTGCATAACTCATGAATTCATCACCCTTCTGTGGTGAGTCTCCACCTGAAAAAGGAGGGGTTTTTGGGAGTTGAGAGGACTGTGTTTTGGTGAAGGACATATGCATCCTTGACATGTGCAGGACCTGGGATAAGTTTGTTGAATAGGGCTGAGGTGGGTGGAGGGACTATGGGCATACCACGACGTAGACCAAGGGGAACCTTCCATGGGAAACCTTCCATGGGGAACTAATGTTATTGGGTGTACTATGGTTAACAGGCAACTTAACAGGGGTAACTAAAAACCTGCCTGTGGAAGCTAATGCCTTTACCATCTCGTCCTCTTTCATGGTCACGCCACCAGTTGCCATACTGTTTTTTTAAAACAAACTATCTAAATACCAAAACAGCTGAAAAATGAATAATGCAAGACTGTAATCAATATATATAGTAAAATTGTAGCTCTACCCCACACCAGGGATGAATGTGAAGCTTACTTTCTGTAAATATTGAAATTTTTTTATGTACGAAAAAATCAATGACAATTAATTAATAGTTATTACATAAAACATTGAGCAAATCTGTAAACAATGAACAAATATATACATGACACAAATATGTAGATATATAGGAAACATAAAACAATGACTCTCATACACTCTTTCACCCAAATAAGAAGAAAATCAGAAACAAGGTGTGTGTATGTGATTGGTGGTTCAGATGGTAAATATATTTTAAAGTATAAAACACTACATTCTACAGAATAAGATGACTACCTTCTACTACATTATAACTACTATCTCGGCTAATGGAAGTAAAAACTACATATTATACTATGATCACCATAGTCACCGTCATCCTGATAAATACCACACACTTCCTAAAAATCTACTGCTAATAGTTTGCAATTCCCATTATGAGTGTGAGTGAGAAAATATGTACTAGTGTATACTATTAAACACTTTTTAACATAATATTTGACCAAATGTAATAATGCTCTTTTTGCACAATGATAAAAACAACAGAAAAATCAGAACAATTAAGAACCACCAAAATATAAACAGGCTTTCACTGTTAAAATCACAGTAAAATATCAGTATAACAATAACAAAGTTAATTTGACACTTGTTAATAATTAAGCACAAAAACAGAGATAGGATGCTCTTAACTGATGGGAGTGCTGCATCAACAATATGGTTTACAATTATTAACTTAACCTTTATTTAAAATAAGATTTTGCCATGTGAAACAGGTAAGGAATACAGATACTGTCACTTTTTATATTCTTTCTATACGCTGAACCGACTATGACCTAGACAGCGTGGGAAACAATTTCTAAATCGTGGTGGGAGTCAAATTTAGTTGATAACCAGTCCCTACAAGGTTGAGAGACTTTTATTTTGTTTATGCTCTACGAAGAAAAATCATGCGAATAATAAATAACACAATAAATAAATACTGCCACATTATCAATTGGCGGAGCAATAACAAATTAGACTTTAGCAATACAAATATTCGCAGTTACAAAACAGACATGGACCAATTCAAACAATACAAGTAAAATACAGAAATACACCCATTGCAATATCAATACTACAATCACTTACCAAACAGAACTGGTCATTTACCAATAGTGTAGATACACCTATAGTGTAAGTTGAAACTTTAGTTATGCTGTAACGCAAGTTCTACATTATACTACTCAAAATTTGATAAGGATAGCTTTTTCAATGCTACATATTTTGTAATATTCGCAATGCAGTCGCTCAAGTTTTGGTGTGTATATTTTATTAGAGTGTTTACTACAAGGTAAAGTGAGTTTTACTGCGGTTTCACGGCCCACGGCTTCCCGATTTGCTTGGGGAAAAGGCTACCCATGAAAAGAGGCGTGGTGGCAACATGTACAATTGTACACACTTTCAAGTTATTCACTTGAATGTAACACATTCAGCTTAAAACTTACTGAATACGTAAAATATGGCGAATTTGCGCGTATGGCATCGTTTAAATAGGGAAGAAATGAATATGGGCGTCGGGATAATTGCAGGAGGGCGTTCTCAGCCTCAAGTGGCACGTGCACTCGGTGTGTCACAGAGTGTAGTTTCACTGATGTGGAACCGTTACCAAACTTATGGTGACGTTACCCACAGGCATGGGGGTGGTCGTCAAAGAGCAACAACGCAGGCTGAAGACAGGTCTTTAGTTATACAAGCTCGACGTCACCGGTTTATGAACGCAACAATGCTACGTAATGACGTTGAAAATGCAAAGGGAGTGCGGGTTTCGACTCAAACAGTACGAAACAGACTCCATAGCATTGGTATGCGCGCTAGAAGACCCGCAATCCGCATTTCATTGATGCGGCAGCATTTGCAAACACGCCTTCAATGGGCCGGAGGTCACGTCACATGGACGTTGAATGATTTGGCCCCGGTACTGTTCACCGATGAGTCCAGATTTTGTGTGGACTTCACGGATAGACGGGCACGGGTGTGGAGAATGACCCATGAGCGTTTTGCACCTGTTTGCATTGCAAACCATGATCGCTATGGAGGGGGTTCCATCATGGTGTGGGCGGGGATCAGCATGCAGGGCAAGACTGACCTTCATATCGTTGATAACGGCAGCCTGACGGGCCAACGGTACGTTGATGAGATCCTGGACGTGTATATCCGCCCGTACAGTGGCGCTATAGGCCCTGAATTCATTTTAATGGACTACAATGCAAGTCCACACAGGGCCATGGTGACCAACAGGTACCTCTAGGATGCCACCATCGTCTGAATGGATTGGCCGGCACGTTTCCCCGACCTCAATCCCATAGAACATGTATGGGACATACTGCAGAGAGCCATTTTAGGCCGTCCTGTTAAGCCCACTACAGTCCAGGAGCTAAGACGGGCCCTCTTGGAGGAGTGGGTTCGAATCCCACAAATCTCAATCCGGAGGCTTGTTAGCAGCATGCGCCGGCGATGTCAGGCGGTTATCAATGCAAATGGACATCACACTCGATACTGACGAAGAAATTAATTCAATTGATTCATTCGCAGCAAAATTTCACATTTCGCACATCCATACGAAAACGTCAATTTAGCACCCATTCAACTTTTGGCTTCTGTCTCGCTTCAATAAATACACTAAAAACTTACTTCTATCTTCAAACAAATAGACAAATGCATAAACTTTCAATTAAAATAATAAAAGTTTGGAAGACATTTATATCCAATCAAATATAAGCAATCTAAAAAGCTATCCTTATCAAATTTTGAGTAGTATATTTTACTACATTCTCTTTCGAGAATTATCTAAGCGTTAAAGTTAACGTAAAAGTAATTGAGCTGTTGTCGGTAGGATGTGGTAAAAAAGAAAACTTTCAACTCTCGTACAAAATATCTTTCTCTTCTCTCTCTCTCTCTCTCTCTCTCTCTCTCTCTCTCTCTCTCTCTCTCTCTCACGAGAACATATATCTAGACAGACATGACAAAACAGGTTTGAAAAGTCCCGTGCATCACGCAGACAAGACGCAAACAACCGCGCCCACATGCACGGACCTTACAGAAAGACACACAGACTATAAGTCACAAGCTGCCCGACACTAACAAAACGGACAATAACAAAACTGACTATAGCACAACGTACATTTAAAGAAAACATAAACCACTGAAGAGACACAAAGTTCACTCTGAATCTTTTTTATAAGTTGCTTGAGGAAGTAATTGTCAAGACAAATGCTATATAATTTCTTGTCTAGATTTAAAACGTAAACAGAATATGGGACTATTCCTTTTTATTGTTGAACAGCTCTCAAACATCCCGAATTGATCATGTTTAAATTAGAAGATTATTGCTAGGCATGGATATTGTGCGCTTAGCCTGCAGGGAGGGATAGTCAAAACGACAATTAATATGGTTGCAGCGGAACCAAGATCTAGGCAAACAGCCATATCAATGCTAGGATGTATGTTTCTCATTCTTCTTATCCGTACCACCGTGGAAGCATTTGACACAGGTGAGTATGGTCATGTTTGCTTTATCATATATACTACCGTGAAAAAAAGATGTTAAAATATTGCCATTACAATTGTCTTACCTTTTATGTAAAAAGAACCTGCTTTCAATTACCATTTTCCAGGCTATGTTTTGCCTATAGACATTGATTAGTTATATAGTTAAACAATTAAGATAACATATTGTACATTATGCATTGCCCTGTATATAACCTCTGCATTTTTTATTTATAGAACGTGTGCGTATAGTTTCAGTTATGTCTGCTTTAGAGAAAATTAATAAATTCGCATAAGACAATCTTTGTTTGCCACGTAACAGACCTTACAATAGGAAATAAATTAAAGGCAAAACTATGACGGTTTCTAGTTCAAAACAAATAAGGCACTTGAAAATGTTTGACTTGGTTGTCATTCGTAACCGCTTTCTGTGTATTATTTGGCAATTTTGAAATGTCATTCAATGAATAGTTGGAATAGTCCGTACCCTTCACGAGAACGATAAATGCATACTCATTGAAATCAGTTAAAATTATATAAATAAATCTTAATCAGGTCTTAATCAGCAAGAAACTTACTCGGCGTCGCGAGTAAGCATGTCATGGTCTTATTTTTATTAAGGGTTGCAGGTTCGAATATAACTTTACAGCATATCTCAAATAAGTCCTTCTTTACTATTTCAGATTGGTGTTTGTCGTCACTTCTATCGTAGTCTAGCATACAGAGAGTAGGCGATACAACAACATATATTTCAATATGTTTTATCGTTATAACTCTCAATGTTGAAACGTGTTGTACACTTTTGATACATAAAACGATTCTTTACAAAAATAAAAGAAACCAACTTGTTGTTAGACCTTGTTTGTTAGTTGTAGATATGGCAAATATGTTGTTGCATATTTTCGGACAAGTAATTTTTGTCCAGGTAACTAATCAGGGACTAGTCATTGAAAAGAATAAAATTCCAGCCCTGATACGTATATTTGATTACTCGCATGCACAATTTTGTTATAATTAGTATTTATGGAAGTTGAGCTGTTATGCCTTATAGGACAATAATTACAAGGCTTATGAGAATAACCACTAAATTCTTATTCTTTTGAGTTTATTCATTTTAAATTTTACTCATTATACTTAAAATTGAAAACTATTTCTCCCAGGAATACCGTGGAATAGATTAACATTTTCATGGTTGTTTGTTATACTCACCTTTTTCATTCGAAAAACATCAAGGTTTTACTTTCGATGTCTCTATAAAAAATACATGAAAACAAGCATATTAAAATAGCTGACAGTTTTTACAATTGCTGAGTATCTTCAACATTTTTTCATTCCTGCAACAAAGTGGACTACATTTAACAATATTTTATTATTTATAAAATATACAAAATATAAAAATAATAATATACGATATAAAACAATCCAAAGGTATTAATAAAAAAGTGATCATATTTAAACATTGTGTCTATTAAGTTATACATTCTAATATTAAGGAAAACAAAATTATAACCGTTATACTTTTTTAAAACCGTTTGATGTGTTGACCTATTTTCAATTATCAACAAAATATTAACAAAATTATAAGAAATTACATAACGACGAGTACTTTAGAATCTGCGACTTTCAGACATGTAGTAGGACACTTTATCCATTAAGCATTTATCGTAACTGTCAAACGGTGAAAAGTCTTTTTTATCTGCTTCCAAACAACGAATTCAATACACGTTCACTTCCAGCCAGTTATATCACCGAACCTTTACGGAAACTAAAGATATGTTTTTAAATGTTTCATCAAATATAGAAAAGGAACTATTAAAATACGCATTTTACATCTAATGTTGCCTTCATATTATGCAAGCGATGCATAGTTGTTGATTCATTATATAAATTCATCAAGTACCTTCTTTGTTACAATAATCCTGATAAAATACTGGGCTCGCAAGCTGCCGAAGGATTAGAGTAGCCAACTTGTAACCCCTCTGTCCATTATCGTATGAGTTCGAGGTCCAGTAGAGACGAGAACTTTTATTAGTGAGGTCTTCCAGCAGACCTGTGGTGCGTCGATGGTTCTACCAAGACACAGGTCTGGAACAATCTTCCAACAATTTTAAGCTTGACGTCGCCAGTATGACGATAGCTCACACACACACGCACACACACATTAAATCAATAAAGGTAATTTAAATGTAATGCAAAATGAGCACATTGAATATTTTTGACGACAAGAGTTCTAAAATTGCTGTCTGTGCAGGCTTGAAATGTAACTGTTGATAGTAAAACAACATTTTTTCAGAACCTTCTTACAAGAAATATTACCTTTTTCAGACTTCACGAACCGATCGACTACAGCAATAGAAAGCTTTAACATAGATTTTGACATCAACACAACATCGAAAGACTGCAAGCAAGAGGCAACAAATAAGGCAAATGAATTCGCTTATAGAAGTCGAGAGTTCATGGCAGCTGTTACCATTGTAAACCTTTACACGCAACTTGACTGCATGGACAACAGTGGATGGCGGTTCTACAGGCGTCTCAACCAAAACACCACCCTACCACCATACGATGTATTTACCGGACTTTTGAACGAAGCCATCGGCATTCTGTCAAAGGAAAGCGGTGCTAGCGGCATCACCGTCTATAGGGGTCAGCCAGATTACTTTCCAACTAACGGACCCTATCAGCCAAATCGATTCACAAGCACAACAACAAACTTCTTTGTAGCGCTTTCCTGGCAAACATCTAATTGTTTTGTCAAAATAAAAAACGCCACTGGTTTACAGGTCCGTCAGTTCTCTGCAGTTCAGGAACAAGACGAAGTCATTATCAGGAGCACTGCTAAATTCTTGGTGGATATGAAGTGGACCAGCTGCTTGTTTTCAAAACTTAAGAGTTATGAACCCACCCTGAATGCTTCCCATGATATCTCACACGTCACTTCCGTCGTAGAGCTGACACACATGCCAGACACATGGGATATGACGCCTTTTCCAGATAATAAGACGGACCATGAAGTGTGCAATAGCAGCGGCAGCGTTTATCTGTTGTACCGATCCATGTCTGTTACAATAATTCTGGCAGCGACGATCTCTGAACTGTGCAAACGTTTGTAAGAGCAGAAGAAACTTAAAATTTAAAATACGTTTATAAATTAAAAATCATCACTACCACCAATAAGAACAGCATTAACAACAAAAACATCTTATCTAAAAATTCTTCATTTGCAATCACGATGAAGCTGTAAAACACCTATTGTTTGATTTCCTTGATTTTGAATTTGCAATACCTCCAACAAAACTTAGGCTCAAATAATTAGCACTCGATAAACAGGCTATTTTTCTTTAAGTCAGATGCTGTTATTAGGATTTTTATTAGACTAAATTTCATAAAGTTACACTAAATAAATAAATATATCAAGTCTAAATTTTGCACTTAATAATACATTCTTATTAAATACATCTTTACTATATTTTTCATTTTTTAACATTTTAAGATTCTTTGGCAAAATTAGCTTATTTATGCCAGAAACAGTTACATGCGACGGGGCCTGCTTAACGGAACTTTAATTTCAAGCCAGATTTCGTTAATACATATACATTAAAACCACGCTATAACTTCTTTACGATTACCGTAAGAGAATCGGCAATATTATAATTTGAAGTCGTAAAATGTGCAAACTATCCTGTTCACTTGAGCGGCCTTGGCAGGTGTGAGTAACTGATTAATGACACTTGAATAAATGGACCACTTGTGCTGGCCTGAGTCGCGGGGTGTGACTTTGTTGCTTGGCTCTGAATAAACTGCCCATGGCCCTGGATATCGGAGTACCTGATGTGTGTGTGCATGTGTGTGTAAGTATTAGGGTGTCAGGATATATAACATGTGAACTGTTTTTTATTTTTCTGAGATTAATTTGCTTTGCAATATAGGTAACACTTGATTGTATTATTAGTGGACTAGGTAGTTGCCATTTTATTGTTAAAAATGCATTTGTTCTATATGCCCATATCCATTGATATATTTATAAATATATATGTTATCAATTGATATTAATACATACATAAATAAATAAATAAATAAATAAATAAATGGTCGAAACTGCAGTATGGGATTTCTACCCTTGGTTACTGTACTAAATATAACTGTTAATCTTTATACTGTACTTGATATTTTTATTGCGCTGTGCTATGACGTTGTTCCTCTGAGACATAACAGTATATTTATATTCAATAAATATCATTTTAGTTAGTTAAGTTTGTTTTCATGTTTTACAATAGTTTAACAATAAGATTAACGCTAAGTTTTCTAGTGCTCTCATGTTTAGAAACAGCAGCTACCGGGGACACGAGGTCGGTCTTGTCCCACAGAGGTTAAGTAGCACAGGGCAGCCTAGGCTGTAGTGTTCATCATTTTCCGAGGAACAGGTGATACTCCGATAAAGGAACTCGGGAAAGGGGTCTTCGAGCTGACACTGGTACCGTTGGTCATAAACTCACAGTGGCGGAGATAGACGATGAGGCGTTTCTCGAGTATACTATTTTGGCAGGAGACGAAGATGGGACAGCTAAAATTATGCTTTCTAGAAATGTAATAGTGTTAAATGGGACAGAGATATCATGCCCGCATAGAGGTAAGAAAAGGGCCAGAAAAGTTATAACTGCAGATGACGTGTGTGTACCGGCTCTTCCTGATGCCATTATGGACGTGTTTATAGAGAAAGGCGATGAGGGTGATGGGGCAAAACACCTCACTACCTGGTTGAAATCAATCCATATTTCATGAAAAGTACTCCCTATTACTGCCATCCACTCTGGTTGACATAAAAACACCCACCTGCAAGATGCGAGTCTTTACCAGATAATACTATTCGCCAGATGTCCAAATCGCATTTGTTGAGAGAATAGAGTTCGAGCCCCAGAAGCAAGTCCTTATGAAGTATCGACTCGTTCAAAGACTCGGTAAAAGGTAGAAGTCAACATGAAAGAGAAGCATTGGCTGGGTGGTTGATAAGAAAACATCAAGCAGTCTCCAGACATGAGTTGGACATAGGTCTTACGGACTTAGCTGAACATTCCATCAACACAAGAGTTGCTCCCCCAATTAAGCAGCGACCGAGACGGGTGCTACTGGCATATGCGGGGACGAAAGGAAGACCATTGATGGCCTTTAGCAAAAAGGCATCATAGGGAACATCACCTTACCTTGGACCTGGCCTATCGTGCTTGTCCAGAAAAAGTTTTAGCCATCAGACCGTATGTGGACTTCAGGAGGCTGAATGGGCTCGTAAAAGCAGATTGCTACTCGTCTTTTCGAATACCGGACCGTCTCGATGCCGTTGCAGGTGCCTAAGTCTTTAGTAGCTTCGACCTCATCCGTGGCCATTCGCAAATACCAATAAAGGAAGATGAGATACCAAGTAGCCTTTTGTTTCAAACATGGCTTCTATGAGATTTGGCTAAAACAGCTATATGGAAACATTGCAAAGGGCAATAGAGCTTGCTATACAAGGTTTGCAGTTATTAACCTGTTATGTATAAATTGACAACATCATCATTTTTGATAGAGATTTCAAAAAGCACATACCTCGCTTTTCAGAAGTGTTAGTGCTGGGTTGAAGTTGAAGCCTGATAAGTGCCAGCTGCTGCAGCCCGAGGTAATCATTTAGGTCACGTGGACTCAAAGGGCGGAATGCGTCCTAATCCAAACAATATGGCAAAGATCATTAATTGCCCCCCACCCCCCACCAAAAAAACATCACTCCAAAACAACTAAAACAGTTTATAACCACTGACTCGTATTATTAACGCTTCGTAAAAACTGTGAGAATGAATTCAATACTCTGAAAAATACCTTTGTCAGTCCTGAAGTGACTGGTGAACCTTGCGATGGTGCAGGGACATTTATGCTTAACGTAGATGCATCTGGCCATGGCATTCGGGGAGATCTAGCATTGGAGCAAGATGCCCGTGAGCCCGTTATTGCATATGCTAGTCGTGGGCTAAATAAATCGGAGAGCAACTATTGCACAACAGAGAAAGAACAACTTGCCGTTGTACAGTACTAGGGGGAAGGTTCCGCATACGCACTGACCTCCAGGCGCTAGTGTGGCTCCTACAAATGAAAGAGCCCAGTGGCATGGTTGCAAGATGCCTTGAAATCATAGCCTTATATGATTTTGAGATAGAATATCGTTCTGGACACGTGCAGCGCCATAGCGATGTATTTTCAAGATGCACAAAAACAAGGGACTGTTATTGCACAGATGTGAATACCTCGGAGCACTTGAAAGGAGGTCCCTGTCGTAAAGGTAATCGAAGTGCGGAACTGATGGTATGGGCACCACCAGCATGACACGTTGAACATAAACAGCAACTTAGTTCCATGGATCACTAGACTGACAAGAATGTATTGAATGGGGAAAATTATGTAGTAAGAGCAGTTGATTCTACATCATCAACACCAGTGGATTCATCACCCAAGTGCAGCTGGATCGAAGGACATCAACATAACGAGCTGGCACTCCAACAGTAATCTTCCCAGACCTAGATCTAGTCTACTAAGGTTAAGGTGAAGCCAAGCGACTAACAAAGGATGCGATTACGACACAAGCAGCGCAGCGAGACACTATGAGATATTATAGGCGAGCCTATTCCTTATTGATGGTGTCTAAATCCACTTGCCCGAATCTGCAGCTATAGTTAGCTTCACCTGCATGTTGTAAAGACGAACTTTTTGCGCCTTACACATGACTCACTTACGGGTGGCTTCTTTGGAATCAAGACAACATGACCAAAACTTTTTGCAGCTTTCTACTGGTTCAACATAATAGAAGATTTGCCTTAACGGTACCTCGTGCGATCTGCCTCAGAGACCATCCAGGTTTCCACTGGTCAGGTCAGTGGCACCTTTTGGCGTCATTGCCACGCATTTTGTGGGATCCTTTCCCATCACACCTCGTTGGAACATATATATTCTTGTTGCTGATATATTCACAAAGTATATTGAGGTCCTGGTTTTTTCTAGCCAAATTGCAGAAGCGTTCAGACAATTGCTAAATATATCATCCTACTTTTGGAAGGTTGGGGGTTGGGGGTCGTGTTTGGGGGTACCACTATGTATTCATACGGACCAAGGTACAGTTTTTGAGAGCCATCTCTTTAAGGAGGTATGCGAGCTGCTATCTATTCGCAAGTCGCAAACCAGTTCTCGGAAACCTAGGCGTAATAACCAGCTTGGGCTTAGGACCCTTGTTAAGATGATTAAGTCATACTTACAGGACGATCAAGAGGTTTGGGACGTGAACCTCAGCATCCTTACCGGTGCATACTGGTAGACACCCAGCCGAACAACATCTTTAACATCGAACATACTGACGATTGGACGTGAGTTATGCCTACCTTCCGAATTGGTCTTTCCGGGTTCATTGAAAGTCATTACGACTCCTGGGTACTATACGAGGAATCGGAGTGCTTTAAGTGGCAAGGGAACATCTGGGTTCATTCGCGACCGCAAACAAAGAGGTCTATGACACAAGGTCCTCTCTATTGCCAGATGCAGTTGCTGAACTCATTTATTGCCTGTTAGTGTTAATCCTAAACGGAAGAAGGTTTTAACGCCCTTCTTGCTAAATAAAAACGCGGAAGTCACAGGTTAACTTTTTAGTACAGCTAGGCCAATCTGGCAGGGAATGTATTTTCCATCGCGATAAAATCAAACCCTATTGAGGCAGAAAAGTGGCTTTCAAGTGAATTTAATCGGCAAAAGAACATTCAATAGGCGTCAATGCAAACATGTTACAGATTGTGTTATTTTTTAAAAAATGTTGTGCTACACAAACTTACTATCTCAGTGTGCATATTTTAAAACGGTGATTAGTGCTAAAACCGCAGGAGAATAGACATGCATTCATAACTAGTCAGAGAGTAGAGCGAAGTGTTGCATAATCACAAGACATATAGTTATTGGAATCTTGAAGCTGTTATTTACGTAACTGCATGGGCCATTATTATCATGGTAAAATAGAGACTGAACCGTGTAACTTAACTTTTGAATGTTGCTTAACATTTTTTTCTTTCAGACATACTGAAATGAAGACTTAAGATACGAAGTGAAGCAGAAAGAATCAGAAGAAAGGGCCACGTATACCAGTGAGTAAGATGTTCGAAGATGGGATCGACTATGGTAATTGTGCGGTACCAAGTAGATGAACATATTATGAAGTATCAGCTTTCATTGGACCAGGTCCCATTCTACTACTCTCTGTGCATGTTAAGGTGCAATGATGAAGTGTCACTACTCGGACATGTGACCAAGTACTCCAAGGCATCAGGTACTTATGGCAGACGGTGGTTTCACTGATCTTTTCCGATTACTTATCAGGATTCGCTCGCCTGCCGCTAGCCCCCGACACTCAAGATGAGGAGAGCAGCAAACGAAGAACAATATGCGTTGGAAAGGTTCATGGCCAGTCAGTGCCTAACAAAAGGGTCCAGCAAGCGAATCTCCTCTGATCGCTGCTACAGTGCAGATTTCACCAGCTCCTGTACCCGTGATCCACTTGCCGGCCCAGGCTGTAAGTGTACAGCCTGCACCAACAACAATCCAAGTGCCAGCAGAGTGGCTGTTTGCACCTATTCAGAGTAAGCTAGCCCCGGTGTCATCACCAGTCCGCTGCAAAGTGTAAGAGGCACTCTCGACAATACAAACCGGCTCGCAATCGCAATCATAGAGACTCTGTATGACAGGCCAAAAGCGCCAAGATGAACCAGAAGAAAGTGTCATGAAGTTAGTCCTGGGAGAGTTTATAGAAAATAAAAAGAGATGATACTAGGCATCAAACTAGCCCAAATAACATTTATTCCACGGTAATGGTGAATTGAAGTTGACGCTTATAATAACACTTCAGTCTGAGATTAATCCTGCACATTCATTGGGTCGCCTGCCTAGTGGCAGGCCCGCATCTTCCTTGGCCACATTTAATGTTTGATGTGGGTAAGTCGCCTGTCATGATAGGTGTGGCAGGTCCACTGATTACCCAGCCAAACTTTAGGGTTTGTCTTCATGGCTACAAGTGTTATATTGGAATATTTGCCATCGAGTGTTGTTTAAGAAGGCATTCAAACTATCCAGTGACTACAGTAAATAATCAATCGAAATTGTTAATTTCTTTATAAAAGCACAGTAATTATATCTAAACATAAATTTAAAAAAAACATCCGTGTTATGTGCTTCCGGAAAACAACTAATGTATAATTAATGTACAATTTTATCACTGTCATTAAAGGGAATATGCTGCATGTGTGTGGGAACATTCACATTTTGCCGGAAATGGACTCTTAAGAAGTAACGTGTAAGAGCATATTGGCAATTACAAGTGATTTGTACTGTTACATTAGTTGTATGATTAATGTTTGTCAACGAGTACTACAATAGTTTGCTCTTCAAGCTAAAACTGTTATCATATTATTAAGTGAATTTTGTGTTAAGTATATAAGTTGTGCCTCCAGTTGCAGTGTTGTATTATATATGTAAACATGTTTAACACAATTTCAATAGAGTAGAAGAGCCAGCAATTGTTAAATGTCATCAACAGGAACTGTTGTTACGCTGTGAAGTAATTTTTATTCTTTTTCCAAAGTAAAGTTCATTTTGTAACAAGTAGTTGGTAATACTTGTTTTACTAACTTAATACTATGGATGTATTACTGGAGGGAATATGTTACCTTAGGAATATATAATATACAGATCAGATTTGGCGTCTTTATTTTATTGCTTTATTGAAACACTTCTGATGTTGGTTGGGGAATAGTGAGATAATGTAATGTACACGATAAACACTGGTTACCTTTAAACTATAAAGTATACAGTGTGATATGTTAGTTTCCAATACTGATGTAGTGAATTCAGTTTAGTCCATTGTGGGAAACAAGAAGTGGGACACCTGTAGGTTTGAGTTCCGGTCAAGTAAAAAACTTTAATGTGGGGAGGTATACCATTTGACCTGCAGAGCGCTGGTTCTACCCTGGCATATATCTGGAGTCTTCCCCTGTCAATAATTAGCTGGAAGTTACCAAAATGACCACAATCTTATTTTATTATATAGTAATGCAACCTGGTTAATCTTGGATTCAATGATCAAATAAACATTAAAAACATTATCATTGGTATTGTTACAATGTATGTGGAATAAGATCCGAAGGTATAAATTGAACTAATAAGGTACAATATGTCTAATAAAAATACCATTTATGATGACATCTTCCTGATTTATTCCTGACATGTGTTTGATTTCTTATATTCTCTTTGAAATGATCTATCTTTGTATACAGTTTTGAGATCGAAGCTGCAGAAACACAGGAGGAGCCTTAATTTGGAAGTTGGAATCCTAGACATGCTAGATGATGTCTTTTTTCGATGCTCTTTGTGCAATATATTAAGTCGTTTTTTAGTCTTTAAGATGACAATACTGATTTATATTATAAAACAGATTCTTAGCTTGCCTGAAATAAATGTTATATCCCAAGTTGTCAAAGACAAGAGCACATATTTTGTCACTAAATATTTTGTGTATATCATTTATTATTTTATAGACATTACTAGGGTAAATACCTTTGATTTACAATCATTTTAAATTACTTGTACTTTGAAATGATGTTCCTTTTAGGAACTGATTATACGGACTCTTTAATGTGTTATATTAATTATTATATATGCAAAATACTATATTTCTTTTATATTACAGATGTATACAATATTCTATCTTACAAAACCCATTGCTCTGCATGCTCTTCCATTACTAAGTTTTTTTTATTGTCATTATATTTAAAATGTAACTTGACAATCCATTTTTTAATATGAATATAGTTTATTGAAGATATTGAGTATTATTTAAGGCACAAATGAACATTTTCATTTAGCTATTACCATACCATAATAGTAAATGGTTATTTTTATAACATTGGCTTAGTGAGACTGGACACAATTTAAATATTTCTATTTGAAAGAAACTGGGCATCTAACACTAGAAGATGCTTTTCTTGAAAATTTTCAAATATATTATATAATATAAAATATATAATTATAGATTTGGTTTACTTTGCCTTCATTTCATCAGATTTTTTTTATTTAGGTTGGCATATACATTTTTTTCAACACACTTTGACATTTTCCTATCTAGATAACATTTATGTAAATGCAATACTTTTTAAAAGGTCCTTTCTTATTTATGAACATATAATTATGGAAAATATGGAAACTTGTTACAATAATTGATACATTTGATTTGATTGATTTGAAACTTGAATTGTCTATAAACTGTTGTCATAAACTTGAACAACCAGTTACGAGTTTTTCCCAGTAGATAATCATTTCTGATTTGATAATTATGTCCAAGAGGAATTTGTTTTTTTTCCTGCATAAACCATGTAATGGGGCGTGCTATTCCTTAGTTTAAATAGTTATTTTAGAAATTTTTCATGAATGTTTTATATAATAAACAGGTCTTCATATCATATAAAAGTGAAACAATATGAGAAATAAACTCAACAGAAGAAAACAGCATTAATCGTGTTATTGGATTTGCACAGACCTCTGAGAATTAACTTAAATAATTTGTCGAAGAAGCTGTAGATTGATGTAGGTCGTAGCGATACTTATTCACATACTCACATGACTATAATATTCATAATGGTTAGTTGAAAATAGAGAAACATGCAATAATATGATGTGATCGAGGTTTAGAGCTTAAACGCACAAAAGGTTGCATCTATATTTTCCCCTTGTATCAAAGAACTTTATTCGCCTTACAGTATGAAAAAAGGAATTACTTTGCCATCAAGAAAACATAGTTTCGCAAACTACGCTGGGAAGTAGATTTTAATTTGTAACATTGTAGCAAGATGACAGTTAAGACAAAAACAGAAGTGAATTCATGAAAGTTAAAATACATTTACCATCTTTAACATTTTACAATCTGCTTATACATATTTCTTGTTGTTTGTTGTGATTTGCTTTGGTCCTCGTTTTCGTATTAGTTATTAAATTAGGTTTAGACCATAATGGCGCATGTTTTAACTTCAATTATTAGAGACTTTAATGTCATTTATGCATCCTTGAAGTAAACAAGAACGTAGCTTTTAATATACGAGTAATGATTGCCATCTTTGTCATCCATGTGCATATATTTTACTCCTAAAACTATATCTTCTTTAGACAAGGCTTATTTGCTTCAATTCTAAAAATAAGTGAGGGTTTCAATACTTATTTTTATTTAAACTTGGACTTGGACAGTTTTATATAGAAAGGCCTAAATTGCTACATTCAGTCAAAGAGTAATCAGTTTTAATTTATATTAATCAGTATTAATATTTATTTTGACAGTTGTCTTTTTTCCCCATAAAATTTCCCCTAAGGTCATCTGTGTTATATAAACTGCTAAGCAAACGCAAACACATTTTCAGAACTATAGAATAAACATTGAAATATGTTAAAACACAGCTTGTTAAGTAAGTTAATAAAAATATATATTATTGAACACACAATACTAAATTACTTTCTATAATATATAGAAGTGCAAACACAAGGACAGTTAAAATTTAGTTCTTGGTATTAAGAAAATATATTCTTTCTCTACGCTACCGAGCAAATAGCTTCTTTGTGTCAAATAGTACAAACAATAATTTAAAATATAAACAACTAGCCTACAACTGACTCAATTTAATGTTGTCTAAAAGGGTATATTTTGTACTTGACATACATAGCACTGACCGTTTATGGTAATAATTGCAATGTCCAGTTATTTTGGTGGCAGAAGACCCTAGACAAATATCTGGGTAGAACCACCGGCGCACCACAGGTCAGCTGGAAGACCTTTGCACATTAGGTCCGAACGGCACTCGAACCAATGCAGTGAGAGCCTGCGCAATGTTTTAAGGCGAAATTACCAGTTCATCACGGGCGCCCCCTAGAAATGGTACTTCAAAACTTTTACAAACAAGCAAACATTACGGAATTGAAAGTGTGATACAAAAGTCAGTTATAGTAAACTTCCACATATGATTTACCTATCATGCTGACGAAGTTCGCCTATTATGCAACCTTAATACTTCCTGCACTGTTATAACGCTATAACGTTATGTAGAGGGAGATAATACTAGCGCAGTTTACACATCATTTCTTTACGTGTGCTTCTTTTACACCACATGCATAACCGTTAATTTTTATTGGAGTAATATTAATAAGTTGTATATCATAATAACGTAGGGTCTTATCTTTTTCGATTGTTGATTATTTGCCCATGGGACTCAAAGCAATAAAAGTTCTGAAACTAGCGAAGCTTTTATTTCCCCTAACGAGAAACAGATATCTGTGCAATGCGACGGTAACCAGTAGAACGGGCCTTTTTATAAATTATGTAGAATGAATCGCATTAGATAGCGCATTTGGTCGCTGGCATGAGCAGTGATTTTTCTTGATAATTGCGTAGCTGAAAATTAGCGTTTATGAGTACTCCAGAAATATATTGAAACGAAAACAAACAAAACTTACAAACAATAAACCTTAATGTTCTATAATAAAGAGACACTCATATTGGCCAATCCTTGCTCTTTTCCAATGATCTTGCAAATTAACATGTGAAGAATTAATAAGATTACATGTTAATATTTTCATAAACATGTTGCATTAGGATATCATGACCCACTGGTCAAAACATGCCTGTACCAGTCATGCTCAAAGCCAGACACAACACCTAGCACCGCTCTTGACAGCTCGTAGAGCGAATTGAATGTCCTTCCCTTCAATGCAGTTTTGACAGCTGAAAGGACTCGGAAATCCATCGAAGCAATATGAGGCGTGTTTGACAACTTGGAAATCTATCAGATTGTTCCTTGGTTTCAGGGTCGAACAGACATAGCCAGGTCTCGTCGGTAGCAAAAAGTATGTATTGTACCAGTAAAAGAAATATGGCAAAAATAAAAAGAACCTCCCTTGCTTGACAAATCAAATTAAAAACAATACAATACAATAAATAAATAAATAAATAAATAAATAAATAAATAAATAAATAAACAATTAATCGAAATTAAACATTTTTTGACCATCATTATCTGACAACAGTTTTTTATTGTGACATTCACGGCAGTTTTTGATGTAAAATTGGATTTTTTTTGTTAGATTATTGCTTGATGATGAACCGTATTTCCGATAACCGCTTAGATCCTATCTGTAAACATCCTGGTCACATGACTCTTCAGTGGCAATCAGCAAACGTGATCATAGCAGAGCGTGGTCAATGATATCGACATTCCTTTTCTACCTTGCGACACTGTGTGGGAAACTGTCTAGAGACACACACAGAGCACGCTCTGGAGTTAAGAGCCTAGGGGCCCATCGCGAACTAAGTTGCCTTATATTTATATTATCTGTTAATATGCGATTGATCGTTTAACCCATTCCAGTGACGTAACACACATCTCAAACGGTATACAGGCGTTCTCGATCGAAACCGTCCTTGACGTCCCTTACTGATGTCGCAATCTAAGTTAAGCCATCGCGAAAGATTTACACAAATAATATAATAATGCGATGTTCAGCGGTAATCAATTAACGTCATAGTTTGTCTGATGTCTATAACCAACGGTGATTAGTTTTTCACGAGTAAACGACAACGGCAATAGATATGAAGTCATAGTTTGCAATATACGTCATTCAATAATCACACGATTTCACATCATTTTGCAGAAGAAATGGGAAAGGTATACACAGTAGATGTTATTAAGAAAAACACAAACATCGGACAGCATATACCAAATATACTTGGTTACTATCATGGCATAAACAACAGAAGTGAATATTATTCGCATACAAAAAGAACTACCCTATTTTTTACAATAGTTTAAAGAACTTTTTTTACAATACAACTATAAGTTACAATGTTATTTTGTGACAACCCTCGTATATAAAACACTTATGCGACTCAAATCGAAACTTTGAGCATATATGCATCAATCAGAAATAAAGCGCAGTGTTTGATGGTTCGCATTGCTTTGGATGTTTATCTCAATCAGAGGTATTTTTGACATTGTTTCGGGTGAGCCTCTAGAAAGACCTTAAATGCTAATATAGCACAAACAAAAATCAAATTTTATATTATTATATTTTTACAGAAAACAATTAAATCCATTATAATAAGTGAAACACTAAATAAATTGCAGATGCAACCTAAAGTAGTGATCGTCATAAAGTTTGAAAAAAATTAAGGAAAAAAATCAGAATGTACAGAAACGTTATCACCAAATAAATAATTTTGGAAGGTGTTGTCGTTAAAATCCTAAGATTACACGGTCACACAATAATTATGTTTCGAATAATTGCGTGTAAAGTTATTTACAACTTCATTTTTACATGCCGGATGAGACAATTTTCCTCAATTGTAACTAATGAAAATAGCACTTATTGTTGTAGATCATCATCTTATATTGTAATTACATATATAAATGTGCGTTAGACATGTACATAAATGTGCGTTAGACATGTACCGTGGGAGGTGGAAAACATCGACGCAAAGCGCATCATTGTGAAGGTCTGTTTCACGTGTTTCCCTGACCATGGGGTTGGCACATTCCGCTTTCAGTGTTCGCCAGTCCATATCCGCTTTCTGTTAGTGCCTGTACACACGATATGATTGATTAAGATCTATCGTTGACACGTGTCGCAACAGCCGGTGGTTCTATCCAGACATTTGTCTGGGATTTTCCTCAGTCAAAAAAGAAGGACTTTGCAATAAGTATCATCATTTAATGCTGCGATGTATGTTAAAAGCAAAAACGTGCTGTTTCAGACAACATTAAGTTGAACCACTTAAATTAGTAGATTAGTTGTGTTACCCAGGCATCATTAGTATTATCAGTATGTCATAGTTAGTAACCTTTGTGTGTCTGTGGTCAGCCCTGTTTTTTGTCCAGTCATGTATGTCCAGTCTCTGTCCACTTTGTCTTGTCTGTGCTGTTTGGATGAGTGGTTTGGTCTGAAACTGGTTTGGTAGCTTAACTAACAAAAAATTCTTTTTTTTTGATTTTGGTTAGAAGATTGCATTTTTCTCCAAGAAAGCCACTGCCCGGTTTGAGTGTTAAGTTTAAGTTTAAGTTTGGTTTTGGTTTTATATTTCATACAATAACTTGTGCTAAGGTGTAAACCTGAATGAAGGCAGACTTTTTGACTTGTAAGAAAACAATTGGACCTCCACCGCAGCTGGTACCATTATAACCCATGGTCAACAGTTGTTTATACTATAGTTTATTTTTGGTACTATTTGACAGTAAGAAGCTTATTGCAAGGTAGCGTTGAGATTGGGTTGTATTTTCAAGGCCAAGAAGTACAAGATATAAACTCTGTCATTGTATTTGCACTTCTATATAATATAGAGAGTATAAGTATTGTGTGTTTAATAAAATATAACCAGCTCTTCTGTAACATGTTTCAATGTTCACTTTAAAGTTCTGAAAAAATTTAGTTGTTTTTGCTGTTTACGTAACACATATGTAGTTTGTCCGACTTTGACTGAAATAATCAGAAAAAACCAGCTTGAATATTAATATTGCATAAATGCCGGTTAAAATAATTTATCCATGCACTATAGTATCTACGTCTATTTATATATTGCATAAATAGAAATTTAACCTGAACGGTTTCCAAGAAAATTTAGTAATCAATGCATTTCTTTATAAAAACTTTTTTCTTTAATGTCAAGTTTATTGAACAAGTACTGAAAACTTTATTTATTATCAGAATTGTTACGGATTGAATAATCCTCGTCTTATGAAGGTATAATTTTAAGGAGTAAATTATATACTGATGGATACAGCGATGTCAGTCATTACTCGTATATGAAAAGGCAATTTCATATTTACTACAGGAGTACATAAATGACATTAAATACTAATAATTAAGCTTATATACACGAACTATAATGTTCTACACCTAATTTAATACATTATACGAAAGAGAGAAAGCAACAGACCAAAACATAGAAAATATGTATAAGCGGATTGCAAAGTGTTACAGATTATAAATGTATTTTAACATTCAGAATGTTAATTCTGCTTGTTGTCGTTTTTTACTTAAATATTACAATGTTAAATATTAAAAAACTGCTTTCGAACCTGTTTTGCCATTCACTTTATTTCTTATATTGCTTTAGTTTTATATACAATATAGGACCCAATAGCGACGAGCTCCAATGGCAGACAGAGGCAGTTGGACGTATCGATGTCTAAGATGGACTGGACTATCTACCGTATTACTACGACTGTTCACCACCATGGATACGATGATAGCTTACGTTGTCGTTTGGGCGGAAAAAATGTCGGAAAAATTGTCACAGAATTTGTTTAAAAGTAATCGCTTTTTAAAGAGCGAAGTTAAAGTAATAGTCAGATAGTATTTATTGCAATCTGCGCATTTAAAAAACTTGAAAGCGTGACAGAACCAATTAATATATGCAGTAGATACGTGTTGATTGTTTGTTCTATAATTTTCAAATATTTGCTCGAATAATATGCTGCAGAAAAGCGTAAATATTGGCCTCTTTTGACTGCTAGCATATTGTGGCATCCGGGGCAACGAAAATGTATAGCGAACACGTAGCATTGCTAGGGAATAAAATAAAAAACTTTTTATTTCATGTTTGTTTATTGGTTTGCTACATTTAGACGCACCTTAAATTGGCTCAAATCTAAAACCATATTTATAACTTCAACAGATGTCCAATATGCTTTACATGTAGACAGGCTTTTTCTGGTACTTTTCTGCATAACATATGCGAGCAACCGCAGCAATCGGGCATGTATTCTCAATATCGAAGAGAAAACGCTAGTGACTTGGCTTGGCTACGCACCACCAACTGCATTGTCTACGTAAGAGGTCACGTGTTTCTCAAATAACATCGAGCAATCAGAAGGAAAAGGGACACAGGGATTGACGAGCGAAATTATAATATTTTAATGTCGTTTTTAGTTTATTTATTTATTTGGGTTTTACGGCACACCGACACTTAATAGGTCATACGGCGCCGAAGTTTTTAGTTATACTATTATAAGTTTATACATATAGGCATATAGAACATTACATTATTTTAACTATGACCAGGTAATTTTCGAGACGGTAGCAAAATGTAACCATTGTAAAAAGTGCACAATCACTACCGCACTGAGTTATCAATATGCTGAACATGATACTTACCATATGAAAAGATAGGTTTGTACACGTCATTTTGACCAACTCCACTTTTGCGTCTATCTATAGAAAATAACGCTACGGTATTTAATCGCAACACCATGTTTCGATAACAATGCATCGTGTAATTCATTGATGTTGCATCGTATAAGACAATGTTTTTATCTATTTGGTAAAAGAATACAATATGCAAATTAGGTACATGCAAGTAAAATGAAGAAAAATCAGTTTAAATAATGACATCACATATTACTGCATTTTGTGAAAAGGCGACGTTTTTATTTGATACATGAACACTATGTAAACAACAGGATTAAAATTATAACACGACTACATATCATATAACATTCACAAAAATAACACATTTATTTTAATAAATCTATAATAAATAGTAATACATATTTCAGACAAAAAAGATAGCAGTGACATTAAATAATCATACGCATTGTACTACTTTAAAATGCTAAAAATTAAAATAAATTTTACAGGGTGTTTTGATGTCCGCACAGTCTTTACAGTCGTAGCAACGACTTAAAACGTGTTGAAGTTGACTCTTCAAATACGTGTATAGTCTTTAGTCTACATTCAAGAACCCTCAAAACGTTGAAACAAACTATATTTTCATACTGAGTCTGTTTACAATGATAAGGTTTAAAAATCAACAACAAACAAACAAATAAAAAACGAAACAAAACAAAACAAAAAAAAAAAATAAAACAAGATTGTCATAATGAAACATCCATTATTGTTAAAATTCTTTGATTCTGAAGGCTAACTCCCGGTTAGTTCGTTAAGTCCGTATCTTAATTTAAACAAAAGTCATTTATTTCTACTATCCATCTAAGTGATTGCATACATTTTCGTAAAATCTAAATCACAAGTCTTACTTAGCCTTTAATCTCTGCTTCATCTCTTCTATGAACAGTTTCCCCTGTATTTTACTTTCATCGTCACGTCACACCATTTTGCTGTCTTAAACTTTGTCAGAAGTACACACCACGTTTTGTTCAACTTCTCGCAATGTAATTCTTCTTTTATAACCAGTGTCAACATGTCCTTCTTGTCCTGGATCTGTTTATTGACAGATACGTTAAGTTGGAACATACATCAATCATTCTGTAGAAAGCTGTTAGAAACTATTACAAGCACGGTTCTACTGGCACAGATTGCATCGGCCATGGCATCAACTTTTTGGAGGCCCGGCTGTAAATCCCGGCCCCCCAGGAATATTTTGTAATTAAAGTTTTCTTCTAATAACTGTCGAAAGCATTCACTTACAAAGCTAACATCTTCTTCCGCATATATGACATATGCATCATAAATGATTTCTTCCAGTAATGTTTGTAATTCATTGTCACTAGTTCTGGATCTTTTAAATTTATACCACCAGTAACGAATATACCAAATATTTCTATAAACTACTTTTGAGGATGCAATTGCAACAATTATAAATGTTCCACAAGACAAAAGCGAAAAAAGTAACGTTCTGTCTCTTCCACACGATTCCTTTGTTGGATTATAAGATGTCAACTCTGTTTTATACATACTTGGTGTTGTGTCACACCTATAGTATGTGGGTCAATTACTTGCTAGCGTAACTTTGCAGATCTTTCCAGAATTCACTATGAACGTATTTAACCACAGTATTTCGCACGTACATTGAAAAGGGTTGTATGCTAGATTAAGGTAATGTAAATGTGACATCAGTTCGTCTGGGAAGGATTCTTTGATTAGTATGTTTATCAGATTGTTCTTGATTGACAGGTTTGTAAGTGGTATGATATTAAAGAATAACACGTAAAGATTCTTAAAACATTATTATCAAGATTCACGTTACCTTATTGTAGAAAAAGTTCCAGATGGAATACTGCTTAATTTTAAACTTGACAAATGTTATTTCATCAGATTTATAAGTGGAGCAAGCATAGTTTTTGAAACATCATCTTGAGTTTTTCTAATCATGTTATAATTGTGGAACTGAAGACTGGGAACCTGGTTTCTACGATAACTAAATGCTGCGAATGCATCTGCTGAAATTTCGACTATATATAAGATAGTTATGGCGAATTTTACATAGGCTATACTCAAGATTGAAATTGGAGCTAAATTCGATGCGTTCAAGTTTTAAGTTTATTATTGTTGAGATGAACTTCTGTTATATCTTCTGTACCAAACAATCTCCAGATTCCTATTGCTGCAGTCGTTGGTTGTTCTAAAGCATTGGTCCACATTTCTTACCTTGTTTTGCCTCAACGGAGATTGTAGACAAACATTTAGCAAACATAAGCATCAGTTTAGCTTCCATGTTGAAGAAAAAACTTTCTGCTAAAGGTCAGGCTTTCAAGTGCTCAATGGAAGATTTCTCATATTGCGAAAATTTAGCACATGCTAAAGTTAAATAAACAGAACACTATGTTAATTACCTTTATAATAATAATTTGTTTGCTTTTTTCTTGAGATGCTAGAGATAAAATTTGTATAATAAGAAATATTAATAACAATGTTTGTCTTGGTATTTAGATAAGCGAGAATTTTGAAGCAAATTTGTCTGATAAGTGACAAAAGATTAATTTGGGCTTTTTACAAGCTGTCTAATAACGATAAAAAAGAACGCTGTCTTATACTATATACATAAATAAACTAATTTATTTCGAGAGTATTGTGAAGCACAATATTTGAAATGTATAGGCTTATGATTGAGGTCCCCAGTAAGAATAAGAAAGTAAATATAGCAAGGTCATATGAGTATTGCAACATATATTAGATTTATAAACGCTCATGACAAAGGTATTCACATGGGAATCAATTTAAAAGTTACAACGAACCTGTGACCAGACCTGATATAAATGAAGTAGAGAACACCCAACATTTCCCGCATCGGAACGGTCAGTAGGCAAAAGAGTCGACTGGAGTGCTTTGACCAGTTTTGCTAGTATGCGAATGCCTTTGTCCTGTGCCTTTTCATGTTTTATATATATTTGATATATGCTGAAGTAATCAATGGACGTTGTCATATGTTCTTATTATTACAGAGCTTTTTTGAGGGGTTCTCAAATGCAGGCCACGAGAATAAGACAGATCTATGAAATATCTCGACATTAGTTTAACCTGCAGGAACTACCAATGGCATTTTAGTTATCACTTACAAATTTGTATACACTGCATGCACATTTACTCCATGTACTGGAATATGTAACTCAACAGAACACACACGCTTTTGTAACTGTTTTAGTTTGTATTTGTTTTTATGCATCTCACTGAATTATGGTCATAATGGCGACGTCAAACCATTTGGTGGAAGAAAAACTCTAGATATATATCTGAATACAGCCCCCAGCACACTGCAGGTCAGTTTGAATACCTCACCACACGAACGTCCTGGCCACAACCGGAACTTGAAGAGTTACAGTCGACGCTGAAAAGCTAGGCTACGGGTGTTCCGCTTACCTGTTCCAACTAATTTCCTTCCGAAAAGTCATCAGTCAAGGAAATAAATTTAGATGAGATCTGCTTCTTATCAGTTTTGGTTGAGAATTATTATATTTACTTTGTATCAGAACTTAATGTTATTATAAGTTAAATGTGTTGTGTGCAAATATCATTACTCTGCCTTGCTAAGGAATTGAAATAGCGCTTTATCGTGTACAGCAAAGACTGGCGTTCAATGCATTTTTTTCAGTTTGTGCATACAGATAAAACACAGTTGTTAGTCGCGGACAGAGTCCTTTTCTTGACAAAAATCAAATAAATATTTATAACGATCAAAGCTGTTTCTTCAATAATTTGAATTTAATGGAGAACGTGATAAATGCATTTAATAGGAAGTCCTTTTTAAGTTTTTTTGTTAACTTAACACAATATATTATTATTAAACTTAATATACGTATACTTACACTTATTATAATGATTATTATTATAGTTATACCGTATAATATAACAATAATAATAATAATAATAATAATAATAATAATAATAATAATAATAATAATAATAATAATAATAATAATTATTATTATTATTATAGCCAAACGTCATTATTATAATTATAATTATTATCATTATTATTATCATTATTAATATTTTATTATTATTATATTTGTTTATTCGTTTCAAAGACAACATTAGATAACATATAAAAGGAAGGTAGAAAATAGAAATATTATTTTTCTTCATACAATAAAATAGTAACAGTGCTCCAATTTATCTTGAAGGGATCTTTTTCGAAATTTCCAGTTGTAAGTCTTATTTAAAGTGCTTGTTACTTTTTCTATTAATCTACTTTTGAAGCTGTGTTGTCTGTTATTACAACGAACTAGTAATATATCTATATATACATATTTGGAACAATAGCGACAATCTTTAATCGGACTGATCTCTGCTAAGTTTAAATGCCTAACAAGTGGTAAATAGTACACAGTTTCAGTGTTTAATAACATATCCAATGGTGTTCAAACCTGGTTTGCTTAACTGGCAATTTTTTACAGAACAAACATTTAAACGCTCATAAAGTAAGTTACCTGATTGAAACACGAAAAGCCAGTTTATATTGTTACATATCGAATAACTCTCATTGTACTCCTTACTTGAATTTTATTATGAAATATTTTTGCGTTCAGCATAAATATAACGAAATAGAATTAAAAATTAAATCACAGAAATAGAGAAAACATCTCCATATACATAACTTGTATACCCTAGGCAATTTTTACCAAAATTATCGCCTTGTAAACATCTCCAAGCAGGTTTCTTTTTGCTCTTTTTTTGAGCCAAAAAATATAGAAAGTTAAAAAAATAGGAACACCTTTTCATGACACTAAGTTAATTGCCTTATCAGTATTAAATCACTACATATATCTGTGATATTGCTGTGCTTTGCTGGTTTTACCGAGATATTTGACTCTCTTGTATATTGCGTTCTTTCACTTATAATAGCTAAACTTGCACTGACAAAATTATGGTCATACTGACGACGTCCACTTAATTTTTGATAAAGGAAGAGCTCAGACACATACTTTGGTAAAGCCACTAGTGTGCGACAGGTTGAGAAAAAAATCAGATTTGTTAATTATAATGTCTACACACAGGGTCTCATACTTTCCCGATAGCTGCCAGATAAATGGAAATATTGTTCTTTTATAGTCTCTTTCAGTAATTACGAATGTAAATCTGTAGAAACGTAGTAGCATACATTTTGTTGACGAATGTCAATTCCATTGTATTTATATCCAATTGTATTTAAGTTTAAATAATGTTGTTTCTTTAAGATAGACAGATAATGTGTAACTCAAATAACTGTCAGTGGTGTTTTTGTTTTAAAATATTTCCTGATCAATTTACAGAATTTTGATTAAGTGAACCCATTAGTACATTGTCCATTGTTCAAACAATCAGCCTGAATCGACTTATATATACGTGTAAATATATACCGGTTTATGTATTGATCTCTTTAAAGGCCTACATTGCACATACACAATCGTTCAAAACTTCAAGTTGTTATAAATTAACAGTTTTCCGTACCTTCAAAAGTTGAAAAGTTGAATCAAAAACCAGCAGTAAACCACATCTCAATAAAAGACTTACCTATAAACCCTGAATCCTGCATCAAGAATTGATTTATTTTAAGCATCCGTACCTTTTAAAAGCCAACAACCGCTATGACAGTCACCTTAGCAATGTTAATGCAGGCAGGGCTCTTCTATACAGCTCCGCATTGAATATGTCTTTATTTCATGTGTTTTGCAGCGAGAGACTCAAGATTGATAACATTGATGAAATTACAAATTTAATTACTTGGCTTTTGTAATTAGAAAAATCTTCTCCCAAAGTTAAAACGGTCATATTGGCAATGACCAAAATAATTTCCGTTAAACAATATCATACACAACAAATCAAAGTAAGAAGAATGGCAAACAATACTGGAAGAAATAAAAGCTGTTGCCACACCATTGGGCCCGGCTTTATTTCTCATCAAGACATACCAGAGACACAATTCATGTCATCAGGTCTAACCACTCTGCCACGGCGATCACCTCTCCACTACTTTCAAACTTGTGGTGACGACACAAAAAGCTTTAGAAGTCACAAATTGTCGAAGACGTTATCAAAATTCTTGCGCTGTAATGATTTATTAGCTTCATTGTATAATAGCAGTAAGACAAAACATATTGAACAGGACATGTATACGCCATTCTGCAGTTTATGGCCATGGGCTATTTAAGGACTGGTATTAACGGAACTTTTTATTTCCACCAATCTGAGATTTTGTATTAAAACCGATTCTCAACTTGAAAGTCTCCTTAAGGTCACTGGATAGTGACGATTTGGAGCGTCTGCGCAGACGATCGCACAGATTTGGTGAGATTTGAACTATCCCTCATTCACGGCGTTGTGCTGCACCTTAAATTTCTGCATGGAGTATCCTATAATGGCTCTGCCACTTTTCTTGTTTGTAGATTTGCATGAATCTGGTTTTGGGAAGAACTGTATCATATATGATAATTGTTATTTTCTATGTACTGTATTGAGACTTTTGCAACTAAATCCAAAACGTATGCCAGTTTGTGTGTATAGTTTGTTGCAAAAAAAAAAATATATATATTTTATATTTGACCAGCTTTCATCCTGAATTTTACCAAAACATCTACCTTGTTTGTTGTAAATTTATTCAGCAAAATGTGTTCTACCTATATGTTAAGTGTTCAAACCGCTGCATTAAAAGAAAAATATGAGTGATAGTTTACATTTTTTTAATTGTATTTTTTTTACATATTATAAGCTTGAATTCTTAAATTTTACAAGGTAAAATCCACCTTTTGTGTTTTTTATATGTACAACAAAATGATTTCTATCTATGTGTAAAGTTTAAAGACTACTGCATCTCAAATAAAAAAGGTGATATTTTATGCATATTTTTAATTAAAAATATTTATTTTTTAATATTTGACAAGCCATAGCTCTTCAGTGTGCATGGTAACACATACATGTTTTGTATTTAGTTTAACCAGAATAAAAAGTTCTATCTATATGTGCAGTTTAAAGAACTCTGCATCTAAATTAAGTATTTTCTGATAGTTTTTTTTATATTTTTTAAGTTTAATTAATTATTTTATTTTTATTTATTATGATATATTTTTGTAATTATCACTTCAGGGATAGCCTTGTTTGGTTTTAATTGAAAGCTTTATTTGTGATGAATGTAAGAAACTGCCATATAGGCTTGTTTACCCTTTTTTCACAAAAATATAGTTCATATGATATAATAATCCATTTTTTGCCATTTTTGGGCAGTCAATTTTGAATATTTTCTTCAGGCTAGACTTGTGCATTCTCGACCCCCAGCCCCCTTTTCGTGAGATTGCACAGAATGCACAACTTGTCGATAATGTCTGCCTTTCTTTTTCTATAATGCCATTTATAGAAATTTCCCCAGCCTTATGTTTTAATTTTGTATTGTTTTGTTTAAGTTACAAAAACACTAGATAATGCTACACGTTGTTTCTTTGGTTTGAATGGATTTTCTTTGCAGCTTTCTCTATTTATTTTCTACCATCCTTTGATAATTTTGTCGTGATAGAAAATTGTACATAAAATTTATGTGAAACGACTCATTTGATTTTTTTTATCATATTACTGTATTAACTAGTTCTTATTAAACTTCATCGTTCTTTCGGAACTATGTAGTTAACACGGTTATCTCATGCACATCATGTACATACTTTAGTTAATTGCAATTATTGCTTAATTTTTATATACATTTTATTATTTGCTCAGTTATTATCTACCGATGAAGGTGCTTACTGTTATTGTCTCACTTGAAAAGAATATAGAATATGTATTTACACTGCTGTTACTCTGAAAAGAAAACCACCTTCGTAGGTTTTCGTACAGAGCTCCGTAATCCTGGACGAAGCATCCCTATCGGCCTTTCCGACCGACCGTTTCAATGCAGTAATTGTTGAATATTCTATATATGTGTGATGTATCGTCTCAGAGTAATTGCGACTTTAACATTAACTTGTCTGTGCCTTTGTCTAGTGGTAGTTTAGATTTTTACATGTTTGATTAATATCAGAGGACTTTTTCATATTTAATTTATTAGCAAAAGTAGTTAAATACAAAAATATTTTTTTCATTCTTTTTTTAAAATGAATATTTCATGCATCATACCACCTTATATTCTTTAAAGAAATAATTAAAATCGGTAATTATACCTTCTTCATTAAAATAAATCAAACGATTTACCGCTTCAGCTACAATGTATGCCGAATTTACTAGGATAAAATGTCTGTTTAAAATAAATTTAAGTTATCAAAGTACTGAAGTTTCACTGAGTTTATGTTGACCTTATAAAATTTCGTACAACAAAGAAACAATCGCTGCCAGGAAAAGTGTCTCAACCATAGACGCCTGCAATAGGTTTGTGCCGTCGCTTTCACAACCCACATAAGTATACGTTTCAACCGGAACTGATGTCATATCCCACGTGTCTGGCATGTGTGCTAACTCTACGACGACAGTGACGTGTGAGATATTCTTGGCAGCGTTCAGAGTGGATTCGTAGCTCTTTAGTTTTGTAAACATGCCGCTGTAGCACACATACTTCATCTCTACCATAAATCTAGCAGTGCTTTTGATAAGCACTTTTTTTTGGTCTGGGACTGCCGAGAAATCCCGGACGTACAAACCCGTGGCGTTCTTAATCTTAACAAAACATCCAGATGTAGACCAGGAAAGCGCAATAAAAAAGTCCGTTGTTGTGCTTGTAAAATGATTTGGCTGATAGGGCCCTTTTGTTGGAAAGAAATCCCTCTGGCCCCTGAAGACCGTGATTCCGTCGGCACCATTTTTTTCCGACAGTATGTCGATTGCTTCGTTTAAAAGTCCAGCAAATACATCGTATGGCGGTGTGGTTGTGTTTATCTCGGAGTTCAGATGATGATTGAACTCCCGCCAACATTCACTATGCAGTCGTTTTGCGTGTAAAGATGTACAATGGTAACAGCTGCCCTGAACTCCGCACTTCTATTAACGAACTCATTTGCCTTATCGGTTGCCGCTTTCTCACAGTCTTTAGACGTGGTGTTAATGTCAAAGTCACTGTGAAAGCTGTCAACAGCATCTGTGGCTCGGTTCTTGAAGTCTGAAAAGTCAACATTTATAGTTATTTTTGATGGTTTTATAGCTGTTTTATATTATTGACAAAGTACGGTGACTTTTTTCGGAAAGTTTAGTGACTAGTACATTCATGGATTTCTGACAGTGATAAGACAAATTTGTATTTTACCCTTATGTTCCAAATCTTAAGTTATTTAAACATGAATCGCCAGCAGAATTATCTACATACATATACTTGAGGAGAATCTTCAATTAAAGCAATCGATATTGTCATTGTGAAATACAGATAGTATATGCTTGTACTTAACTGTTTTAAGAATATTTTTTTCATCTTAACATAAAAATGTCCTTTCAAGCCATTTCGATTAACAGAATATAAATTTTCTATAGTTCATAGATTTTCATTAGCTAGGTAACTGTCAAACAACAAACCATTCTTATACTTAATAAAAAGTTTGCCAATATATTAAATTAATTGAATTTAATATAATTCTGCAAAAATACGAACGAACTGTCCGAAGGGAATTAATTTGGAGAATGGCGATAATTTTAACGTGTCTGCTATCTAAGTGAAAATGTACATTTTTTTGTTTTGTTTTCGTTAATGTGTTGTTCCTTATAAAAATTTCAAACGTTTTTATAACCAGAGTACACACATATTTTTATTGTAACTGTCATGACCACAAAACATCCTTGTCAAAACAAAACTTTTCATATATCATAAAACACTATATTTACATGTGACAAGAAATACACAGACATTTATTTGTGATTCACAACTTTTGATGTAAATTAAAATGAATAAATGACACCATGCAGTGATATGGTTTTGAATATAGTTAAATATATAAAAATGATTTATTATTATTATTATTATTATTCATTTTTATTGACACAAAGTCTATACAACATTGTGTATTTTTGTATTTGTAAATAGATCTCAAAATAAAAAATTGGATTGTAATTGCAACGCCAAGATATCAATAGTTATGCATTTTGTATTTATAACTAGTTTTAATATTTTTAACAGTCGATTTGTGTTGACACAAATTTTCTACAAAACCTCGCGATATTGGTTTAATAAACATTAATTTCAACATAAAATACAATATTAAGAAACGTCGTCACTTACTTGTATTGACTGCTCCAACTGTGGTACCGATGAAAACCAAATGGAACATACATCGGAACATCGCCTTAGTTGATTGCATAAATGTAGCTTCCAGGGCAACCATATTTAGCTATTAACTTATGTATTGAATATCCCTCTGCGCACGTTGCACGATTACCTTATGTTTTATACCCATCAAGGCCCTGAATATTCTGCATTCACATATGACGTGTTGCTTTTCATTGTTAACCAAGTTTCACACACACACAAATCAATAAAGTCTGGAAAGAATTCTAATGGATTGTAGCATGAACTTTATTACATAGCACAGTTGATTATATGTTAGATTTAAATAAGTTTTTATCCGGCAAATGTTAAATGCTTATATATAATAAATATATTATATAATGCATTTATATATTTATGCATAAATTTATTTATTCTTTATAATGCAAAATTCGCATGTTTGTTTTTCGGAATATAATCGAAGTTATGTTCTATTTATATAGTTTAATATACTAATGCCTGCAGCATGTTCGAAATACTATGTTGGCGGCCACTCTTTGCTACAAACAACATAATTGATAACTCCACGTGATGGCGTAAAGTACGAATAAGATTACATCTTCGTTTATTAACTATAAAGAATGTATGCACTATCGAGACAGAAAGCGACAAACATATTGCAAGAAACGCAATATGGCTACAAGCGGAAAGACAAGAACGGTGTTCTCTTGGACAAGAACAGGTTTTTTTCTGTTATTTGATCTGGTATTCATGCCATACGTATACCTGTTTTGAATTATTCAAATTACACCACTGTGTATTTGACTTTGCCTATGATCCGGGTAGCTACATGTAATTAAAGTCATGAGCACAAATAACCCAAAATTCTGTAACCTGTACTGCATTTACCAGGCACACTTTATAACCATTAATATTCGCTTGGAGTATGCAATGTTATTCATCCGATACATGACAGACGTTTTAATGAACAGCTACGAAAAAGTAATGCGTGTTATTTGCACTGTCAATAATATTTGCCTTCTAGTAAAAAGCTTCAGACGGACATCGATCTAGAGTTTGAATTGAGTTTAAAGCATTTATTCGTTTTAATTGGTATTTTATAATTGTAAACGAAGTCCTCGTGATGTATACCTTTCACAATCCTGTGGTTATCACGAGACCGTTCAAAGTCCTTAATGTGACTTCGTCCGTTTTTTGCAAATGCTGTTTTTAAGCTTTAAAAATATGTTTTGAAGCAAAAGAATGCATTAATTCAATATAAGTAGATAAGTAGATAACAAATATGACAAGAACATTGCCGTACGACGGATAATATTGAAGTTCAAAGTCAACGGTAAAAGATAAATTTAAAAGGTTTCAGGTCTGTATTTGTCGTCACTTAAAATCAAAACTGAACTCAGACGGGCTTTGCGTTGAAGTTTAATCTATAATTAAATTGTCAGACATTTTCTTCAATGACATAATCAGAAAAAGAATTCAATAAAAATCAAAGTAAAATTCGATGGTGTCATTCTAAGTAGACATGATCAACAGTTACCTGTCATGTGATATATTCTTATGTAAGTACGTATGTTGTTGTTTATTGTTAAACAATATCTGTCATAATCTTACAATATAACAAACAAACAAAATTACGTTCAAATAATGCAATCGTTATATTATTTCATTGAAACAAGGAAAAAAATGTAAAAACGTGTGTCCCCTAAAATTCAAAAGGCAGTTTAATAGCCATTATCACAATTCTTCGTAGGTACATGGCACATAAAACCATACGATGTGGCTACATGAATGCGGCGACTTTAAGCCGTCAGTATTTGGACTACTGAAATTCTGTCCCTTAATGTCTTCAGTCGAGCCCTATATAGATTTGAGCAATATCCAATTCCTTTAGCAAGACGTAAGATCGCACCATAGGTGTAACTTCGCAATTTTGTTTGCCTTTATAATGTTACAAACAATTTGCGATCAAATCCTTGGCTTGTAATAATTCTACTTTTGGATGTCATTACCTATAACAGCTGGACAATGCTTCACCATGTTGCTTTGCTTTGGATTGTTTTCAAGTTTGATAACTTCCATGACATAAGAACCTTCAGACTCCATTCTCTCAACAATAATATTTATCATGTAGGCAATATTTCTAAAAATGTGATCATTGACACCTTTAGTATTCTTCACTTTCTGGTCATATCATTAAAGGGGATTTAAAGATTATCGGTGACATGAAGCTTTGAAATCTACTTTGTAAGGATCCAAACTATCATCTGTGTGATAAAGATAAGTTTGACCTTTGTTTCAAAGTAACAGCTGATGCAGTTAATTTGTTTGCCGACCAATGGTGTAAGAGAGAAAACACGGATAATGTTTCACTTTTTTGCTTCGAAGGAGATTATTTTCAAGATAATAAAAAATTGTGTAAAATTCTATCATTCCCAAACCGTCTAATTTACCTAGGAATAATATTTATCAGTTGAAACACATGATATAATACCTGTTCCTGCGGATAAGGCTTCCAACAACACAATGATTGTATAAAGAATATTCTACAAAAAGGTATTGAGCGCAGAGTTGTCCACCACAAGTTTTTACATTACCACCAACGTTGACATTCAGAGAGTCATTGACAAACATTTTCAAAAAGTATATAGCAAGTTCGAATCAAACCAGAGAACCGTCCTTCGCTGAACCGGATTCCTAAGCTTCACAAAACACCATACATGTCAGGATTCATTCCTGATACCAGCTCTAGCACCACCACTTACATATTTAAACTACTAACGTCTTGTCATACTGCAGTTTGTAATCACGTTGATTAACATGTCCTGGTATATAACATTCTTAGAAGTCATGTTCCGTACTTTAAATTATCATTGCTCTGCAGTTTCTCAACGCTGTACACTTCTTTACATCATCATTTAAGTAAGACAAAATTGATGACCAAATGTATAACTCTCATTAAAAGAGCTTTTGTTCGAGAGCAGCGTTTATACAGTGTCTGTAATGAAAGTATTGCATTTGTACAAACGCCTTCTTAACTATGTTTACCATTTGGACGTATATAAATGTCTGTGAAGTTCCATGTTTTTATTTGACCATGTTTATATAAAATAGGGTGACACTTTATTTAGACAAGTACTTGGTATTCATATGGGAACTAACTGTGCAATGTGCATCATTGATCGCAGATTTGTTTTGTACTGCTTTGATGTTATGTTAATTTATTCCTTCTACCCAAAAGCCACAAAACAGAAGCTATCGACATCACTTTCATCACATATTTGGTCTTACTTTTATACTTGGCATCCATGTGCATACCTTTGTCCTTTGCCTATTCAAATTTTGGTATATGTTGCAGTGTTCATAGGACTTTGTCATATATTCTTCTTCATGATCACAACAGTGTTACTTGTGCAGTGTGGCAGTCGTAACAAATCTCCCCGTGCATGTAATCTATGTTGTCATTTAATTCATTCTATAAAGATTTTACGTGTACTTCCTTTGATGTACATTAGACTTTGGTTCCTAAATTCTATCTTCTTCACATGAACATGATGGTAGAACAATTTACTCTTCTCTGGTCATTTTATGTCTTGGTTCAAAATGTTAATTTCATTTAAGATCAACAATTTTCATGCTTTTAATCGAGATAGTACCCCTCTCTCTCTCTTTTAAACACTATGTGGACATTATTTTTCAATGACGTCACTACTTTCGTCATATCATATCAAAAAAAATTAGTGCTTGGATATTTTTATTCAAACAGATCGGTTTCCTTTTCACTGCGTGCATATGAGAAACCCATCAGGAAGAGCTGTGTAAACTGGTTTCATCTCTACAGTTGGTCCAAACTGCCGATTGACCGTTCCAAGACGGTAACTGATATGTTCGTACTTTTATATTTGGCTTCCATGTTAATATCCTTGTCCTTTGCCTATTCAAATTTTGGTATATATTGCAGTGCTCACAGAACTTTTCATATGTTCTTATTCATGATCACAACAGCGTTTTTTGTGCAGTGTGGCGGTCGTAACAAATCTCCCTGTGCATGTAATCTATGGTGTCATTTAATTTGTTCAATGACTCAGATTTGTTCTTACTGTTATATTTGGCTTCAATGTGAATACCTTTGTTCCTGTGTTTATTCAAATTTTGGTATATGTTGCAGTGCTCATAGGACTTTGTCATAAATTCTTATTTAATTTAGCGTCACGCTATCTAGACGATATTCTAATTATAGATATTTTTTTTTGCTAAAATGAACAATCTGATTACCCCTCCACAGAACATACCCTTAATAAAGCAAATACATGGCATCTAAATGCAGCCTTTTTTAGACAATGAGATCACTACTTCCAATGACAACGTTTCTACAAAAATCTTAATCAAGAGGGACGATTTTATACGTATTGTGAATTATAGATACCTTGATGGTGATTAACTTCGCGCTTCGTCCAATGGTATGTTCATATCCTAACTTACAATGTTCGCACGAGTCTGTACTAAAGTAAAAGATGTCAGTGCTAATAACCAGTTTAATACTTACTTAAATTTTGCTACAAATAGGCTTTAAGCTTTTACCAATTAGCAAAAGCGTTTTCGAAATTCGTTCACCGCAATGATTTTATTGCTTTTATATACAATTGCAGTATAAAAGCATATATGCAGTGAGGCATAAGCTGTCCGTATTTTATGGATTTATTGTCAAATAATATAAAACAACTGTCTCAATAACTTTTCTGACCTCATTACAAAATTCATCAGGTAATTTTTTGCTGATGGCTACAACCAGGAAATTCTTCGTTGTACTGCAATGCTTGCAATAGACCCTTTTACAGCCCAAACCATGCATTACCATTAAATTACACGATAACCGGATTGGTGCGAATGCTTTTGAACTGTCAATGTTGTTAAACCTTGGACTATTTTATTTCAAACTATTTCCTCGTTAGATAATGTTAGGTTGTCGCGGCTTTCTCTCCTGTACATATTGTACATGTCGATGGATCAACGGAAGACTTTTACAGAGGGAAAAACCTTATTTTTCCGGTTGTAAAATGAATTTTTTTTTATCTTGTATTTTAATAAAACAATAATTTCTTGCCTTTGCTATTAAGAGTTTTATAATTTCTGTTTATTTTGTATATCGCAATTGTTTGTAGATAGCATAGTTTTGCCTCTGAATTTAGAATAGTCTTCCGCTGATCAATCGGCATTCAATATGACTGTAAATTTATTGTAAACAGTTTTCTTTTAAAAATTTCAATCCCCAATGTGTTTAATGTCAGTTGTCTCACATTGATGGGATATCGTTATGTAGACTGTTAGTCTGTGAGAAAAAAAAGATAGAAAGTGCGAAATTGCTGCGCTCCACAAACCAGGTTTTTGTACTCCAGGTGGCCTCTTTGCCTACCGGCCGTTAAAAAGAGGTGAGTGTTGTTTGTGTGGGTGTGTAATGTCTCGTTTCTGTTTCTGGTCACTTTTACATATACCTCATGCCTTTGTCGAATTTTCGAATAATTAAGAGCTTTTTCAAAATACAGCCCTCAATACAGTTTTGTATCAATATCTTATTCAGCAATATGATAACCATAGTAAAAATATTTACAGCAAATTCAGCAAGTGGAATCAATCTCAAAGTTTTATTGTTAAAATTGAAAACAGTTGACTCCCCTTAAATTAAAATCTTGGACAATGGGCGTAAACGTATTTAAGTGAAAACTATTATGTCAAATTCTAAAAAAATTTTTTTTATATTTTAAACGATAACAATAAATACGCATTTAAAATGCTTAAGATGTATTTTTATAATCATAGTTCTGACATGGAAGTTATTTGTAATATAAGTTGATAGGTTTTTGTATTCAATCGTCGCATTTTGGTTTATAAATGACAAATGCTTTTGAACTTGCAAAATATATAAGTTTAATAGTTTTGAAAGGCATTTAAAAAAATGAAGTTCCCTGACACGTATAAAATCACCACAGATTTTGTGTCAACCTTCATCGCAATATGAAATATATTTCTACTATAAAAACGCATGAGTGGTCAATTTATACAACATTGAAACACACCATTCCTTGATATTTAGTGGAAACTCCACAAGTTCGTCGTACCTTTTAATATTCAGATAAGAATTGTGTCTTGAATTTTTGTGTTCCACGTAAGTAATACAATCGTTATTTATATTATTTTGTAAGTGCATGTATGCATTTGTTTATTTGTCAGGTTTACCGTCCCCGTAACAGTATTTCAGCTATTTGAAGACGATGTCCACTAGAAGTAGATATAATGCAGCCTTCATTGTATGCAGGATGCTATAAACACCTGACAGGATGCCACACCCAGTCATATTATCCTAACTCCGGTCCAGTCCTGGCACTAACCTTTGATTGAGAGTTAGCAAGAAATATATACTAGTATTTTAACGACTTTACTATGTCGCGGTTCAGGTGCATGATGTAAGCTGGATTGCCGAATCTGAAACTGTTTATTTCCTAGATTTGTGTAGGAACTGATAGATTTACAATATCGTTCTGGCTTTTCAGTAAGTAACTATTGTTGCATTTTGTGACGGTATGAAGCATATACTTAGCGGCAAGCCTCATTGCGTCTTGAAGTGGTAAGAAAAGTCAGAATGATTTTTACTATATACTATTGAAGTTGAAGGCCAAATCATACGTAGGTCAGTTATCATTCCACAATACCCAGTTGTTTGTTATAAGTACATGTTCAAATTGTATATTTGATACAGGCAAATCGTCGAAAACCACCTTAATCATTTTTAACCTAAAGCATTGCTGACTTGAAATATAAGATGTAACATAAAAAAGACAACTCATACTTACATGAAAGACTTTCTGCATATGAATCATTTCGTACGATCACCAGTCAATGGACATAATTGACCTAATTTGAACATATTGTCAATAAAATGATTAAACAATTATTGTCCAAGTTTTAATCAATATATTATGCTCTACAAATGATCTATTTGGAAACTTACAATATATATCTTGTCTATAAGTTTGGATAATAAAAGTAGCAATGCTTTTCAAATTGGTTAGCCGTTATCAGTTAAAACACAGTATATGCTTAAACTGCGCATACTTTATAATGATGCATCAATTTTAATAAATAAAGAGTGCGGATCTAGATGTTTAATGTGTCCTGCATCTACGCCAAACTGTGACCAAGTCGCTTTAAGGGCATTTTCGAGGCACAAGAAGACAGTAAACGCAGATTAGGAAACACTAACATGACTAGTTCAAAAAGTTATATAGATATGAGAGTAAGGTAATATGATCATGTCTTATGAGCATTGCAACATGTACCAAAATATGAAAAGGTACAGGACAAAGGTGTTCCTTTGCAAACCAAATGTAAAAGTAAGAACCAATCTATGATGAGTTGGTAATACAAAAAGACGAAAACCAACAGTTACCACACTAAAGGTAACGACTCTGGTGCTAAAACCGATTTAACAGAGCTCTGATCTGACACTTCGAAGGCAAAACAGGAAATGGCTTTAGCGGTTTTCAATTGGAAATTGACGTCAAGCGGTCACGAGGTCATTAAGTCACAAAGGGTGCGGCGGTCAAGGGACCTTGCGTCGTCGGAGGTTCACTAGAGGTCACTTACGTCTCGTGATGGAACTTCGAGTACCCACACCACTTTTAAAATTACGGTTATTTCAAACACAGCCAATGAATATCTACGTTTAGTATCGCTCTCACTTAAGAGAAGGTTTACTCTTAAACAACGAATGTCAGCGTTATCAATCTACCAACCAACTTAAGTTTCAGTGCTTCTCTAAATAATGTTATTTAAAAAGAGAGACACACATTATTCGCGTCATTTACCAGTTTACTGTTAACGCGCTCAGACAAATTAATACCTTACTAATATTTTTTTTCATTATCGATGTATTTTAATATAGTTTGCATAATTGCACTATATATAAGATGTTATATAATTACTTTAGATACGTAATCGACCCTGAACTGTACTCGACTCCTTTAAAACTAGTAAAATAGTACATACTCGGATAATTAATGATTATTGTTACACAGTGTTAACCTTATTTTATTTAGAATAACAATTAACCACGCGAACTGTGAATAAGTTAAAAAAGCACAATGAATTTGCTATTACACTTACTAAAAGTATTAAACACATAAACCGTTCAATCATAATTTTTTTACACAAACCAAATTTATTATTTTCTTAGCTGCTAAATGGCAGTACGAATATGTTTTTAAGAAAGCCTCATTTCTATAATTTTTTTCTATTAACTTAAAGAAATACTAAACTAGATGTAAAATTAAGTATAAAAACTACTTCATTAATAAGTGTTTACTTATACGCTCGTACGCATATCCCCAAAATACACGTGAACATTCACTGAATACAGTAAGTAAAATATATCCATTTAATAGTAACTAAAACTTGAATGCATGAACACAACATGCATTTTGCTAGAAGACATAATTCATCCGAATACCAACAAACATGTATCGCCCGAGTCCAACATGATATACTAATCTATTATGCACTTTCAGAAACCTATTGACGGTTTTCTGGTTAATATAGATGGTCGCCATAAAAGATGCCAGAACTATTATCACCTCACAAAAACTTTATCGATCAGGTAAAAGGCCCAGTTGTTTCATGCACTCTTATGGAACATGCAAAACTGTTGCTGTCGGTGTCAGGATGACAATCTGAATTCGGATTTGTGTCACCGGCATTTGTTCAAAAGATACCTCCCCACATTGGGCCAATATTTTGATTCTTTAACAAAATGTATGACACAACTGTATACAATTCCCCGATGCCTGTTGTAAACCTTTGGTTTTATGTTTATGCTTTTCTTGTAATTCTTATTTAACTGAAATCAAATTTATTGTATTTTAAAAGTTTGTTGAAATGCGACAATACAATTATTCGGAAAAAATGTTTGATGACGTAACTTACAGTTGTATCCTACCTGTTCAAGTGTATGATCGACGTTTTGTACATTCTACCTAAGGGTACTGAAAAAACACGATTGCCATCTTTTACACTGCATCAAAAGGACTGTACCATTGTGAATAAAAGGCATAGTTTAGACATGCCTTCGGTTCATTATATAATCTAACTTGCTTAAGGAAGTACTTGTCAAGAAAAGTGGAATATATATTTTCCTTTCTAGATTTTAAAAGTAAACAAAGTATGTGAATGTTCTTATTTATTTTCTAACAGCGCTTAAACATCAAGATTTGAACAGAAGAGGCGTGCACAATGGGGTTTAACCTGCATACAGGGATAGTCAAAACGACAGTTAATAGGGTTACATGGAAACCCAGATCTAGGCAAACTGCCATGGAACTGCTACGATGTATGTTTTTCCTGGTTCTTATCCGTACCACCGTGGAAGCATTGACACATGACTGTGTGGTCAGGTTTGCTTTGTCATATATACTGCCATAAAAATGTCAAAATATTGCCATCTTGTCATTGCAATTGCCGACTACATTTATCAATATTTAGTTATTTAAACAAATATAAAAAAGTTAAAAAATACGATAGAACATAATCGAAATGTATTAATATAAAAGTGAATTTATTTAAACATTGCGCCGATTATGTTACATTTTCTAACATAAAAGAAAATAAAAATTAAAAGAAAATAAAATTAGATAAAGGCATAAGAATCTTTCAGATTATTAGTAGGACACTAATTCAATTTACCACTTATCGTAACTGCCAAACGGTGTAGAATGATTTAATCTGCTTCTTAGCATCGAATACTTATTCACTTCCGGTCGGCTAGATCGCCGAATCTTTACGGAAACTAGTGACGCGCCTTTAAATGTTTTTTAAAATGTAGAAAATGATTGTATTAAAAGACGTATTTTACATATAATATTGTCGTTATTATTGGAAAGATTAACATGAACAGCATTAGAACAGTGGGGTTTTGTCCTCCAAAGCCATACATATTATACTAGTTTAGCAGGAAAGCGATTATATGAACAGATGTCAGCTCGGGCAGATATGTTTGATAGATTTATTATCAAAGCGACTATCATTGTCGTGTTTGTTACATAAAAATTTCAAGTACCTTGTTTATAACAATTATCCAGACAAAAATACTGGGCTCAAACGCGGTCGAAGGGTCAGAGTAGCCAACTTGTAACCCCTCAGCACCTCATGTGTGGGTTCCAGCAGATCATTCTCAGGTTTGCGTTGAATAAGTATATCTGGTAAGTCTACTCACAGACTCCGCGATACATATATTTTATTGAAAGTACAAATAAATGTACTGTCATTTAGGTGTAATTTAAAATGAGAACACTGGTTATACTGAAAGATCTAATAAGTAGAATATTCTGGAGGCGTTTCTTGCTTGAAATTATTATAAGTATTAAAGCACAACGTCAAGAGTTCTAAAATGAGTATGTAGGCTTGAATATTACTGCTGATAGTAAAACAACATTTTCTTTCATATCCTACTTACAAGACTTTTTCGGACTTCACGAGCTGTACCACTGCAGCAATTGGCAGCTTTAATATAGACATCAACAGAAATTCAAAAGACTGCAAGCAAGAGGTTTAACGAATAGGGCAAAGGAATGCGCTAATTTAGAGTTCATGGCATCTGTTACAATTGTAAACCTTTACACGCAACTCGGCTACAAGGACAACTCTGGATCGCCGTTCTACAACCATCAACAGAGACACCACCGTATCGCCATGTATTCACTACTTCCACCAACAATAAGAACAGCATTAACAACAAGAACATTTTATCTAAAACGTCTTCGTTTGCAATCCCGCTGAAGATGTGAAACTATTGTATGATTTTTTTCGATTTTTGATTTGCATTATCTGCGATAAAGCATAGTCTCAAACATTCAACACTTGGTAATGAGGCATTTTTCTTCATATCAGATGCTTTAATTAGGATTTATATTAGACTAAATGCACATTATGTTACACTAAAATAATAAATATATATAGCGGTACAGCAGTGCATACATTAGTAGCATACGATATTGATGTACTAGATTTGTAGTTGGATTCGGCTGTATGCAAAAGCAATAGCCATTGGTTATCTGAGGTCGACGAATCAATTGGATCTCATCGGTTATTATGCACAGTGATTCGATCAAATAGATACGCTTCATCAAAGTGCTCCAAAGTTCTGTTCGGGCAGTGTAAGAATATATGACAAAATCCTATGAGCATTGCAACAAATACCAAAATTTGAAAAGGTACAGTACAAAGATATTCACATGCAAACCAAATGTAAAAGAACAAATTTGTGACCAGTCATTAAACAAAGAGAGTAAACGCGACAGTTACCGCCTTGGAACGGTCAATCGGCAATATGGACCGACTGGGGTGCCTAAACTGGTATTACAGCAAGCAATGAAAAAACCCCGATCTATTTGAATTAAAAAGTCCAAGTGCTGACGTTTTCTTTGATAAGTTATGACCAAAGTTGTGATGTCATTGAAAAATAATGTCCGCATCGTGTTTAGAAGAGACAGAGGTATTATTTTGATTAGAAGAACTACACAAAAATGTTGATTGTAAATGAAATTAACATTTTTAATCAGGAAAAAAATGACCAGAGAAGGGTAAATTGTTTAAGCATCTTATTCATGTGAAGATGGAATGGAGGAAGCAAAGTCTAATGTTCATCAAAAGAAATACACGGAACAATCCTTATATGATGAATTAAATGACAACATAGATACATGCACGGGGGGATTTTTTTACGATAGTCACACTGCACAAGTAACATTGTTGTGATCATAAATAAGAATATATGACGATTTAACAAATAGAGTAATAGGGTAAGTAAGTTTAACACTAAAGGGATTAACGGTCAATAAATATTAAGTGGTAAATCAAATGTACAACGCAGTGTAAAGTAAAGCAGGCAAATCTTCAGCTGCAAAAATATGATATATATTATACACTGGGCAAAAGTCAGTCACTCACATCATATACATGTATTAAGAAAAAAATTATTAAAATTTATTTATTAGTAAACTTTATTTATGATGGCATTGTTTTTTTTTACTAAAGTTAGTTAATCATAACTGCTACCGAATGCTGCCAATTTACCATCAGTTAAAAACTAACTCCCAGTTATTTATGTCGTCAACACCACATGTATGTGATCTAAATCTAAATCCCGATTGTACCATTCTGTAACTTAAATCTGAGATGCACAGAACTAACAGCAACTAAATTAACATAGACGGACCATAGATGATGTGAATAACTTTTGTCATCACCTGGTATATAGCCGCAGAAGGCGGTGACACCTCGCGCAGAATACAGCAAATTTATCGGTCCAGTAGATAAATCATAGTCATAGAGGCACTCGGGCTCTGAGCAATATTACTTCGTGGATATGTTCATTCGCAAATTTGCATTTCATGTATATCCCCATTACAAAATATAATCACTTGAGCTTCTAGTTTAAAGAGACTTCAAAATTAATAGCAAAATTTGAAGCATTCCTGGCGATAATTGACGCGTCTATACCTTTTCGACATACATATGTGTTTCTGTACTCGAACTACTTTTTCCAAGGCATGAAGACTGATCTTGAGTTATTGTATTTCCTTGTACTGTCTCTACCGGGCCTTTCAGATTAAAAAAAAAATAAGCCATCTCCAAGAAGGACATGTACAGATTACAAGATACGTTGTCCATTTACTTATTAAGTATTTTAGACACTAAATAGATTGTTGATAAAATAAACTGATGCTTCTTTTAAATCATGTTCTTAAGACAATGCAGAGTACAATGTTAGTGGTTTTTCTTCCTATACTATGTCTGTGGAGTTACTAACTATACCTTTTACATTATTAAGCAACCAGAAATAATAATAACTTACGTATAATTGGCAATAATATATACTGTGTTAATTTGCAAGGAAACATTTAAAGGTGTTAAAACGTTGAAAGACATGTCTACCATGTGCACAATAACTTTGCCGTTATATTGTGTCATACTTCTATTAACTTTTATCACATATTTCTAAACACATTTAAATACATTATTTATTATTATAAACAAATTTGAATGTACGTTTAATTGTTTCATTACTTATTACCATTGTATATATGCAATGTTTAAAGTAATCTCGTGAGTCCAATATTATGTAAGGTTGTTTATACCAAAGATGTTGCGATCATCATGTATTTACTATACTGCTCTTAAGAGAAATCAGAGTGCTGGATTACAATTATACACACACCATTTGACATATTCTTCTTTTTCGAAATCTGCTTGAATAAATGTGGCATAATTCTAACTGAGTTATTTAAAAGGTTCTCGAAATCTGCACGTTTTGCACTTTTTACTAAAATGAGTATACGACTTTATATTTAAAGTTTGCATTTATGTCATTTTGAGGCAAATTTTTATTAGACAAACTTACTTTGTTAAAATATTTCATTTGTTGTTGCTACTATCGTTGCTATTACAGTTACATTAAATTAAAAGATGTTTTCACTGCACTCGCATTTGCTGAAGCCATACTGCTTCACAGTGAAAGCTATTGTGTGCGATGTGGACCTTGAAGTTTGGTCAATATAAGCTATGTTCACTAAAGTAAATGCACATTTGTTTGAATAATAATAATAAAACTTAGTGTGCATGTCCTAAGTTATTTTGCAGTTAAATTTCTATTTAAAAGTATACGCTCTTTTCTATAAATATCGATTGACAACAAAACCGTGCGTATTTGCCAAGATAAGTATCTCAAGGAGATGACGTCACTCGTTCATGTACAACTGTGGCATTCACAGAAAAGTAATCAAAGTACAGAGTCTAGTAAACAGTCAGAACGACAATTAACTTGTTCATGATGTAATAATCAAACTACAAAGTATGATAAACTGTCAGAATTGACATTAGAATATTCATGATGAATTGATCAAACTACAGAGCCGGGTAAACAGTCAGAACGGACATTAGAACATTCATGATGAATTGATCAAACTACAGAGCCGGGTAAACAGTCAGAACAAACTTTAGAAAATTCATGATGTAATAAACAAACTACAAAGCCTTATAACCTGTCAAACAGACATTAGATTGTCCATGATGTAACTAAACATTCTGGTAAACAGTCAAAAATATTAGATCGTTAATAATATAATCGTCTAACTACAGCCAATGTGGGTCATTTTGAATCTAAGGCATGCAAGCGAACATTTTCCCTTGTATCATTAACTGTTTCGACCCTTATTCACTCCTTTAAAACTGGTAACTTACCCTTGTTTCGTGTTTAACGTCTCGTTAAGAGCTTCGTCACAAGGTAATAATCAACGTTCGGTAATGTCTCGTCTGTATTTCCGGGTTATGTAACAGGTAAAATAACGAAATTAAGCCAGAAATGTCGGCAAAGTATTCTTAATATACAATTTTCAATACAAAAACATTTAAGAAAAGTATTAACAGTTTTGAATCCTAAAATCCAGTTATTTGTTGTAATTTTTATTTCTTCAGATTCTGACCAAACTAAAACTTTAATCGACGTCCACTTTAGAACTTGAAATTGGGCTCTATTTTAAAAAGATATGACATGTATTACAGTTCGAATATTTAATAGCTGTTGTAAAAAAGTAATTTTGTTCTTTCTTTTGTCAACGAAAGAACAAGGATGAAAATGCACTCACCAAGGGGAATCAATCTAAGTGTGTTATTTTAAAAAGATAAAAAGTGATTGTGTCCCTTTGATTACATGCATGCTGTATGAAGGTGACAAATTAAAAAATAAAGACGATAATAACATCAATATAGAGTTTAGGTAACTGTTGATTACTTTACTTTTTATAATACAATATTTTGTAGTAAATCATGTAAATTAACATACCTGACATTTAAGTTAACTGGCGTCGTTCCCGAGAGCAGTGCCTCTTATGGATTTTTTATGTGAAAAGTGTAGCAGACGATAGCAGGAAATTGCAGCTGTTCTGTGATATTCCTTTTTAGAGAAAAGAACATAAGATTCTACTTATAACATATAGTTTGCAGCAATAATGTGTAGCTTGCAATTATACAAAGGTAACATGCTACGAATTTGCAGCTGTTTGGCGTGGTAGGATGATGTTAAACCGAGTCTGCCGATAGGAACAATACAGCTTGTAAGTACAAACGTTTTAAACAACAAGAAAAGAACAACATAGAAGCCGATAGTCTAGTTCTCATGAGGGTGACGGTTCTTTACTCTCACATACATGTATTAATGTACAACATTGACAATGTAAGAGAGTGTTAAGTTCCCAGACCATTCACTATCTTGGTTTAAGAGCGTGCTCTCTGCGGCACCTTGGTCACGTCCGTGCAATTACGGGTTTCTCGTTCAACTGCACACTGTCAACGTATAACGTAAACTTATTAATTAAATTATCTAACAACACACCGATAACAAATATCCAAAGCCTTCAAGAAATTATTCAGAGTCTTTTAGACGTGTGCTTTATAAGCATGTGTGACAAAGTTATAAAGTAAAAATATTTCAATACTTTCTTGCCCTTTATCTTTGCTTTTATATTACATAAAACAGACTAGATCTTCCGTTTGTATATCGCGAATGTAATTGTCATTGATAGATTGACACCATTTTTGAAGTTACAAAAGATTCAAGATCATAAAATTAATATTTTTTTAAAACACTTTGCACAAATGAAAACGCCCAAAGTGTACTTAAAAACTATGTCTGTCATTTACAATCTTATCAGATATACACAAGTTTTTTATTTTTAGCATAGAAATAGTAAGTCAGAGCCTTACACCTACAGACGTTATCTCGCCAGTAAATCAATCGGTAAGTCGCATACAAGTTCATTTCTTAGGCATTACTTGTACTCACCAAATATTGTTATTGCTGCCAACTTCCCCTAGTAGGTAAACACGATGTTGAGGTATTAAAAGAAACCACCGCCAGAAAAGGTCACCATGACTGATATTTTATTCCAATGATGAATTTGTACAGAGCTTTATATGCAATTTATAGTCAGTCTTGTAAGTCATTCAGTAGAATAAAATAATTGATATGGTCACAGTTTTCATTTTTTAATGAACCAATGTTTAAAAAATAGACAAATGGTTAAATCTGTTATGACTGTTTAGAAAATATTGTTCCGTTTAAGAAAATAAATTAAAGTGTCACAGGTGCCATGTGCAAACGGTTCCTTAAAGAAGTACAATAAACAGTAACATAAATACAATAATATCGCACGGTATTTTCAAAGACACAGCCAGGATAAAATCTCTATCAACCTCTACAAAATATCTCTTTCAGCCTAGAAGTATTGCAGGTACAAATAATTCTTGAATATAAAACAAGAGCAACCGCGTTGAGAACAGTCATTTTTGAGACGGACAAACTTAGGTGCTCAACGCGATTTACTGACTCCAACATTGCACTCTCTGAGAGATTTTGTCAATATATTCTGCATATTTATTAAAGTAAGGAAACTTACAGTACGGACTTGAATTTAATTCTAGGCATGTCATACAAAAGCGTTCTTTCCTTTTTAGATCAATGTGAATGTCTTGGCATGTTTTCAGTTTATTATGACCATTTAAACACGACGTAAAAGCAATAAAACAAGATCCCGTCTGAACCGATAAAGTAAAAATGTTAATCTAAAGATTGAATCTCATGTTGTAGCCATTCATGTTTTATGATTGCATGTCGCAATGCGAGTAAATTTACCGTGATTTACATGCAAGCAACATGCGTTTATAAAGCTTGAATGTCAAGACAATTGAATCCCTAATCAACAGTAACTCCTATGTACTACTAAATCATGTGCAACATATTGTACGAAAGATAAATGCCTCGACAACAGTTAAAACAAGCATTCAGTGATATAAATCGTTTAGCACACATGGACTGTTTATAACTATAAATAACATGTTCACTATCATAAAACGCTTAGTGCATTGTGAACGGTAAAAGCATGATAAGATGAAATCGATATTTCTAAGAATCATCGAAATCAAAGACAATTCATTTAATGACTTTATTATTTGATACAAAATATTGATGGACAGAAGAATTCAGAGTTTTGAGTTTCATGATATGACATTTATAACATGTTTAAAATTGATTCAACTTGTTTTGAAATATAAAAAATGAATGACCATTATATGCCATGTGTAGTGTTTTGTAACTTCTAGATAAGACAAGTAAACGTCGCATCAAGAAAAAAAATCTTTAATACAATCTTATTGGACCTATATGCTAAAATAAACCAGTTATGACTACGTTTACATGTACGTATCCAATGCCCTTTTCTCACACATTTAAAAGTACTTTAATTATAACAGTAATGAATATCCCAATCTGCTCTAAATTTTAATTCTTTTCTTTTTCAATTTCAGTTTCTTTTTATTGCAATGCTGAAAGTAGCTTTCTTTTTAAGGTAAAGGCAAAATTTCCTCCCAAAAATAATATACCGGATTTTGTACTGCATCGTTTGTTTCTTCTTGAACTTTTTTATTTGCTTCTTCAGATGATTTGTTTGTAAAAAAGTGTATGTTCGGAAATGTAAATGTTTCTGATTAAAACTTTACAGAGTCAGTACAGAACACAAGTCAAGAATAACATATTATGCATACAACTTGCTCTTGTATGAATGGTAAAAATGCATCTTTAATCAATTGTTAGCATAGCCTAATAACATAATCATAAACATAAAAAATACTTTTGCTTTGGTGCTTTTAATTGTATGTAATTCTTGACTTATGCTCTGTACTGTCTCTGTAAAGTTTAAATAAGAAACATTTCGATTTCCGAAAGTTATTATTTATATATATTTTCATTGCATTACTGGCGTCCAAGTTGATAAATACGCGGAGACATTGAAAAGTGCTTCATCAAGGAAAGGTCCTGATGGTAGCAATTTCTATTCTTCTGTTTGTATAACAAGGTTAGACCATTTTTCCTAAGTCCATACTGTTTGAAAATAAAATATGCGGCTTAAAAACTAATCCAGCAATAACTGAAAGCCCTGTGTGAAATGCTAACGTTTATCTAACTATCTAACAAATAATTCAATTGTAATATAAAACAGCTGAAGGAGTCTGTTGCTGCTGTTGCTGTGGCTGCTGTGATAAACAGTTAAACAACATTAATTGTATGTATAGAGCCATCTTGAATTTATGAAAGAGATACGTCAAGATTATATTCAGCTTACTACCCATACTGACAGCACAAGTACATAATGCCAACTATTACAGGCCAAAATAGATATACGTCACAGACACAAATCAGTATTTGGTTTTAAGAAAAAGAAAGCGTTTCATCTTATGTAAACACATGATCTGGGCAAAATAATAGTACATAACTTACTAGCATTAACAGGACCCATTAATCTTCTCACAGACAAAAACATATTGTGTGCGTCTGAAAGATGCTATCACCGGGCCGCTTGAGTAGCTTTAGAACAAACTTGTCATTTTGATAAAGGACGCCATATATTTATGTCAAATAAAATAAGAACTACAACCAAATCCTTACTTGTTAGTGAATAAATGTATCAACATCAATGCTTTCGCAACATGGTTAAAACGTTTGAGATTTTAAAGCAGACGTTTTTTAACTTCAAATATTTTTATATTTTAAATTACAAAAAAACAACAACAAAAAACAAAAAAGTACGAGAGTATCAAAAAGCCTAGTAAAACAAGAAATGAAATAAAAACAAATGAAGTACAGTGCCTATCAATCTTAACTACGAGGTTACAACCTTACTCCTTTAAAATCGCCAAGAGTAGATCCTCGTGTTACACAGCAAACTCAACATTCCCGTCCAGATGTCAAACTTGACATTTGTCTTACTGGGTACTGGGTACGTCAAGCTATCAAAGTAGTTCATCCAGGTAGTGCAACTTTTACATTTAAGCAAAGCAGTGTTTCTCACACACGTACAAATCTGTATTAGAAGTGCAACATTTTTCGCGTATCCATTTGAACAGTAAACGACTTATGACGGTACACCTAACGATGTGCAGTTTTGCCTGTATGTAATGTTAATCTATTGAAGTGAAAGCATACCATTAATACGTTGCATTTTTATATAAAACAGAACGTAGATAAAAACAACAGAAAAACAACAACATAAAATGCCACAAAAACAACAGCAAAAACAAAACAAAAACAAACACAGTACGGGTGTTTCAAAAAGCTTCGTAAAACACGGAGTACATTTAAATTTAAAACAGAAATAAGATAAAAATTATCATTGAAATGCATTTGTCTGATTTTTGAAAGTTTGTCATAAATCTTCTTGACAATGTCATGTTTAGCTGCATAGATCAGAAATTTGTTTTGCATGTTTTATGTATCAAACTTATACCTAGAAACATATTTGTTCTGAGTAAGTCTACAACAAAGTAAATTGGTAACACATCTGATCATCGTTTTAAGTTTAAAAGTTATGACTTAATATGTGCTTTCATATTTTTTAGGTGTATGTGCAAACAGTATATCTATTTCTATGGATAAAGAGAGGAAACCCTGTTTTATTGCTTTAGGAATTCTTCATTTGTCTGTACAAATAAGATATTCGGACTCTGATTTGTCATCTTAGTTGAATCTTAGAACCAATCATTTTACTTAAATTAATGCAATATACTAATTTCCTATGTCTTGACATTTTCTTCTGTGGACTTGGCATGCTTAAAATACACCGATGTTTCTTCCCTAGAACTTAAATCTTACAATAACGGCATCATTACAGATATGTTTTCCAGCGTCACATATCTTGCCAAATAATGTAGTTCGTACTAGCTGACCACACAGCAGTAGAACTACCATTTTAGGAAACATTGTTATGCTAATCTTTTAAGTGATTACATGTATATAAAATATTATATTTATCTTCCATTGGATTTCTGGTTCCAATAACCTGCTTAGTAAGATAACTGCCACCAATCAGGGCATAATAATTTGCATTAACTGAGAACATAACTTTTACCGCCGATAAGAAAATATTGTGACTGTCAGAAAGATGTTCTCAGCGGGCAGCTTAAGATGGATCACACCGAAGAACGATATCAGATATTATGGGAAATAAATGACATCACAGCATCTACAAAACATCATTTGTTGTTCCGTCTAGACCTATTTTAGATTAAAGAGACAAATAGAAATGTGTTGTCATTGATCCGTAGCGCGCATAATCACTATATGTATATATTCTCTGGACACAAATGTTGACATTATGTTCTCTCTCTCTCTCTCTCTCTCTCTCTCTCTCTCTCTCTCTCTCTCTCTCTCTCTCTCTCTCTCTCTCTCTCTCTCTCTCTTTCCCTCTCTATGTATACATGTATATTATTATTCCATCTGTTCTGCGAATTTTGTTAAATTATGACGAATCTTGCATAGATAATTAAAAAGGTATTTACACGGTGTCTATATATTTATTTGAAATATATATATATATATATATATATATATATATATATATATATATATATATATATATATATATATATATATATATATATATATATATATATATCCTGACCTTTTTACAATCATCTTTCCGGTTACATGTAGTCTAGAAGAATTCAAGGCTCACAGAACGATTGCTTAGTCTTGTCATTGAAGCATCGTCTTTCAGTACTGCAAAAAGGCTATGTTTGATATAATCATTTCAATGAAATAGAAAACAATTGTCAAATTCCTTTCTTATCAGAAGATTATGGCATACGCTATATGTTATAATTAATTAATTGTTTATAATAAGGCCCGTTAAACACTGAGCTCTTCAATTATGGCTTTCCCCCTTTAAATTACATGACATATGTACCTGACATGATTCCGAACCTACATGAATTTGTCAAATATATTTCGAAGTGTTAAATCTTATGAAAAGGAAAGTAAAATATTCATTTGGTCAACATCATGGCTTGAAAGGTTAATACACAGCTAGCTTGCATAGCAGCTCAGCAAATGACAAATTTTAACAAATTGAAAAAGGGCAGAAATCATTGAAATAATATTGCTTAATTAACAAGACTTTATTTATTAAATTTACGGACCCCTTTATAATTGATGCTACAATAGACAAATTTATGTTAAAATTTCACCACTGAGTGAATAATAAATAAAAAATCAAAGGTAAAACAAGCACAAACATTACTGGAACATATAGTCTTACGACACATTTATATTGAGTGAAATTGAGAACATTACATGCTCACATCTCATTTGCGGCTTTGTGACAAATGATATTTCCATTTTCAGATGAAATCCATACAGCTGTGCTTGAGTGCTCCGAAGTGCATGCGATAATGCTGACAAAGGCATACTATTGGATATTATAAATAATTGCAGTGTCTCTTCTCTTTGCTTTGCAGCTTTAACATATGTCTCTGTAAAATGTATACTGTATAGTCTTATGAATACAGTTTAATGTTTACAGAATACAAACTATGCTTTTTTTCTAGATATAATTCATCGAGGGGATGACAAGGAAACGGATGGAATTACAATCACCAAGGGAAATCAATCTAAGTGTGTTATAGTAAAGAAATAAAAACAATTGTGTCCCTTCGATTAAAACCTTGTTTCATGAATTTGGCGGATTTTAAGTGGAAACGATAACATCATCCATATAGGACTTACGTGACTGTTGACTATTTTACTTAATTATATTATAATATATTCTAGCAATTAATGTAAATTAACATATTTAAACTTATATCTGATTGAAATGCGAACGATCTATGTATAAAGTAAACCGAGTTAAGACAATTATAAATCGATAGGAGAAGGGACTCCGATAAAGCTTTTGTCTTCACAAAACAAACTGGACCTTCCACCTTTTTATATCGCGAATGTGGTCATAAATGATATAGAAACACCGTTTTTAACGTGCAAACGACTTCAGATCATTCATCTATTTAAAAATCCCTTTGCACAGAGGAAAGCATATCCCTAAACTAGTTATTTCTATATCTGTTATTTCAAGTGCTTTTAGATATGGTCAGTCTTGTTTTTGTTATTTTTTATATTTTAGCATAGAAGTAATAAGTCAGACACTTAGATTTACAAACGTTTTCCCGCCAGTAAATCATCCACCAGTCGCATAAAAGTTCACTTCTTCGGCATTACATGTACTCATCAAATATTTTGATTGCTGCCATCTTCTCCAGTAAGTAAACGCAATATTGAGGTATTAAATGAAGCCTCTGCGAATAAAGGTCACCATGGCTGCTATTGGCGTCTGGTATTCCAAAAATGGATTTGTACAGAGCTTCATACACAATTTATAGTCAGTCTTGTAAGTCACACAATAGCACAAAAACAATGTTTGAAAACAAATTCTTAAATCTATCACAAAACGTTCAAGAATATTGTTTCATTTATGAAACAAAATTTAAGTGCCATGTGCCCTTAATTCTGTAAAGAAGGATATAAATAAACATTAACATACACATAACAACCATCGCACTACGAGTTACTAAGTTTAAATATTATTTACTTTCTATTTACATTTTTTGAAGATTTTTTTTATCGCACAACCCATATGATCTCTTAATGAAGCCATAACACAGATGCATGCATGCCTTCATGTACATGAATAAACAAGTTTGTGCATATATACTTTAAATATACTTTGCTGATAAAGAGATAAACGACTTTTTGTTACATTTTAAGACACAAATACCTTTAGTTCATTCAATTTTGTCCCTACAATATATTAAACATTTAAGTTAACGATTTATTTCATAGAAAGATGGAAAGAATGAACGTTCATTGACCTTTCGTGAGATACGCATGTAGGCGTGTCATACGAAACTGCTTAAATGTTTAGATCAATGTGATTTGTTTTGCGTGTTTACGGTTATTTATGAACTTTTAGAACACTCCGTAAAAGCAATGAGCAAAAATCCCGTCTGTACCGATAAAATAAGAATGGTTATTTATAGATTGGATCTCATTTGGTAGCCGTTCTTGCTTTATAATGGCATGCTGTCGTGCGAGTAAATTGACCGTTATTTGCATGCACGCAACGTGCGTTTAAAAAGCATAAAAGTCAACAAACTTTGATTCCTAATCAACAGTAACTGCTATGCGCTACATATTTTACAAAAGATAAATGTCTCGGAAACAGTTAGAAACAAGCAAAACCAGTGATGTAAATAGCACACATGGTCTGTTCACAAAAATCCACGGTTAATATCATGTTCAATATAATAGAACGATAAATTGTTTTTGAATGACCTAAGCTTTATACGAAATTTAATATTTATAAGAATGATCGAAATCAAAGACAATTCATTTAAATACTCAGAAATAAAACTATTAGTGCACAGGAAATTTCAGATTTTTGAGTTTAATTATATGGCATAAATAACATGTTTAAAAACGGATTCGACTTATTTTAACAAAATTGTAGCATTTGCCCGTCTATGATATAGTGTACTATAGCTTCTAGATAAAACTCATTAACCTCGCATCAAGAAAACGATTCAGCAAGGTTTAATATATTTGTATTAGACCTACTGTCAATGGACATAATTATTCACCACCAAGTGACAGAGATAGTATTGCTTTTAAACATTGACCTTTGTACAAAGCCGTGTAACTTTGCAAATACTAGACGTCATACCTCAATATTTGGTCAGATGAACGTTCATTCTTACAACTTACCAAATTCTTGCTTGAATTATCCCACACAATCCCCCTGACATATTCTACAGGGATGTCTTCCAGGGCTGTATTTATTGCAGCAATCATCCGGTCTCGCGTGATTATGGTAAAGGCGTTCCATCCTTTTTCATTTCAACCGGAGCCAGGTGTTTTCAATTATATTTAGGTCTAGGGGCTGTGCTGTCCATTTTTGTGGTATTTACATTATTATTTGCCGTATATATCTTTACTATACCAGCTCTATGAACAGATGCAATGTCATTCATAAGCACATTTTCGCTATTTCCCAGATGCCGAGAAATAACAGTTCACAGGTTTTCTTCAACTATATTTGTGTACATTTTAGAGTCTTTAATGCCATCAACATGTGTCTTTTCTCCAAATACCTCAAACATACGCAGTCCAAGACATCTTTGATGACGTCATCAGCACAAATACAGTGACCACTGACCTTAATGTCAACAACTGGCCCAATGCCAATAATGTGTAAAGAGGATTTGTTTACAAAGGGTGTTAACTAAACTGTGAAATTTTACACAAGGGGGTGAATAATTATGTCCCTTGACAGTATGAGCTGAAAAAGTCCTGTAATGACTACGTTTACATGTGTGCATGTTATGCGTTTAAGTCACACATTGCTTTAACTTTAACATTAATGAAACTTTTCATTTATTCATAATTTTAATTATGTTTCAATTTCAATTTCTTTTTTTATTGCGGAAAGGAGCTTCCTTTTTTAAGAATAAGCAGCTCAAACAAGTTTATTTAAATAATATACTGAATATGATATTGCATCATTTTTATTATCAAAATGTTTTATTGGTATTTTATCCTTTTTTTAAAAAAACGATTACTACGTTCTGAAATTTTAAATGTTTCTAATTCTTACAAAGACTGTACAGAACACAGGCCAAGAACACACGAAGAAAAAAACAACAAATAAGCAAAATCAATTGTCTTGTTCATTGTTATACTTATATTAATTAATTATGGTCTCTCATTCAAGTTAAATTAATCAATTAATAATACTATTTTTTCTTTTTCTATATTTTCATTGCCACTGTGCTGCCACAGTAGATTAAAACGCAGATACATTAAACTAATTCTAGGAAAGGTCATGCTGCCAGCAGTTTTAAGGTTTTAATACAAAAATGTTATATAATTCTTTGCAAGTCCATACCGTTTGAAATTATAAATTATGGGGCTTGAAAACCGGTATTAACTTATGCAGCAAGGATTGATAGCATAGTGTCAAATACTTCCGTTTATCAAACTTGTTTAAATAATAAGCTGTATTATAAATAACTTGAACAATTTGCATCGACAGGCTGCTGTGATAGACAGTTAAACATCAGTTGTATGTTAGGAGCCGTCTTGAATTTATAAAAGGAAGGTACACCGAAATTATTTTCAGTGTCCTGGTTAAGTATATAATGTCCTTAATTTGCTGCGGAATTTCGCTGAGTTTACTAATAATACGCAATACAGATAAACGTCACATACTAGTTCAGTATTTGCTTTACAAAATAATAAAGCGGCTCATTTCATATAACGACAAATGGTCTGGGTAATACAGTAGTGCAACGCTTACTAACATTCACAGTGCTCGTAAATCTCCTCATTGACAATAACATCGTGTCTGTCTGAATGAAGTTATCTACGTGCCAGTTGAGTAGCTTTAAAATTAGCTTGACATATTGATAAAGGACGTCATATATTTATGTCAAATTAAGACGATGAACTACAATACAATCCTATCTTGTTTATAAATAAATGTATAAACAACAACTGCAATGCTTGAGCTTTTAAATCAGAGTTATTTAACTTCATATAATATTATAATTAGTACTGCAACCAAAAACAAAGTACAGATGTAATAAAAACAAAACACGGAGTACAAATAAAAAAAGAATTTAAGCACAACGCTTATCATTTTAAACTACAAGGTTGCCACCTCACACCTTTAACCTCGCCAAGAGTAGATCATCACAGCAACTCCACTCTCCCGCCCAGATTCCAAACCTGATGTTCATCTTTCTCGGTACGTCGGACTAAAATATGGTTCCTTCAGCAACTGCAACATTAACATTCTAGCAAAGCTGAAACATTACTCTCCTGCCCAAGTCAACAGTATACGGCTATATTTCATTGCACTTAACGATAAGAATGTAGGTAGTATCAATTTGTTTGAAGTGATAGCATGACCATATATATTACATTTATATTACATTTGTATATGAAACAGAATCAACCTTGAAGTTATCATTGACATGTATTTGTCTGAGCTTCGAAAGTTTGCCATAATTCATCTTGACAAGGGTATGTTCATGCTACATAGATCACAAATGTGTATGACATGTTTTATGCATCAAACTTATCATACATAGAAACATATTTGTTCTGAGCAAGTTTGCCTTAAAAAAAATACTAACACATCTGACCCTCATTTTTAAATGGAAAAGTTATGACTTTTTACGCTATCATTGTTTTAGCTTTCAGAACAAAAACTTGTCAATTTGTGTGGAAAATGAGAGAAAAGGAACATAGTTCTTACCATTTTATTTCTTGAGGAATTAAGGGTAGTCATTTATAATTGCATCACTGTTTTAAATTTTATTGAAAAAATGTATATGGTCTTCAGTTTTCAAATAAGTTATTCAAGCATAGACTTCTCAATTCACTTATGTATAAGAGATATATACTTAAAATTTGTTAAATGCGCTGGTGACTTTGAGCTTAAGACTACCAATGTTTGAAAGTTTAGGCTTATAATTGAATTATATCCGTTAATATGAACATGCAAGCGCTATGTCTCAGGCGATTACCAAACATGTATTGTGTCATATCTACACTACTTCTGAAATCTAAATAATTTTGATACTTGAAAAGCTCTCATATTTAACTCGAATATTTATTACATTAACTCCGTGCAAGACTTTACTAAAGAAAACACGCCTTAAGGTCTCTTGCACGTGCCTTCTGTTAAGTGTCTCACTTTGGTAGGTTATTTTTATTTTTATACCTTTTGTCTGAGGAAAACGTTTAGGAAATACGAGGATGGAGCACTCCATAAACCAGGTTTAAACACTTCTGTATTCTCACAGGACCTTTTCTTATTTACATAGTTACGTTGAATTTGAGCGAAACAACAGTCTCAAACATGCTGCTTATACGTAAATAGTGGCCAATATGTGTAATATTTAAAGCGAATTACGAAACACATTTTGCATATTACGACCCAGAAAGTACAGAGATCAGAGATACAGACATAAAAGCATCATTTGTTTTTTTATGACTGGTGTTTCTAGTTCCAAAAAATCGCACTGAGTAATTCAGTATGCTGAATTAACTGTATATATTAATTTGCATCCGCTGTGAACATTACTCTTACCATTGACAATAAAATATTGTGCCTGTCTGAAAGATGTTCGCACTGGGTCGCTTAAGATGGATCTTGTCATAATGATGAACGATATGCGATATTAAGGACAATATATAACAACACAACTTATACAAAAGTATTATTTGTTATTCCGTCTAGACCCATTAAAAATTCACGAGGCAAATTAGTCAAAAAGTGTTTTGTTATTGATCCATCGCTTGATAGTATACCGCACATTATCTATTAACAATAAATTACAACAAAAGCATGTTCATAGATCAAGATAATAAACTGAACATCAATGTACACATTTGCGGCTAAAAAGGACACAATAGAAAGCATAATCGTATTATTGTTAAAAAATGCAGAATTTGAACACATACACATTTTTATGTCTACAATAAAGCGGGTTTTAATCTTACTTATTGAAACATATTCACAAAACAACTTTTAATGATAATAATATTAATCTTTAAAATTACAAAAAGGGTAATGAATTGCTTTTTTCTGTTTCCCTTTTCGACATACGTTTACATATTTGACAGTAATCTGCAATGTTAAAACTGCTTTATGTACACTAGTTTCTGTGAATACTCTAATACTGATGACTGCTAAAGATATTGCCTAAAAGGTAATGTTGTTTGCGACACTGTTCATCGTATTCTTTGTACCATTGCACATGAAATAATGTCAAATGGGAAAGTTTATTTTTACATATTTTCTATTCATTGTCGTTTACCAAGTCACTTACAATTGATTTTGTGTTTCTTGCCTAAACAAATAGGAATATAAGTGAAAGTTTATGCTTAAAACTTATATCGTTTTTAGTAACGTAAATGACAGATTCATTTTCAGATTTTAGAAATGTATAAATAATTAAAATAGACTTGTTGTAAATAGTAATATAGCTATTTTTTTTGTTGATTATTCACTTAATTAATTATTTAAAACTATAGAGTACACATTGCTGACTTTCCAAGATTTTAATTTATGGAGGGTCATCATTTTCATTATCTAAAAAATAATGCTACAAAAAATAAAACAAAACAACAAAAACAACAATAAATCTGACTCCATGATACATATGTAAATGGAAATCATGTGTATTTTAGCAGTTAACATTTCCTTTCTTGATTTTACATATTTACTTAAAGATTGGGACATTTGTTAAGCGAAACATATAGTTTCAGTACATTTTAATAAAAGTATATTAAATGTCGTCAACATTCCCAACACGTTTAAATCCTGTTTAGTAGTCGTTTTACTTTTCGGAAAATATGCATGCATTTTCAGAATTAAATATGTTTACTTGTTTTCTATAGTACTATTGTCTCAATTTGAAAGCACCGAGTCTCTTGGACAGTTTATGTAAATATTCATAAATTGGCAATTCGGTTGCTGTCATAAAATACTGTATATATAATTTTACAACTTTTTACATACCTTTTTTACATTTTATGGTTATAAATAAAAACAACAGTTCATTAAGTTTTATATATTCGTATTTATATCAGTTTGAACAAAAACATAAAACATTTAATAGTTTTCCATATACCAACTCTGTTCGCGTAGACCCAGCCTATTGCTGTTCCTTTTCAGAATACAACTGATATTAACATTGTGCTTTTTACTTCGTTCTAGGAGAAGTTTTCGAGCGTCGTAGAAAATTCTCTGTAAGAAAACATACAGAGCATTTTTTTTCGCCGTTAAGGGCGTGAATTTGACGAACCTGGATACTATGTACTATTTCATTGTTCTTTTTAGAAAGCACATCAAATGTGACTTTGCTCAATATGATATATAAGAAACGGCATTTCAGCGTCTTCCCTATGTTGTCCATGTACTCTTATAAACTGCATTGCACATTTAAGTAATGTCACACTTCTGTCCGAGAAATGTGTGCAATTATGGCGAAATAGTCCATAGACATATAAAAAAGAAAGGATCTAGTATCTCTTGAACTATAAACTGTGCTAAAATGTTAGTATTCAACAATCGATTATCAACTTTCGCAAAAAACTTGCCATAAATCATTGCACTGACAAGAAAATTTACTATCTGTCCGAGAATACTTGCACCGGGCCGCTTAAGTATAAGCTTGTCATAATGATTAACGACGTCATATTTTAAGTGAAAAGAGACTATCCTGACCGCTTTACTATCTTTATTCCGGATACATGTAGTCTAGACGTATTAAGAGCTAAATAAAAAAGGCTTAGTCTTGTCATTCAGTAATTAGAACTGGCTATATCTGATATTTAATTATCACTTAGATGAAAAAGTAAACAATTGTAAACTTGTTTCCATCCAGAATGCAATGCTATTTAAAATTGCTATAGCAAGATAGATTGGTATATGTTATACTTTATGCAGTTCCAGTACTTGCTGCTTTTTTTTCTGTCTGTCCATTTTATTTCATTTTTGTAACAGAAAGCTGTATCAAACAAACTCCAAATATACAGTTCATAGAAAGTCTCAAAACTTGTACTGAACTAAACATTAAAACTTGTTAAATATTGAATTTCAAATCTCTTGTCGCAGCAGACAAATTATTCTTTGTGCCACTTTTTTGTTTTCAATTTCACACAGCATATATCCATGTTTTCAATAAATCCACACGTGTATGTTTACCATTAGAGTTATATCGCTTTACGTTAGTCATACGATTGCACTGTACTATCTCTATGACAGTATTAATTAGACAAATGAATCAAATCACTCGATTTCTTTAGATCAAATAGTGTTTTAGTATGTTTTAAAAAATAACTGAGAATTTTTTATGGCAGCGAATTCTCTTTATTTATGTTATAATCACTGATTTAGTGCCACTCTACCTTACATCTTTCTAGTCCAGACACTTCGCGTCTGGCCTTTCAGTTTATGGTCGCACTACATTAAAATGAAAAGCGACCCTAAATCAAAAGTATCATTTTGTTACTTCTTGCTTGCTTGTGTATTTTGCTGTAAATAGCATATTATTTTCATTTTTGCGTGTTTCTTTCTTTCTTTATTTTTATTTTATTTGTCTAGTTTTTTTTATCTAGTTATTCATTTATTTATTTAATGTCTTCACCTTGTATTTCGTTCCGATAAGGGAAGACTGATGGATAGGTAAATACATGCATTTCTGATGTCTTTTTCTTGCTTATGATAATATATGGTTGAATAAGCTTTGGACATACACAACAAAAAGCAAGTCAAATTATTATTATTATTGCATTGATTGTTTTTTTTAATTATTATTTTTTTACAATGGTGAAAGTTAAAATGAATAAAATCTGTTTATTATTATTATTATTATTATTATTATTATTATTATTATTAATATGGATCATTTATTAATTATTTCGTTTATAGTATATATATCTTTTTATTTTTAGCATGTAGTACTATAAAGGAAGTCATTTTTATGAATAAGTCATTTAAATAATTCATTTTTATCGGTAATTTGCAAAAGATAAACGCCAAAGTGTAATGCAAACCCGATTAGTTGTCGAAAGAAATGTTGTTTAACGTTGACAAGTTTCAACTGCGTATCTTTCGACAAATGTTTTGTTTCAAATAAATGTGTGACAGAAACATCAATCTTCACGCCACCTTACATCAAGCTTTTATCATTTCACGAACAAAAGTGATATGTGTCAACTTTTAATATTTTCTCGAATGAAGAACATAGGGAAATTTTGATTAATGGGACCGAAGACAAATTACAAAAGACTCGTTTTCCTAGCACTCTCTGTATCACAACTTCTTTGTCTTCTATAATTTAATTAAGAGAACAATAATGTTTTGCTGGGTCATATTTGGACAGATAAACATGAGTTGCCTAGCAACATCTCTCAACTTACCCTTTTTAATGACCAGCAAACTGTGGATTACCATAGTGAGTTAATGGTTTTCAAACTGTGTAAATAATTATTGTTGTTAGAAAATCTATTATTTTTAAGTGACGGTATGTACAAGCTTTTTTCTCATAAAAACGATGAAAAAGTAGTGTTATTGCAATTATTTCGTAAACAAATAACAAATACGTTGGATTTGTTTTAAAGCATCTCTAACGCTTCATATATTTTTATTTGTATGATTATTGTGGTTTTTGTCTTTTGTTTCTATCAGTATAATTTAATGATATAGAATTTCATTTATGAGTCCTTCGTATTATGTATAACAAGAATGATCAAGGATGTGCGAAACGCAAGTGTCTCTCTCTCTTTCATTCTTTTCTCTCCCTTTTTCTCTCTCTTACACTGTCGGTTCAAAACAAAGAGTTGTATAACAAAATATTACTGTCTATAACATCTTTTTGTAATTTCAAGCTACATTGTTTACATCGGTCTCACAGAAGAGCTGCGATTTCACCACGTCCTAAATAATCATAGATTTTTGACTAAAAATGCCGAAAGACCAAGACGCAATACACACATATTAATTTAAATATTTATTCATTGCCTTGCAGACAAAATTGAGAAATACTATGCGTGACATATCAAATATGTGCCTGAACCATGTACAAAACTATCAAAAACGATTTCGTGTACTTATTATACAGTTTCCTAGCGTTAAAATGAGCTTTCAGTGACGTCTTTTAGTTATGTATGTTTAAAAAAATAAAAACCTAAATTTAGGCTTAGTGCAGCTTTTTCACTCTGAAATAAATTCATGTCTGTTTTCCTTTGGTGTATTTTAAAAAATAATATTCGACAAAAAATAGATTGTATGATAATATTATCAACGCATCTGTAATGACCATTGTGTTAACAATATATTACTAAAGCACGTTTGCCGCAAATATTTCTACCGCTTTGAAGTGACAAGTTGATTAGGACATAACGCAATATGCAGGGACTTAATATATATTATTTTATATTAGTTTACATCTTGAATAAGTTAGGAAAAAGATGCATACATATTTGCTTTAAAGGAACATGAATTCTTTGGATGATTTACAAGTGTATATTTTAATGCCTATACCAACATCTTGTTCTCTGTACATATTTGCATAATCCTTGTAAATATATGCAAGGATTATGATAAAGAGATGCAGGATCATGAAATCACTATGTAATTCTAAAAGCCGGATACATGTGTAAATATACATAACAATATTTAATTCAAATAATGTTATTACATTTACATATTAATGTTTATCTAGTCTCCAGCCTATATCTCTAATATTTAGTGCGAAACATAAAGCTGTGAAAATTTTAAATGTAAAATGGTTGAATAAATTATAATAATTACGCTCCATGATGAGTACCTGCAAACATTACACGGATTCTGGTAACATTTATCGAAAACAAAATATTCTATTAACTCTATATTCTACTTATTGAAAGTAGTTAGAATATGACTATATTTGATATTTTCTATTCGTGTCTGAATGAATTTTCAGTTTAATTCTTTTCTGTAATCAGTCTAAATCAAACTGCAACTGACACAAACGATATCATCTACCTTGCAATCACGTGCATATGGCTAATAAGTTATGGTAAAACGCTAAGCGTTTTGTATTTATATCTCACAATATTTCACTTATGGTAAGCTTCACATTAATCAATGAGCTTTTTGATGATTGATTATTCTTCAGTGTATTACAATGCCTACCTACCTACCTACCTAGCTACCTACCTAGCTACCTACCTAGCTACCTACCTAGCTACCTACCTAGCTACCTACCTACCTACCTACCTACCTACCTACCTACCTACCTACCTACCTACCACTACCTGCCTGCCTGCCTACCTACCTACCTACCCACCTAAAACACCTACCTACCTACCCACCTAAAACACCTACCTACCTACCTACCTACCTACCTACCTACCTTACCTACCTTACCTACCTACCTACCTACCTACCTACCTACCTACCTACCTACCTACCTACCTACCTACCTACCTACCTACCTACCTACCTACCTACCTACCTACCTACCTACCTTCCTACCTACCTACCTACCTACCTACATACCTACCTACCTACCCACTTTAAACACCTACCTACCTACCCACCTAAAACACCCACCTTCCTTCCTACCTACCTACCTACCTACCTACCTACCTACCTACCTACCTACCTACCTACCCACCTCAAACACCTACCTTTCTACCTACCTACCTACCTACCTACCTACCTTACCTTACCTTACCTTACCTTACCTTACCTTACCTTACCTACCTACCTACCAACCTACCTACCTACCTACCTACCTACCTACCTACCTACCTACCTATCTACCCACCTTCCTACCTATCTACCTACCTACCTACCTACCCACCTAAAACACCTACCTACCTACCCACCTCAAACACCTACCTTTCTACCTACCTACCTACCTACCTACCTTACCTTACCTTACCTTACCTTACCTTACCTTACCTTACCTTACCTTACCTACCTACCTACCTACCTACCTACCTACCTATCTACCTACCAACATACCTACCTACCTACCTACCTACCTACCTACCTACCTACCTACCTACCTACCTACCTACCTACCTACCTACCTACCTACCTACCTACCTACCTACCTACCTACCTACCTACCTACCTACCTACGTATCATGTGTGTCATTTCCTACCGATTCGTGATTCTGATGGTTTCTCATTGTTAATAATTTGTCTAGAAGTAATCTTATTCGGGTGTATTTGCTTTAACGGATATGTACAATGGATAAAGCATTATCTGCTGCATTAAATTATATGATTCAAGTACACATGTGGCGTGGAAATGTTTTCGAAAGTGAAACACATATTCTGGGTGTAGGCAAAATAAACAGAATTGTCTAATTAAAAAAGGGTGCTTAATTGTTCACTAACTCATTTTACTATAACGTGTATTCGGCCGTTATCACTAACAATAACCAAAGTCTCCGTCACTGTTTAACACTTACGGTAAGCATAACATGTCTATAAAAAGAGAAGGAATGGCACATTCATAAGATACAATTACATGGCCACAAATTCAATTTCCTTTTGACATATAGCAACTCTGGGCAATTTTTCTTTTCTTCTTAATCAACAGATTAGTACCTTTTTAAATTTATACTGAAAGAAAAATAACTTAAAAATAACTTTTACTTGTCTCAGAATTATATAACATTAGTATTTTCACAAAATTAATACAATGAAATATTTCTACAGAAACTTATTAAAAAGCTGCAGTTAAACGAGGGTGCTTTTAATTGTTGTTGCATGCAGTAGAAATATGTATCTGTCGTACGAGAGAAACAGCTTTAAATAAATTAATGTGGCATAAACAAGAAACTTAACGAATCTTGTTGTGGGTCCAATCAAGTGATCTAATGAAGACAACCATTTACCAAGTGTTTTACACTTATTCCTATATATTTTCCTTTTGGCAGTATTTCAATGTCGATTTTTAAATTTTCGGTATTCATTCATTAAGTCATATTTCCGAAGCCATTTATTTTCACGCATACATTAATCAAGCATTTAAAACATTGGCAAGTGACATGCTACCATGATTTATTGGTTATTTATATTAATAGTGCTTATTTAATATAATTATTGTTCATTTGTTTGTTTGGTTTTCTGTGTACATTGAAATTATTTATTATCGTTTAACGTGTCTTTCTTACAACAATTACCAATATTGTTCATTACCAATCTAGCAAACACACTCATCTTCAATAACATACTTTTCATTGAAACACGCCGTGAAATAATTTCTAAAGTGATCGAAAGCCATATAACATAAAATATTTAATAATTTTATTGAAAAGAATTAAAATAAAAATCCTTTTTTGTGTCATTAAAAAAAATGTGAAATGCGTTTAATGAATAGAAAACTTTCATTCCGGTATTGCTGCTAGCAAATATTAAAAATAAATCTAGTTTATTTGCCGCTAAAAGCATGTTCTCGGCGCTGAATCTTGACGTATTTATAGCAACTAATAACATGTTGACATAAATCGTAGCGGCACAGGCTATTACAGCATAATTGCAATCTTAAAAATACAAAACACAAAAGTTTAAAGCAATGTCGTTACAGTAACCACGATCGAGCCATATCGACGGTAATATAAAAATTTCGAAGTACATTTAACGATTTTTTGGGCAAAATGAATCATTATAGTAAAATAAACTGTTAAGTCATGTCACAATAAGTTATTTAAGTCTAAAAGAAGTGTTCACCAAAAGTTGCCAAAGCGACTGTTTTATTACGAGAGATGCCGAAAACGTTAATACGAGATTAAAGCTAATGGCAATATTGCTCATTGCTGAACAAATACATTCATGAAGCAGTGGAGAAAAAAAGCATTGAAAATACAAGAGACGAGATATTATTAGAAAAGAGAAAATAACAATTGAACATGACCGTTTGCGGATTGATTGCCTAATGAACCAATCAAATAAGCACAAACCTCTGTATTTCTGGCATATGAATTTATTCTGTTTCAAAACTTCGATCTATAAAAAAACAAAGTTTGAAAAAATGACCAACAACACAGGAATGTCAACAGGGTATTAAGTTTCAGCTTCAATTCTTCCGTTTGTGGTTAACACTTGCACTGATTTAAAAAACCGGCTTATGGAAGCACACTTGACAAAAAGTTTAGAAACAGTTCATTTCTCAGAGATGCAAACGTTTTTTTAATTATTAGAGGAAGCTCGTTTGCTCTTACTTATCCTATGTATCTACTCTGTATGCGTTTGCATACAACAAAAATATATTCTCATTTAAGAACAGGAATCATTTGTGCAACCAGAATAAATGACACTGAAATATATTACAGCCATTTATAATACCGAAAATATCCTTGTTAGATTGACCTAAAGAGCGACCAAATGTCTTTGATAAATTACTAATTAATAAATTGGTAACAGTGTTTTGCTTATGGAGAGCATTGAGGAAACCAACAGACTTTTCATAAATATACATCCGTGATGCTGATTCATAAAAATATTGCTTCATTCAAACAAAGAAATGATAAATTGGATTGTTTTATAATGAGCTTTCTTATTTTTTTATTTAACCTCACACATAGACGTCACTTGTATTTTACTCAGCTTGACATTTCTGTCTGGCCTGTTGTCAGGTACAGAAAATCCTTCTATCACTTATTTATAATTATAGATTCACCTTCTTCAACGATAAATATTTAACTTTTTTTTATAAAGAATGTTATCATCATTTAAGTTATTAACCCGGTTCTGTAAAAAATATGAATTATTTTTAAATGTCTGAAATTGTCTGAAATCTTTCTGTTTACATTTCTTTGTCGTGTTATAAACTTACAGAGCTTTGTTTAGAAACACGAAGGACAGATAGGTTGACAAGTTTATCGTCTACAAATAGGTATACACATTTTGTGTTAAAACATATCACACTTGACTCAAAGGCGTTTGATTAGTTTTTTCTTCGTCGTTTTGAACACAACTAAGAAGTGCAATATATTTTAAAGACATCAATGTGTTTTAAATTACTTCGAACGTCATTTACAGTGCAAACAAATGCCTTTTGGTCCCACTACATTAAGCTTGTAAGGAAATGTCCACTTGATGTCACTTTTATATAACCATGCTTAAAAGCTAAATGGCACATGAGACAAGAACACAGACAAATTAATGTTATTTTGTAAATTGTTATTCTCAAGGCTCTGTGATGCACCTGTAAAGCTTTTCTCAGCTTACGGTAATCGCTAAAGGACATGATAATTCCTGTGTCAAAACCGACAAGCAATCAAGCTAGCAGTGTGTATTATGTACATCTTATTTTACAACAATTTAAAGTGCCAAAGTAAAATTCAAAAAAGTATTCGAATGGTACAGTAATGAATAATGATGTTACATAGTTAAAGCTTTAACACGTCATAACATGATTTTATTCCGACAATTACGACACAGTTAAATATTTGGTTGTCTTATTTCTATTTCAGGGCTGATTTTAAGGCAGTCGATAAGGCAGCATTCATGACCTTGAATAAATTAATTTAAAAAATGTAAGAACACATGAAATTCTATCACTCAATCAAAACATTGTATCGCTAGCCATCTTTCTGCCATCTTTCTGCCAGATTTAGCCTGATAGTGCTTGTGCCATGTTTAAAACGTTTGTTGTTATGAAATCAATAAAAACTATAAATCAAACAGAGGAAAACAGAATCCACAGTGTTAATAATTGGACAATGCGGGGAAACCATGCCATGAACAATCTGGCATCAATAAATTATATCAGTCATATCCCAGTGTGATTTTTTATTAGCTGTTAATATGATTTTGCATGCATACCATGTTTGTACGCGATGACATTAATAATTCTCGCACAGCCTTTTTATAAAGGTAAAAATATACATCTAACGCTCACAGAAATGGTCTTTTATACGTAGTAGAAACCTACAAATGTCGAAATTCGTAAGCGTATCCTTTCAACAAAGCATTATCAATTCTATAAGAATTACATTAAAGTGCATATAGTTACACAATTATAAGGGATTTGGAACGTAAATATTAACGTTTCTTTATTCAAACTTCAATACATGTAACATCCCAAATAGTTACTGTTTTGTCCTGATAACATATTTACAATATCCACAAAATGTGATAAGAACTGCTCCTCAACATTTCAAGTGTCGAGAAGATAAACCAGTATGCATTACAATCTCAACTAAATATGTATGCCATTTTCTGAAAACAGATAATTTTGTGTTTGCTTAACCCTTCCTAACATGCACGATGTTTATTTTATCTGCAATATTCAGCTAATAATTTGTAATTCTGTATGTATTTAAAACATAATAGTATAGCCCAAGTTGTCATAAAATGCCATTTGCACTTATTTAATTGAATTGATATGTTTTGTTTTTGAAGTATATTGCAGATACCAATTATGAATTTATAAGTCATTTTTTAAAATCACTGTGACAAGTATAGTCCAAAGATAATGATATTTGTTAAACCTTAATCCAACAAATTAATAATTATTAAAGGAAATAATCTCACACTATCATTTTTTTTTAAAAACAATATGATATCCGACGAGTACTTAATGACATTTATCGTCAAGTGAAAGGCAAATTAATATATACTATTATAAAATGTTCAAGAAGGTAACAGTTAAATCTATCAATTAACTTCAATTTATCAGGACTAGATATCCACCCGAGCATTTAACAAGACAATAAACGCAGCCAGATGCGTCTTTGAATGATGTTCACAGTGACTTTAACCTAGACCATACGACCAGCACGAATAGAGCTCTTACATAACTCTTCCTGGACCTAAATTTAATATAGTCAAAATTGTCAAGCATGGAGTTTGATCACGGAGCACTCAAGACTTCAATCGTTGCACGTGAGGCCTCTGTTCTTTTCATCTTATGATTAGAAAATATTGGTAATGGTTGTTATTTATTTTTTATGTCATCACTGAAAAAGCCTAACGAATAGTATTAATTTTTATTTCTTTAATAACTTCTTCCTGTTTAAATGTACAATGTGCATCAGTGATGACATTAATCAGTTTATTTAGGGAATTCTTAATATGTCTGAAATTATACAACACATCAGGTCATGTAATTCTTCATTTCCTCAATATCTGACGTTATTTATTGTGATGAACGTTCGAATTTTAAGTATCATCTTCACGCATTGACGATTTCTTGTCATCATTTTGTCCATTTTTCACATGTACGGTTTTTCATTTATCTTTCAAGGAGTATATATACATATGACTTATGTCGATCTAATACGTTAATCTTCAAAGCAGACAAACAGTGATGCAAAATTAAGGTGTTGCAGTCTGATATATACCTGTATGATACGGTTCCCCTTTTGTGGACTTAGCCTAAAGATCACAAATTACTACACTGGTCACATACTTACATATTCATACAAACACTTTAACAACAATAAGCGATATGTAATTCTAACACACTTTCAATGCATATAATAAAAACCTGCATCGACTTAAAATGTAAAATTCGAACTCAGTTTCTTGTTTGATAACATTCAAAATGATCTTAACTCGCACACACTTGTATAATTCAGATGCCATTAGAAATGACAACCAGTCTATAACTCTTAAGGAAGCGAACAACTTTGACTAAGCGATTTTATATAGAAAAGTCTACACTAAATAAATAGAAATGATATAAATGATTATAGGCTTTTACTAGAACTTTATTTTCGGATATGTATAGACGGTTCAGAAATATCCGTTTCAACCCTTCTTGCAATTTTAAGATCTAATGCTTAAATCTTTAATCTCCGGCCTTGGTACAAATATGGAAATAAGACAAAACAATTTGGAAGGAAACACAATACAAAAATAATAAAAGTAATCAACATATTTTCTTTGCTACGTAATATGTATTTTAATATTTAAAATCGATTCTACAACGTCTTTTGAGGCTGCAGACATTAAATAGTAATTACAACTTGTGTACGGATAAAGCTGATGACCATCGATTTAGTATTTTACACACAAGAACTTGAGTTTTTTGCTTTCGACTCTGTGAAAATTTTATTAAAGTATGATTAAAACTTGTCACAGGAGGTAAAAGGAGCTGATTAGAAAGTACGGAACTAGTAACATGAAAGTTGAGCTGACATTAATTTTTGTTTTCAAGAGTTTAGACACATTAGATTTCTTTTAAATTCAGCAAATATTAACACAATGGCATATTCATATATAGTTTAAAACTACTCTTAGTGAATGTACATTTTATAATGCAGCAAATATTTCATTTATATTATAATAATAAAAAACTACAATTTTTTTGTATGATTTTGAGGTGACTGTCATTATCATTCGTGTCCTCCATTCAAACGATAATAGACCAAACAAAAGCAAATCGTCATTCTCTTTTCAAGACAAGATATTGGACAAAGAAAACGAAGCACCATAAAGTTACTTATGAAACCGACAAAACTTTGCAATTTGGCATTATGCATTTTTAATTAAGTAATTTTTTGCGTTCTTGCAGTCAATACCAGATCGGTTTGCACCTTTGGGTACATAGAGCACCTAAGAAGAATCGACATTCAAAGACAACTCTATGTTTCTGCACAATGTCGACTTTGTGATGTACAGCAGGTCCCAAATAAATAGCAATGTATGAATAATAAGAGTTTCCTCAACATGTTTGATCAGATTTTGCAAAATAAAAACAATATAGGTAGTTAGTTTCGGGATATTAAATTATCAATATTGAAAAGAGATTTCAGTGTCATTATTTGTGTAATTATTTTTAACTCTAACGTTGACAGTGTATGCATTGCTGAATTATTTTCACTTGAAATGTTTTTTTTAGAAATTCTTATTTAAAACTGACGGGAATTATTTTTTATGGATGTGATGTATCTTTCTGTTAGCTAATGCATCAACGACGTGAAGTTTAATGTAGTTATGTTTATATTGTAGGTAAGCTCAAGTTTCGCTTTAATATTAAAATCATATGATCAATTGTTGAATAGCAAAGAATTTTTTGTACGCAGCATTGAATCATTAACAACATTTGTCAAAGACCTGTTGATTTAAACCCGTTTAGCTGAAGATTTGTTATTGTACTTGCATTAATGTAGTTGTGTTTGTTTTACCTAACAATAACAACAATATTAACAATACATGCCGTTTTTAATTAAAACATTTCTCAGCAAGTTTTTAAATGTTTTTTTTTTGTTTAAAGAGAAATTGCTCAGTGCTTTATCATGGCAGATTACTGACAACAATTAATTTGTTAACATAAATCGTTGCAGGGTGTCTTTTCCAGCATTATTGCTATTGCATTAGAATGAATCATGGAAATAAACATGTTTTATTTGCAAATTACAGCAGCTTTTTAACATCAATACCAAACAAAAGGAACTTCAATACCCCATAGGGAAAATTAGGGAAAATTATTGGTTCGGTATAGTGGTATAGTTTAAATCAATACGAAGCATAGAAATTAACCTTTTGTGAACATTTGTCGTAATAAGTAATTAATATATATATATATATATATATATATATATATATATATATATATATATATATATATATATATATATATATATATATATATATATATATATATATATATATATATATATATATATATATATATATATATATATATACATATAATAGTCAAATTAGTGCTCTATTGTATTAGTAATATATATGCATGTTATGTTCAATCAATATATATTGCTTTTTAATAACTATGATCCCATTGTTTTTTAGAAATTCTCTAAACTGCCGTAGTATTTCTGTATTTTGGATGATTTTAATGATGAATTGTCTTTGTCATCTAATATTGGTTATTTTGTACTTTTGGGACAATAAACACTTATATGGCTACAAGTAATTTATGCAATCGCTTAAAATGCTGATTAGAATTGATATGCACTTGTTAGTGACGTTGCAAATACATATTATAATACATTTTTTAATTGAAGTTTCTGACATCTTGTTTGGAGATATGATTTCCCTTTCACATATTTCTTCATACTTACTTATAATTCATTCTATTTGCACAGTTCATATTTGTCCGAGGATTCATCAGAGGTTTGATCTCTGTAATACATGGTAACAACTCTCCAGACGGCTCTTCTACCGTCTGCCAGTTTCAAGATGGTAATTCTTTACATATGTTATGCAACGTCTCAGAGTCCTTTTATTTTAAAGCAAAATATAAATTTCTCTATATGTAACTTGTTTTGGACTGTTACTGGACTGTTTTGGAACAGACTGGCCATACGTGTTATATGTTAGTATTATATTGTACCTTTCCTTTAAATCAAATATAATAAAACAATAAACATAATTTAAAACAAATCATAAATATATACTGATCATGTAATGCAACTAAAATATTCATGCAGCTTAAAAATTGATTGGTTAAAAAGTGCTTTGCAGTCTTATAGTTTTAGCCACTTAGAATGTTGTATATCTATCTTTTATCAAGAAGGCCAGACCGGGAATTTTTTATTATGTGAATATTTTTAATTCGTCTGATTTTCTCTCACAACCTAAATAATCCTGGTTACAATTCGACTTAACGTTATTCCAAATCATATTTGTTGATAAGCCGAGTTTACTTTACATAATTTCCAATGTAAACTGACTGTAATAAATGTGTGTATTCATATGCCTTTTTATGCATAGCTTATGTAACAAGGAGGAAAAGTGATAAGTTATTGATTTATTCGAATATCAAATATGCCTGATTATTACAACCAGATAGCAAATACGTTTATTAGATATAGCAATGATAAAGATTTAATGTCGATTTTATTATATTTTTGTTGTTGAAAAAAGTGCACATTTGACAATGATGTTTTTGTTACAGAACCATAACTCGAATAAAAAATAATATTAATGTAACTATTGATTGCAATTATTCATGAAAAATGAAATATTATTAATTGCTAAGACTTCGTTCATCTTCTTGTTTGAATGAAAACAACATTTATTTAAATTTATTGGCGTCATAGGAATCTTGGTTACAATTAAGACCATATCTGTTCTTCGCTTGAATTGAAATTTATTTATTATGAAAAATATTAAACTTGATCTGACGAGGTGAAATTGCTTTTCCTTTGAGAAATTCGTCCATGATCTAGTTTTCGAACATATTGCGGCACAGAAAACGTTCACCAATCGGACTTAAGTTAACACTTAACCCTGTTCTCATGTTTTAAGATATTTATTCAAGGATTTCTTTCTTTTGAATGACTATTGCTTGTATACAATTATTGAAATAATATTATGACAATATCATTTAAATTCTAAAACCCATGAATTAATAATAACTCATATGTGTATGCTTATATGTTCAGTTTAAAATAATCGTGGAATTACTTTGAAAGACACGAGTTTCATTACAACATTCCCCAAAATGTCATTTCAACGCAAACACTTGTTTTGCATTGAGTACATATACATTTCGCCTGTCAGAAACACTTTAATGAAGCATTGTCTATAGGTTTTACAACATAAGATTGTTCTTAACGGACAGAGTGAGGAATTTGCTTTATTTTAAAAATTGTTTTTCATTCAAGGTGTCTGAAACACGACAACACATTAAAATCGAGCTTTATATGGCGAACATAAAAAAATAAATGTTCAATGTACGGTTTATCACATCGTTCAGACTCCATAACGTTGTAAGAAAACGTTGTAAGAAGTGTCATAGAAATAATGTCGTGTTGTGTTTTGTCACTGTGTTTCTTTTATCGCTGATCTATGCTATAACCATAGAGACACGGTACTTTTTAATGACATCATTCGTGGGTTTTAGTTACAAACAAAATTGAATTGCATATAAATCAAGAAATAAAACAATTGTATAGCCTTAATAAACATAATTTCTCGCCTTATAATGATTGACAAAGGCGTAAGGACGCTTGTCGAAAGTAGTCTAATACAAGTTTCTCATTTAAATAGAGTTGTCGCGTTTACATAATGTTTTTTTATCTCATCAATAGTGTTAATAAAAAGTACTGATTAAATCCTACAATCGTCTCTTGTTTATTTAATACTTGCAGTATTTTAATCATAGTCTAGGGGCGCCCGAGACGAAGTGGCAATGTCGCCGACTCGTAACTTCTCTGACAGCTTATCCTCTTGCACCTTGGATTCGAGTTCCGTTCAGGCCGAAAAATTTAATGTGTGGGAAGGTTTTTCAGCTGATCTGCAAAGAGCCGGTTGTTCTAGCCAGACATTTTCTAAAAGCCGCAACAGATTGTACCCGAACATTGGCACTATATTTATTTACAAGTAGCGTATACAACTTGCATTACAATCAATTGAAATAACAATTACTTGTCGAATTACTGTAACCTATTAGTTATGTATTTGTATGGTGTAAATGAAGTAGAAACACAGTTCTTTCCTAAGTCTAGTATCTAAGGAGCACGTCATTGTCGAGCATCTGTGTAAACATCAAGTTAAACTTAAAACACATTGTAGTATTGCATGTTTGATTTTCAAGTAAAGATGGACGTATGATTACGGTTTTAAGGATACTTTTTCTATGTATAATCAAATTCCGTTTGCTATTTGTGATGTCGACAAGAATCTGTATCTACGTCATAAGACACACTTTGAGGCGATGTATAAAAGACAAACATGCGAATTATTGAATGAGTTAAATTGGGGTTGGGGGTGTACTCATTCTTTTAGGACTAAACACCAAATGTAGTATGTGTGATAAATTATGACATACGTATCTGACAGCATACATCATAATGACACATTATATTCTAAAAACCGGGTGTGGGCTTTAGAAAGTATGCAGGGTTATTTTTTGTGCTTATTATTAGTTAAATTTGTAAGAGCATTTATAGGTTGACTATTTATAGCATACATGCCGATAAGCAATATATCAAGATAAATGGACGAGATATGGAGATAAAAAGCGAGCCTTTCTGTAAAAATCAAACTTTTAGGGTCTTTTTCTTACGTAAATCTCAACAGTTCAACAGTCTATGGTTAAGCAAATTCGATATATCAGTGAATAAACGACCACCTTTTAAAGCACTTTGAAAACAGTGTATCGAGTGGCGTTTGTGGGTTATTTGGTCACCCAATTGTTACTTTGTTGACTCCGATAGTCCTTATACTTCGAGCCCCGAAATTCGAAATTGTATGGAGGTTTTCCAGCTGACGTTTCGGTTTGGTCGGAGTGCCTAGTATGTATTGATTCAAAATTTGACTTTTATATTATGACCGTAGAAATTCTGCGTAGGCTGTGAAAGTGCTTCTTGTCCTAGAAAATTAAGAATCTACGACTGCCATGGGAAATGTGACATTGGCATATGTATTAAAGAAATGAAGACATCAGCTTTGGATATTAAATAAGCATAGATAATGTTCAATTACTCTTTCTTTCAATTTTCATATTCTTGAAAGATGTGACATGTTACAGTCTGTGGGGACTTTCTTTTCTATGTTTCCAAATGATTTCGGCATCACAGACTTCAAATGACGTAACTCGATTAATATCACATATACCATACCAGAAACCTGTCTGAAATAGTAATAGTTGGAATTGAAAGATCTTAAGGGATCTTTAGGTATGAATGTTTTTGTTTTTATTCTTAAATGGTGGTGTTATGCAACAAAAAGTTTATTAAGTTAAGGATAGTTCAAAGATTAACATTTATATATTTAGATAACTAATATTTAAGATTGATGCTCAAATATGCTTAACATTTTTGCAAACAGTATTGATATACTGGAAAAAACATTTGTTAGAGAAATACCGACTTACACTATGCTTCCTGTACGTTGGTTGAAAGCAACCTTATGTTTGGCATGTTTTAGCTAATGTTAACTATTAGTCCATTTTCCTTACCTAACATTAAAGACAAAGCATCATTGGAATTTCTTTAGCAAATTGTAGAAAAATATAGTAAAATTCAAACAAAGACAATAAACTATATCAAACTGGTTACCGTTGTGTGGACGAAATATAATTGTACTACGGGACTACTTGGTGAATTAACAATCGGAAATCATTCAAATTGAAGGATCATACCCCATGTGTTCCCGACGCAGACGTAAATTTACATTATACAAACCCAAAATAATGTCCAAAACAATTTTATCGATTTAATAAGAAGCACAATTAAGTAAAAGTTAAAAGAAAAACAGGCCTAATCAGCCCTTTGTAAGAGATTATCTCCACCATTTTTCTAAAATTGTGATTTTGAAGCCGAACAATGAATTCATTCTGCTGTCATGGCTTCAATACGAAGTTTAAGACACGGCATAGTAAGCTTTTAGCAATGGTTCATTCAACATATGCAGCCTTTACATCAAACAAATATTGCTCAAATACCACACAAGGTAGGAACAATCTTTGTTACACATTTTCGTGTCCTGAGTCACCAGATGCGTTGCTTTATTCCTGTACAATATCGGTTTAACTTAACACGATTTTGCCTTGTAGCAAGTACAAAGCCTTGCTAAAGGAGAGTCTATGTTTGATGTTTGTTCAGTGGTATTTTAATTATAAGTAGTATGATGAAATGAAATGAAAAAATATCAGCAACAACCGCACACTTGTCAAAAATGCATTTATTCGTCGTGTGTAATTATGTAAGGTCAAGTAGCGAACAGTTAACGCAGCATTGTGTGTTTCTTAAATCTTCTTTTGCTATATCAAGATATTTGTTTCTTTAAAATGTTATTACATTTGTAAATGGACATGATCCAAATCTTGACATGGTTCTCATCTTATAGTTACGAATGTTATATATAAATGAAATAATTTAACAGAAAGTCGTCACTTTATGGGCGTGCTAATATAGTACTGAGACCCTTATGAAAGCGAGCTAATCCTTCTTTATCTATTTCTGGTAACCATGATATTTTTGTTGTGTAAAAGCGTGTCTAACATATATGAATTTAACTCGCGTTTTAAACCCGTATCTAGTTAAAGTGTCATACATTAGTTTTAAATTCTTATTGGACATTATAACAGTTTCGATATATTGTATTGAATAAAAAGGAATCTTCCTTACCAATGAGAACTGAATAACAGGGCTTTATTCCGAGACCTTGTCGCACTCCAAATAAATATGGTTGCGCAATTTATTATATGCTTAAATGCAAACAATATGTTGACGTTGTCAATTATCAATATACATAATAATAGCTTCCTTAAGATGTTAAACCTTCTAAGAGAGCGTGTTTATATCTATGAATAAGTAACAAGTAAAGTAGACAAGTAGATATTCGTTTAAAAATGTTAGTTATCAAAATGTCAACAACAGCAGGAGGCCAACATTTGAATAAAATACGAAATGTGAACTTAGCAATTAAAATATAGCAATCAGTTTGGATTCGTTACAAATCAAACATAAAAAGTAAACTGACCGTTTCTGAGCCTAAAATATAATTCTTATTCAGTTTATCCTTAATAAAATTGTGTAAATTGGAAACTATGTTTGCAGGGGACATTTTAAGAATTTAAATGTAGCAGTATCACAACGAGCTAGCGTAAAAAACTGCGAAATGGATGTAAGACTTATGTACTTGTAATTCATTTTGATTTAAGTCTGCATAAGTATTGATGTTTTCATTACCAGAACAGATACTGATTTATAATTATACGAATGTTTTTGTCACTAAACAGCAAAACATAACGACGTTTAATTGAAGTGTTTGTTAACAACCTTCTCCGACAAAAAGTAATACTAGAGTACAAATTTGCTTTCTGATCCCCGACAAAGTTTAGCCCGTCAGAAACATCTCCACTTGAGTTCACCTTAATATAAGAGTGTGTAAAAGCTTAACAACATGGGAGACATACTGCCTTCTGGGATTGGCTGTATTTCTAGGATTGTCTTTTTTCAAGGGTGTGTGTATTACTATATCGGTTAATAGCTTTTCTTAGCTAATGTTTGCTCTTCTAAAGATGCTTCCTGCAAAAACAGGATTTCTGTAAATGCCATCTGCATTAACTATATTCGACATATTTGTTCAAGAAACAAAAATCACCAAATGGATATATTTTTGACTTGACGATAGTGACTGATCTTTCTTTTATGAATAGTCCTAGCCAGTCAGTGAGAAATTTTCAGCATATTTATTGATAATATGATACAATTTATAAATTGATAAAAAGGTATATAGTTATAATAATTATAACACGTTCATATTTAAGCCTCCACGGGTGAACAGACGCGATGCATTTATGTCGGTGCTAAGATAAAAAGGTACTCGATAAGTGCTTTTGGATTAGGCGTATTTTATGGAAGTTTAGTGTTGTGTATAAGGCGTCTCCAGTAAAGCTTCAAAGTAAAAAGGTGTGTTGACAAAACTATTTTTAATGATAAATTAATAAATGTTATGACTATTTGCATATTAAGCCGAATTCTATTTGATTTATTGTTTAAGTCATTCGGGACTTTGAGTCAATGCTTTATGGTGGTTAAGTGTTGTGTATAAGCCGCCTCCAGTCAAGCTTCAAAGTAAAATGGTGTGTTGACAAAACTATTTCTAATGATAAATGAATAAATGTTATGATTTTTTGCATATTAAGCCGAATTCTTTTTGATTTATTATTAAAGTCATTCGGGACTTATAGTCGATGTTCGAGATAATATAAGGCATATATGCGTGCGAACAGCATTGACAGATTTATAACTCTGGCTCAAGGGCCTTGGGAATGTCCTTTCGTAGAGCCCTCTACAAAGAGATTGTAAAATAATAAGTAACACTTAATGCACATTGGCTTATTGAACACTCATTTGTCAGTATCACTTTAATTCCCGACCTCTTTTCTGATTACACTGCAGCCTGATATTGTGTTCATCTGGGTAGGCCCAAACCACCTCACCCCACTACCATCTACCAACCATCTGCAAGCAGTACATACTTTTACGAAATAGCATTAAATTAAAAGCGCAAGTTAACGGCACGAAAAATTAATTAAAAAATCCCTCCTCATTGCAAGAAACCTTTCGCCAGTGGTTTAATGTTTATTGTACTTTGCCAGGAATTATATTCCCAACTGTTCACCGTTATAATTGAACAGAGAGAAATTGCTCAGTGCTTAATCACGGAAAATGCCAGAATAACTATAAATTTGTGACCATAAATCGTTGCATAAATACTGTTCTCGGTCTTATTGCAATATCTTTAAAATGAATCTTGGCAGGAACACATGTGTCACGCGTCCATAACTTTGGCATTGACACGACATTATCAATCAAAATCAATACTACACATTCAAATGAGAGTTTGATTGACTAGACATTTTGTAATCGGAACGGTAGCACTAACCGATTTCTCCTTTCATCAGTTGTGTTTGTAGCGTTTGAACTTCTTTGAATGTTGAAAATATTCCAGATATAGTTATTACTGAATTGACATATCTTAAGCAATAGGCGGGTAAGAACATAGTCTCTTAACTATTTATCAATGATATGCATCTTATTCCATGTTGACTCGAGGTTGACTTAACGCTTTCCCCAAGTTCCGATAACCTTGATCTAAATCAATAATTTATTAACTTGACAGATGTATTACTTACATTTACAAAATAGAGGTAATTATATTTTTATGTATAAGCACCATTATTCACAGAAGGAATATATTAATCTGACATAATATTGATACACGTCTTAAACGTCGTAAAATCATTCTCGGTTTTGTTTACAGAGTACAAGTCGGTTGTTAGTTTTTAATTGCTTCAAACGAAATGTGACGGGTCGTGTTGGGAGTCAAATTTATTCGAAAACCCAGGACGTGCAAGGTTTAGAGACTTGTTATACTCTGCAAAGAAAACATGCGAATAATAAATAACACAATAATTAAATACTGCCATATTATCAATAGGCGGAGCTATTACAATTTTAGAATTAAGCAATATAAATATTTGCAGTTACAAAACGGACATGAACCAGTTCAAACAATTCTAGTAAAATACAGAAATACACAAACTGCAAGATAAATACTACAACAACTTACCAAACAGAACTGTTCATTTATTAATAGTGAAAATACAGCTATAGTTTAAGTTAAAACTATAGTTATGATATAAAGCCAAGTTCTACATTATTTTACAAAATTCTCTTTCGAGAATTATTCTAAACGTTAAAGTGAACGTAAGTAGAGTAAATGAGCTGTTGTGGGTACGTGAGTGGCGGGTGCAATGTTTGATGGTAAGGATCGTGGTAAAAAAGAAAACTTTTAACTCTCCTACAAAATCTCACTCTCACGAGAACATATACCTAGACAGACATGACAAAACAGGTTTGACAAGTTCCGTGTATCGCGCAGACAAGACGCAAACAACCACGCCCACATACACGGACCTTACAGAAGAACACACATATTAAAAGTCACGAGCTGCCCGAAACTGACAAAACGGACAATAACAAAACTGACTATAGCATATAGAACATTTAAACAAACATGAAGCACTGGTGACATAAAGCTGTGGCACGATAATAACTGCGCACTCGCAAAAACGTAGTAAGAGCATATATAGACAAAATACATTCGCAATTTTACAGACAAAAAGACACCTAAAAAGCTTTTAGGATTTTTGAAGCTGGACTTACTCTTGCAAATAATTAGTACTGTACCTATTCACTTATATAAATAGTATCGATTAATTAAAGTTATACATTATTAAATTTACTCATCATTACAATATTATAAAGGTTGGAAAATCTGTTTTACGTTCTAATTATAAAAAATGTTGGAACGACATCAAGTCTTTACCTGTAATTCTAATAAAATGTTATGTGTGCTGACTTTTTCCTTATTGACACCACTACCTTAAACCTGTCACGAACATTTCCTCTTGATTCCACCTAATCTAATATGTCTTTTCTAGAGTTTTATGACATATGTAACAGCAAAACAGATATAACCTATTTCTCTGTGTTTTTTCTCTCTCCCGTTGTTTCTATGTAGAAGATTAGAGACTCATGCTAAACATTATATTATAAAAGATAATAGTTATTCAGTGCACTTTACGATTTTTACATGGTTGAGACTATTTATTATGGTAGTCTTGCGATAGAGATATATCAATATACATTGTATGTCTGTTTAAATATGATGATTTAGTTTCTAGTCTCAGGCTACCTAATGGGCTTCAATAAGAAATAACATTGTAAATGAAATGTCTGATTTAGAGTAGATTTGTTTGTTTATTGAGTTTATCGTCCCACAAACATAATTTCTGTTATCTAGAGACGGTTTACAGTATATTTGTTTCTCTGAATATAAATTGTAAAATTCAAACAGAGCTATATTCTTTAAATGTGTTTTCATTTTCTTGTTAGCTATTAAACCTGTTGCGAACCTGTGTGACCTCGTATCGAACTATTTTGAAGTTTCGTCACATCTTTATTTGTACTGAGTTTAAATTACACATGTCTCATTCCCAGAGTAAGCAATACGCATACTCTTCACTTTAACCATTTCTTTCTTAATATACGGTTCGTGAGATCGATATTTATCAATTATTGTTTATTACGTCTTATAGTTCACGGTGAGACGGTACATCAATGACAAAATACGTAAATTAATGAAAACGTTTTATGAGCCCGCAATAGGTCTAGACTATACAACAAAAGTGGATGATGTTGAAGTTTGAGTCGTAATTTCCCCAAATATCTGAAGTGATTCATCATTATGACAAGTTCATACTAAAGCATCTCGGTGTGAATATCATTGAGACAGACACTATATTTTCTTGTCAGAGGGAAGATTTATGGTCTCTGTTGTTGGTGGTGCACGCTAAAAAGATCCTGTCATACAATAACGTGTGCTTTTTACAAATGACAAAAAATAAATAAAATACTTGACAAAACATATCCAAGTCATTATTTGTTGATGTTGTTGGGGCGTTCATGTTGGGATTTTAAGATTTAATTTATTTCTTCAAACAAAATTTTACCAACGGCTTTTGTTTCAGCTAAGCTAATATTAAAATTGATATATTCAAACTATTTTTTCAAACTAAGTTTGCAAAACTTTATTATAAACAGTATGTTGAGTATCATGCCTTAACAGACAGATCGCAACAATAAGAAGAGTTTACTGGTTTTCGTCGTGGTCCTTTCTTGACAAAACAGATATTTCAGTGTTTCCGTTTATTTACCGACAAAGGCTTGTATAAACAATACCAATCTTTCGTGGGTGAAATAAATGCTTTTAAAGGTGACCTATGTCACGTTCGCCATGAATAACTTGTTATTAATGTATCGCCAATCGTCTCAACGCTTTGTCATTATTATAACGGCTGTAACAGGAAAAGACCCATTGCTAAAGTAAACCATAATTATTAAACTCATATTGTCATTACTCTAAAAGAAGACGAAGCTCAACAAGGTATTTTAGTTGACTAAATCACTTAAGAACAAACACACATACAATATCAACAATGTTCTAATAAAGAACATGTTTCGAATGTCGCCACAGGATTCTTTCAAATGACGTACTATGTCTTTAAATCTTTTTTTATGTGTGTTGAATGAACAGTGGAATGGTAAAGCAGATTTGCTTAGGTGGGAAACAATAAAACGTAATGAGATAAAACACACTCTTTTATTGTTAACATCGTATAGGATTTAGATCAAATTAACAAGTCTTGTTAGAGAAATGTTACTTTTTAAAGCAGTTTTACGCAAATTTTTTATGAGGCTTGCGATCTTACTCACTTTACATTAGTTTCATGCAGAGTCATTAGAGAAAACGGAAGGTTCGTTTATATATATAGAATTTGGTTTACGATAACTAAACACATTATCATATGGATCTGACTAGAATAATTTGTTATCTTAAATAGAAATAAACACTTGTAAACATTTAACTGTTGGGGACCAGAATAGAAATTCTACAGGAAATTATTTTTAAAAGATACAACCAAGAAGGAAAATGTACTTAAAATGAAATAGCATCATCAGGAAGTTAAGACAAATTGGATCTTAACCATTCAAGTCATGTATATATTTAAATCTATATTCGAGTAAGTTGTTCGATTTGTTTATTTAAAGATATGTGTCCATTCTCCTAGCAATCACAAACTCATATATTGAGCTTAACAAATTGAAGTGAACTCTACTTATATATTTCGTTCGAAATAGTGTTTGTATCATCTATATACTTGAAAACATACGTAATCAATTTAACATAAATAAATAACACAAAAAGATATTGATTCTAAGTTTATATGTACTTTAATAGTACTTCAAACTGGTTAACTTTAAATTAATTTTGACTTTTATACTTCAATAGTTATTGGTCGATGAATGTGTTTTTAATGACATAGCTGTTATCTATACCATATGATGGCCTCCTTTCTTCATTCTAATAAAGTACGAAATTTTCTTAAATATTAATTTGTATTCGTTGTAATGCTTTAAAATCAATTTTTAATATTTTCTTTTTGATAAATTTTGACCTCGGCAGGTCAATTGACATGTATAAATGCATTGTGTAAATGAAGGTTGCGCTCGTGTTTTTACTTTATTTTTTGCGTCAGACTGTACATTATATTTTTTTTAACAATACCGGTTTACAACCAGTCAACCAGATTGCCTTTGGCATACAAAAAATATTCGAGAGACCTTTTCGCAAAATAAAGTTAGTTTAAGTAAAAATATAGCCTGGTTTTTAAAATCGAAAGCGAATATAAACCAATGCCGATTTCTTAGACATTTCTAGAATATGTGACAGCTCTTACTTAAAATGCCCTTCATTACCAATGCTTTCTTGGGCAGTGATAAACTGGAGGTTTCATATCAAAACCCGTGTTTAATTTTTAGTTTATACTTTTTATGTTTATTCCTTTTTAAATATTTCCTTTTTAAATATTTTCCGCCTAATTCAATATTAAAAAAGATCAGGGCGGCCGAAGTTTTCCGGACATTTACGAGAGCAATCGTGACTGGCCGTGACTTTCCTGTGGTCGCAACCTTCTGTTTATCAAGATTGGCAGACAACAGAGTTAGGAAAAGAGGAATACATTATCATATAGCTTCATGGAAGAAAAGCAAATGTATATTTTTCACTGGAAATTCAGTAAGAGTCACGGTAACTGCCCAAAGCATGCGGAAAAGAAATAACAAAAATGAAAGCATGGTATTTCTTTCACATTTTAATAAAGCCACGAGAATGAACATTAAATATGACTCAGTTTTCCACGAGAAACGTTCGCCCTAAAAGTCAAATGGAAACAAACCAAGTATTTAACGACAGAACTGTCATTTTTCCTAATTCCATAAACTTTTTAAGCCTGCACAGCATTGATTCCTTTCATCTGCAATTGCTTCTTACGCAGGTATTAATTGAACTATTTTCATCTTTATACATATGAATAATTTTGTTGCACATCATTATCAATATATAATAATATTTAGATAACAGTAAACTGTTCTATTGATTTTTAACATAAGCCCTTTTTAATGTTATGCTTCTCATGTATTGTATGAACATACCATTAAAATCGCAAATCGTTATTGACATAAAACCTTTAAAATCTTTTTTGTTGGTTGATCTGATGGATCCCATGAAAATTACTGAAATATTTTTGGAAATGACACAGTTGCCATGATGTATGACCACTTGGTAATGGCTGCATGACAGCTTAAGTGATATATTCTCAGGCACTTGCTCTGCAAGAAGTGGATTTTAGTTTGACAATTTCAGGACAGAAAATTAGTTTGAAAGAATCCCCATGAACCAAAATATTTAAGTTTAAATATATTTGAAATTAATATTCAATCTGAAGTTTTCATTCTTAAGCCACTAACTTTCTTGATAAAAGAATTGGTAACGTTTAGCGTTTGAAAATAAATCCTGCATGTAAAATGTATAGATCAACCGTCATAATTTAAGACACACACGTATTTGGACTGATTGGCTATAGTTACTGTTTACTTGAAGCAAGTGTACAGAGAAATCTTGTCCTGTGCAAATAATTTCTTAAACAAATAAAGGCATTGAATAAATATTTACAAACGGCAAACACAATCAAGATAAAGGATTCATATATGTATGACTTCTGCGTCTAAAAAGTAAGATGTTGAAGAAATTATTGCCAGATCACGAACTATTGTATCTCATGCTGATGGCACGTACACATAAATATACATATGTAATTGCGCGTTGCACTCAATGCTTTTCTCTATATATTCTTTGCTCTTGTTTCTTTATATAATTTCATTATATATTTGCCTGAGCCTGTATTAATAAATACGTCCAATAATAAGTATAATGTTAAATAGAACGTGACATGGCCATCATTTAACATAGTTTTAATAAAAACGTCATGATAACTGAATTTCAGTTGAAAACGTGCTTGGATGCTGTTATTGCTGACATGTTTTTTCTTCATTTCTTCTTCAAGTGACTGTTATGCACAAGCTTTTTTATTAATAGGTATTTTCTAGTTTTCTTTGGCAAACCAGCTCTTAAAATACGATGTAAACAGCCACAATATATAAAAAGATGTTTATGACTAGAAAGGAAAGTCTGATCTTATCATGCAGAAAATTCCTTCCACTTATTATTTTATAATTGTGAAAAATCTTTTTTTTCCCGAAGTATGAAACAAATACATCATCATTCAAGGTATACATATGGATATAAACTTAAATATTGCATATGGTTTAATATACTAACATATATACATCAATATAGTTTGTACACACTGCTGAAGACGTTGGCCAAGCTTTGTTAAGACAGGTGAATCCTTTTTGTATTTTAGTTCTTATTTAGATCAATCAAGAAAGAAAATAAATGAAACCTATGAATAATTCTGTATGTCTAATACATATATAAAGGTATTTTTTTGAAAAAGTGAAAACAAACAGAAAATGTGCCGATGCACATCAAATATAACGATGACTCTATGTTAATCTAGACATTTGTTTCAATTTGTTGCAAACAGAGATGGTATTATTATTGCTGTTGTTTTACCCAGAGTAATCTTTATTTCGTTTCTAACCACAGGGTTTATTGTGTCAATCATATAGAAACGATTGTTGTTTTCTATACATTTGTATTTATTGAATTATTGCTGATAGATTTTAAGTCTTGATATGTAGAATGTTTCAGGGTTGTGGATGTAAAAATAATACTTAAATCAAGAAAAAATAATAAAAAATAACAATGAAAACAGTTAGTAAAAGATGTAACCGTTTAAATACAATTAAGACGTAGGTTATTTCGAACTGCAGTATGTATTTATGTTTTATGTGGTTACAAAATGTAGAGCATTTGCTACTGAAGCTTTTGAAATAATAGTGTTAGATTTGAGCTTTATTATCAGGCTGAAAGGCTTGCATAAGTATGTCATATCTGGACCAGGTACTTTGGAACTTTGACATATTCTGGTGGTTTAGGGCAATAATACATAAAACCTTCCCATCTTAGAGGATTCACATAGTTACTGTCGCAATTTAGGACACTGCTTACTTCACCGAGCTTTACCTCACTCATAGACTGATTGTTCAATTTTGCGTGATAGCAATTTGAAGACGCTCTAGTAAAATTCTGTTTGATTGGGTGATGCAACCTGTACCTTTTCGATACAGGTAGACCTGAGTAAGACCGCTAAGAGTTAAAAGCTCATTCCTGTATAGAAGGTTATCGCGTGACGTCACACATTTCCTAGCATGCAACGCGGTCCGCCGTATTTTTGGTAAAGCCATTGTTTACTGATGTCCGCTTAAAATTCGAGGATTAAATTGATTATTTTGCAAAATATGTATTTTGTAATGGCTACAACGTGCAATATATCTATATTAATACACTGGAGCTATTGTACGTGAAAAGGACTTAAAGAAGACTAATTTGATCGGTTTTGATCCGTACTCGTTTTCGACGACAGCCTGATGATTTGCAACCGAACATTGCATATCCAGACATAACGAGAACTATCTAGTGTTTCTGCAAAGTTAGACATCCAGCTGATTATTGGTAGAGCTAGATCCTAGACTTGTACCTGGGTAGAATCACTGCGCGCTGCAGGTTAGCTGGAAAACCTCCACGACCAGGACTCGAACTCATGCACTAAGAGGCTGAGGAGTTACAAGTCAGCAACTGCATGGACAATGACACCGCTGAACGTTGGTTTTAAAACGGGGTCATTTATAATTTGTTCTGTTTTCAATTCTTAACATTATGCTATACTATTTTTACTTTAAGTTCCTTAAAACCCATTTGATGATTGTCATATTTATTATATGTAATCGGATATCATTACATGGTCCTATTTCCTCAGCAGACATTTTGTTTCTTAACTGCTTTTGCTTTTGTTTCTCCTGTTTATTGATAGATGAATTTGCTGTCATTAAATATTTGTTACCGTAAATTGTGTTGTTTTAAATAAGAAATTGTGTGCTTCTTAAAAGTACTGGCACTTGAATTCGATATTCTATGAAATTATTATTCTAATGTCATGTAAGTTTGTTAAATTTGCTGAAAGGTAGGACAATAATTAAAATAAGAACACTATGTGCTATTATTTATTGACAAATGCCAATGTGAAAGTAAAACCATTTTAAATAGTTAACTGTAACAGCCAGTTCATGCTCCTTCTGTGAACAGTTTTTCTTACACTTTATTAGAGTTGGTATCTGGCAAATTGGTCGCAACACTTTGTGCTGCCAAAATCAAAACTAATACAATAACAAACAAAACCACACGTTAACATGTTATTGCTAGCTCACTGATACTTTTAGGCTGACTGATAAAAAACCCCAGGAACTTGATATGTTGAAAGGGCAAAGAACGGTTGTGTATCAGAAACAGTATTCTGGAGTTTTACATACCTTCAAGTTCAGTAAGATTCGGAACGAATTGTTGCCGATGACAAACCTACTCAGTCATTCTGAAATGCCGGAAACGTTATTTCCATATATTTGATTAACGTAAAGGGACAGCAGTAAACACTTTTATGTGTTGCATTTACTTTCTTTAAGAATGAACGAAAATTGACATTACAATTAATTTTTCTAGATAAGAATATGAAGAAATTCACAATCGGCGACAATAAAAAACAGGTATTCTTATCGTCTTTCAACTGTGTAACAAGTTGATAAGGTCTTATACTGTCAGCACTACACTATCTTACAAGTCAGTTTTATATAAGTCGACGACGAAAATGCACGTCGCTTTGCAGCTGCTAGTTCTCCTCATGTGCCGTTCTCTGTCTTTGGCAAGTAAGTTGAATGAATTGAAATGCATTGTTCTACTGAGCGATAATACATTCAGAAAATCTTTTTGATCAAAATAACTATCTTTTATTTACCACTTGTCTTTGAAAACTTGAATTTCACATAACAAAACGTTCACATTGTCTTAAATTGTATTACGCTTGTAAGACTTGAAGCAATGAGGGTCGCTTATCGTAACCTAATTAGAAATAAAAAATAATCTGTGTTCAGGTATTTACTCCCTATGTATGAGCTTTCTATTTGTTGTCTCTCTTTGATATCTTTTTTTTATTTACAGTGTTGATCTTTGGGAATATATTTCAGAAAGTGCGGTGATAGCGCTGTTTTCATATCGTTCGGCTACTGTTGTATGTTATTTAAGAAATACACGTCTTCACTTTAACAAATGCCATTGAAGTGATTAATTAGATGTATGAATAAAATCTATAATCCAAACGACACGCTCCGACGATTTAAAGAGCGCAGAATTGTCTCATTTTATTTCAAAGTGTGTAGTTATTGTCTAAAGTAGGTTCAAGGACGGTAGTGAACTCACTTTATTTTCCTTTTTTGATCCCAGAACCGATCGCTTCTAGGGCTGGACAGTGTCCGGACGGGTGGATATACTTCAGGGACTCCTGCTATCTGCTGGCAAACCACATTCGTCTCGACTGGACTGGATCAATAGTAAGTACGGGTTTCGATTTGAGTCTAGCTGACTATAAACCACCAACCCATGACCATATATCTTAAGGCCTCATCCGGTTAAAATAATCAATATTAGGCTCTATATGATATATTGCCCATATATAAAGGTCATTAGATTTTTAGAGGTTTAATCTATATATAAAACCAATAAAATAATATGGTCCCATGAAAATGACCACAATATATTTCAATCTGCAAGGACATGGCTGCCACGAAATGACCTGAGATTAGGATTCGTTCTTCTAAATATACAACATCTCTATTTTTCCATTATTTGTGTACATAAATGGATGGATGGAACCTACAGCATACATATGATTTAATTTAAACTAATACCAGTTGTAAACGTATACAAATTGAGTATATACTTAGAAATGATAGCACTACTGTATATAGTAACCAAATACTTTTATATATGAATATGAATACATATAAAAGTATTTATGTATTTATCATACAACGAACCACATCCTCGCACTCGTCACACAAAAACAAATCAATCTTTTCTTTTATAAATGTCATAATATTTATCTCCATAGAAACAAATCTCTATATGACCTTTCTATGACTTCATAAATATTATTTTCTACATACAATACATGGAAACTCAAAAACACAATGTCTCAAATGTACATGCAATACACGTGCTTATAATTATTTAATATCTATATTAAATTAAACTATACATTTGTCAACGTATTTATCGTTTGGTGCACAGTTCAATGTTTATGTTTAGACATTTTTCTATCGTTATAAAAATATATTTTTCTGTCATTCACTACCTGTCAACACAAAATTTATATATAGTGTACACATATCAGTATCACCAATATTAATACATCAATCTAACTGCATAAGACAAATTAGACACAACTTACCCATGAAGCTTGGGTATTTCTCTTATCTGACCTACCTCTATGTTCGTTAAAATCCAACTGGGCTCTCTGATCTAATTAAACAGTGATCAGCTTTAAACCTGAGTGATTACAATACCCCTGCTGTACAGTGTAAATGTGCGTATGCGAGAGTATCTAGACAAGCCTGGTACTATGTATAACTATTATGTAACAACGTCATATGTACAAACTTGCACGTTCATTGTAAAAGAGACAGAAACACAAAATCAGACAAATATGTCTTGGATGCTTTAACCGGTTAAGAAATCTTTCGATTGTGTTTCTCAGAAACGTGTTAGGAAAACAGACTAATTTTAAACAAAACATTTCGATCGATTTTGTATGATCATAATACTTCATAGCACGCCTGTGGAGTGGTATCACTTTTATGAAAAAGTTGCCCCAAACTGTAGGTTATTGCAACAATATTTTACTGAATGAGGGTTAAAACACCTGAAGAATGTCTAATAATTACAAGTATTAAAGCCCAATGAACGTCTAAGTAAAAGGATTATGCAGTCGTGAAAGGATTGAAAATGACAGCAAATATTACATACAACTAGAGACGACAGCCACACAGCGCACATAACATTGATGTGATAACGAACGCATTTTCGGTTTAATACGAAAAGCACTATTTGTGTTGTAAATTGCAGAACTACTGTACCATTCACCATGAGGCTAAATTGGTTTCTATCGAGTCGGCAACAGAACAAATATTCCTCGTTGACAAGTGCAAAGCCTTGAGTGGGAATTCAGGTTGTATAAATTTTTCATGTAAACATGATTTATTTAGTACATTTTTTTTCCGGAGAAATACAAATGACATTGATTTAGTGACACTAAGGAAGAAACCAAACAAAAACCATCATGGTGTGTGCAGCTTTCCATCAAAACAGTGGATGGCAGTTGCCTATAAGGTCCATAAGACATAAAAAATATATCGCTTATTAAAACTTATATTAATAAATTGATGAATCTAGATGATACTGAAACTTGTTTTTATAACAACAAGCTTTCTATTGGACTGGTGGTTCTGATGATGAAATTGAGGGAATCTGGCAATGGCTTCCCGGAAACCGAGACATGTCATATACCGCCTGGGGGCCTGGGGAACCCAACAATTATCACGGACCAGAGAACTGCCTTGTTTTGCCTGGATATGCAAACTACGTGTGGAATGATATGAGCTGCACACTCCTTGCCCATCCAATTTGTGAACTGAGGTAATTTTCCACTTTTTATAACTATTTAAAAAAATACAATAGCCGCAATAGCTCAAGTGGTAGGGCGTCGGCTAGCGGATAGAGGTCGTGGGTTTAAACGCCGGTCGGGTCAAACCAAAGACTTTAAAGTAGTGGCTTCCCCCCTAACGCTCGGGGCTAAGGGGATAGCATTACGCCTGACTCGTTGGTGTCAGTATAATGAACGATCGGGTTCAGTCTCTGGCACCTCATAAGTGCCCCTGCGCTATAATGATAGAAATGTCGCTACACTGTATCGGTAAAAGAGCCTGCAAAATCCACCCACCTATTTCCAAAAATTCACGAAAATCTTCAAACTACAAGTTCTGTTGTTATGAATGATCTACAGAAAGACAAAAGCCGGAACTATTTCTGTTAAGACATAACTTGACACAACCGGTAATGTACCAAGCCTACAAAGTACTACAAAGTACAGGCTATATACATATATACCTGTAAAATAATTGCACTATTGATATTGTTAATTAAAACTTTAGATTTTCAAATAAAGACATTATATATAGAAACTTTATAATGAAGGACAAACTAATTTACAACATTGTGTTCTTAAGCCAGGTTCGAAAAAGAAGACAACCTTTATATATTTTAGTATTATTTCAATGAACACTAACATCTTAACACACAATCGATCTTTTCATTTTTAATAAATGCTTTTTCTAAGTATCAAATGATGTAAGGTTTTTTTTGTGAATGTAGGTAAATGAAAAAGTTTAAATACAGCGGGTGTGGCTTTCTGATATTTTATTGAAGTTTCAGAAAAATGTTTGATAATGAAGTCTGTTAATTTTTGCATTTCCCTTTTCTTGATATCATTTTATTTTGCTTTTTACAAGGATAATACATGGAATAGAATAAGCGAAAATAGTTATTGTTTACAGTAAACAGAGGTATGAAGAGTGTTTCTTTATATTTCCAAGTTAACAAGCTGCATCTCTGATTTTTCTAAATTTCGAATTCTCTTCATTCAAACTAGTAATTGCATACTTGTTAAACACGATTTCTTAATATGTAATGGTTCATAGTATGTTATACTGTTGCCGCCCTAGATTTCAACGTAACATTCATAAAAGCGTCAATTTTTATCTTGATTTGATTTCATCACAATAAGCACCAAAATGGACAAATGATAGACAACATGTTTATAAGAGAAAACGTATCTGTACATAGAATTTGATGTTAAAACTTCTAACGACTTATTTTAGATCGTTTTTTTGTTTCAGTTTGGAAGAAGTTTTGATAGGAAAGTGAATTGGTTACGAACCTGTTGACATCAAGGTTGCCTTATCTTGTTAAAATGATACCATTATAAATATTTGGAACGTCGCTTGTTTTTCTTAAAATCTATTCTTGCCATCAACATGTACTTAGAGAAGCAAGCCAACTTTTATGTGATCGATCAGATTAACATAATTAATCACATTGTTTTACATATTTACTCATTACTCTGCAGTAAAATCCTTAATGAAACCATTAAAAAGTAATTTTTCGATTTATCTTCTGAAAATGTCGGAAAAGAAATAACTGAATAATAAATCATTGAAAATAAAAATGATATATATCATAATGCTAATATCCACAAGAAGCGAAGAAGAAACCAAAACTGAAACTTGTTATCACATTAACTCCAACCTAAAAAGACACATACACCATAAACACAATCGTTGCTAAATATAATGTAAAAATGGAACCAAATTAAAAGCAACTTTGAAAACAAGTATAAGTCTGAAGTGTCAAGAGTTATGCAACACTTACTAGGTTATATAACATGTTGAGATACAAACATCAGCGTGCTTAACCGAAGGTTGCTTATTGCGTTGCTTAAAATGAGATCGACCCCACTTTCCAATTATCGGTTAATTTATAGAGAATATGTCAAAAAGGATCTACATGTCCAAAAGCTGACAGTCAATTTTAACGAGCTACGTCGAAGAAAAAGAGATGACTTAAACTTGTTGAGATGATCAGTTATTACTATGATAATATCATGTTAAACGAATATAGAGATTGAACTCTGTTATACCAGTGAATATGTCACATGTGTGATATGTACGTGAAAGGGTGTCACACAAAAACACACATCTGGTGAATATGTATCATGTCAGTGACAAAAGCATTTCTTCTGTATCCCAAACTGCATAACAACCGGTTTTGTCCATAAATTAATAGTCAGTATGTTTGCAACTCCGACGAATTTTTCTTCACTGCCAGAAAATAACGGTCCGATAACGTAAATAATATTATATCTAAAACTTCATTAATTGAACGAATTTTAACTTTTTAGTTTATATTGTTCACAAGGAAACATTAGAACGTCTGTTTGTCTGTTAGTGTTTTTATGTCACAGTTAATCTGGAATTATTAAAAAGTTTTACAATGCTACTTAGTCAAATTTAATATAAATAAAAAACTGTAAAAACATGGAACTGAAACTACTCATAGAATATACGATTTGAAAGAAGTCATTTATTAGAGTGGCCTCAAGAAGGAGGAAAATATCCTTTTTCAAAAGTTTTCGTTTATGCTTGCATCGCGCTGCATATTTATAAATGTCAATTACCGTCATTTAATTAAAATATCGTTCATTTTATAGTCTACAGTTGGACTTGCATGATTGCTTTAGATTTATGTAAGCTTTATCAGTTAGTGTAATCGTATGTGTTCTATTTTGTCCGCTAATCATATATATTAAATAATCATAAAATCAGGAATGAGATACCCATAGAGCTTAAAGGTGCTGTTTTTTCATTATCTCAAAACTACTACATCAAGTAAACTGTCAATTATATCGTCGAACAACAAATTAGATAAATATATTAATCAATACATTATTCCACGAAAAAAAAGGGTAGTTACAGGCGGCCCTTGTTTATCAGGTAGGAGTGGAAAATACTTTTTGGAGCCTTGTAGCTGGGTGATGTGATGCTTGGTGCGTTTAAACTATAGTATGTTGCTAAGATACGGAATATATCATAATCGTTCTCAATGAATATATTACTAAAATTATAATGGTCATGACCCACAAAAGACCTTTAACTTCGTATACATGTTATATCTTTCAATATTACACTTGGTCGTATAGCGCAGGTTGACTAAGGCAGCGTAATTTGGTTACAATAAGAATTACAGTGTTTGCCGTACGAGTTTAAATCGTCTTATACGCTTGCCTTTTTTAAGGTTTCCTTCTAATCAATTTTAATTGACCAATAGAGACGCAGAATACATTGCTATCAATATCGTATATTGAAGCAAGCTAATAAATGTTCTTGCTTTTTCTCTAAACAAACAAAAAACGACAAAGACATAAAAAGTACAAATGCCTCGGACAAAGACAGCTGTTGTGCAATAATTGCATAAAGTCAATTTCTAATACCATACATCGACTCGTATTATGAAAGGAGACTATGCAAAAGAGCTTTATTATAAAAATTGTTAAAATATCAGTTGTCCAAAGTCACTTTTCCGGCTGCAGTATGCGATTTTTCTATTTTTTTCTGCTTTTGATTAGATGTTTCTTCCAATCATTACTTTTTTGAAAATTTAACGATTTTCTCAAACATTTTAAAATTTTATATCAGCAATAACACTTAAGTTATGATAAAAACATCATTCTTGCAGATATTAACCGAATTGAAAAAGCAGTGTTTTCTGATAAAAATCTGCTTCTGAATCAATTATTGGTAACCGTGTTTATGTATAGAGTTGAAAAATACCCCTTGATATTTAAAGCGACATTTTTCGCGATTCGTATTGTTTTACAATTGATCATACGTTAAACCAGTCTTTACTCAAACAAATTACACACACATCCCAGAACAGACCCTGGATGTTGTGACATTTATTGGACATAGGCAAACGATCAGATACCTCCTTTAACTAACTCCACATGTGGAAGGACACGTATATTCGTTCAACTGTAATGCACATATATAATCACTCGTACTGCGCGCGACTAGGCTATCTAATAGAACCTTCTGATAAAGAAACAAGTCGACGACAAAAACGAATGGACGCCCTTTGCAAGCTCGCGTGTGTCCTCATGTGTCTGCGGTTGTCTCTGGCAGGTAGGTTGAAATTCATTGTTTAGTTGAACTATTGTCTCATAACAACAACGACCACAGAAGCAGCAACAACAACAGCCGTTTTTCTTAACATCAGTTTAACTTCACCAAAGACATTTGCAGGTTAAACACGGTTCCTTATCCTGGTAAAACAAGCAAATTGTTGGTTATATTGCCAACTGTGGAGATAAATGACGACGTCTTTCTCAGATCGATGACAATACAGTTATATTCTTAGTCAATATGTGCAGTGTACAACAAATAAAATCGGAATTTAGCTATTGTTCTTGCTTTTAATTCTAGATCCATGGGCTTCTAGGGCCAGTCAGTGTCCGGACGCGTGGGTATACTTCAGAGACTCCTGTTATTTTTTTTCTAACAAAATTCTTGTCAACTGGATCCAGGCAAGTGTAAGTCTTTTTCGTTCGCCATCTGACACGATATTAGATAAGCTGACTATAAACTACCAATCCATCACCATGTTGGTTGAGACCCATTCAGTGTAACAACACTCAACTTTTGAACGTTAAGCTTTACGTCATTGTTTTAAACGAATGACCATGCTACATATATGCATATATAGCCGTCAGTAGATTGGGGGTGGCTGCGTCTGTATGTTAGTACGAAACAATGATAAGGTCCGATGAGAAAGAAACTATTTATTTAAAATTGAACGATTACAGGACAAATGTATAAACACGCACGATTATTTAAAACGGACAAAAAACTGTGACAAACAGTTACAACGAAATAAAAACACAACAGCTACCGCGTTGGATACCGACGAAAATAACGACTAGGGCGATTTAATTTTTTTAATGATTTCTAACCTCACACTTATGATGGGTTTTCCCTGAACGTTGTTGAGAAAACATAAACAAAACTGTTCAAGCAATAATAAAAAAGAGACGCCATTTGATCAAAAGTAGTGACGCCACAAGAAAAGTCAAATTATCATTTTACGATGAGTACAGCAGAAAGTTGTTTATTCAAACTACTAAAGGCCAATTAACACATAGAACAGATATAAGAAGCAATCCTGATCAGATGACGTGAATGACAACATATGCTAGCAACAAGGGGAAATTCTTTTTTTACCATCACCACAATATACAAGTAAAGAACACACTTGTGGTTGTAAACGAAACGTACTATTCTGCTGTTAATTTCAGCACTACTGCAATGTTCACCACGGAGCAACATTGGTGTCTATCGAGTCTGCTGCAGAACAAGCCTTCCTAGTAGACAAGTGCAAAGACTTTCATGGTGGATCAGGTTGTATTTATTTATTTATTTTTAAAACTATATTTTTCAGTACATTATCGAATTATAAGACAAAATAGCTTTTTTTAAAATTTATAAACAGTGCCTTGTAAAAATCTGACATTTTGACAAGTGACACCTTTAGGAAGGTAAATAAAAAGTTCGGACCATGCGCTGCTCTCTGTTCAAAAAAGAAACAATGTTTGACAGTTTTTGACAATATTCATGTTATAATACTAAAACTTACAACTTCAAAACGCGATCGTATCCTCGACATTGAGACAAAAGTGAATATAAATGTAACTTATATACATAACTGGTTTATTTCATCACCCAGCTAGATATTGGACGGGTGGTTCTGATGAAGAAATTGATGGAATTTGGCAATGGTACCCTGGAAACCGAGACATGAATTACACCGCCTGGGGCCCGGGGGAGCCCAACAGTAGTTCAGGCCGTATTGAAAATTGTCTAAATTTGTACGGTCCTTTAAACTACACGTGGAATGATGAGAGCTGCTCTAGAGATGGCCACCCACTGTGTGAGCTGAGGTAACTTTCCCCTTCCAATTCATCTCTTGTCAAGTGTAAATGGAATTACTAAACAAATAAATATGTTTAATAAGTAAAATACGTTTTAAAATAAAACAAACCCACATATCCATCAGACGAAGTATAGACTGGTCATGCACAAACCCTAAATATTGCTTTGGATTATAAACAGTATACACTGTTCGTGTATAATAAGGAATGTTCTAGAGTTGTATTGTATGTATTTACAGTTGTTTAAACTGTTATAACGTGAAAATGACAGACACATACTAGAACAATATTGGATAATTCACAATACTTGTTCTTTACAACACTACAAAGATGAAATTTTTGATAAAGGGAGACGGACACTATATATTTTTGATCAGTAAATACATTCAATAAGGAGGCCGAATGGTGACTTACCTTCTCCACCTTTATGATTTGAATTAGTCTAAATTAATAGTTTTAGAACGGTTAAAACACATGATTAGGTTCGTTATCATATATTTAATTTCCAAAATATTATATATCTGATGTATCTTTTTTTCTGTTGTTTTACCAACTAGCGCATATCATACTTGTTTAAAACGTTTATTTAATATAGAATATCATAGAGTGCGCAACATGTATCTTCTTTCTCGACGAGATTACAGTCACGTTCACAAAAGCATCGATTTCAGACTTGGTTCGATTGCATAACGACAAACACCACCAGGCACATGTATGTCGTTCAACGACATTGTTCAATGTCTTCATTAAAGCAGAAAAGTACATACATGTTTTAAAATATGCTATACTTAAATGCCAAATGAATAATTTTATATTTTCTGTATTTCGTGTTTCAGTTTGGCAGGAATTGTTATTGGGAAATGAATTGGTGACATCGGATTGACATTTACGTTGCTATATCTTGTTACAAATGAAACAACCATTTTAAATGAAAGGCACAATTTCTTTATTTTCTGAACCTCAAAACTTACCATCGTATCAAAGTTCCTCTGTAATTATTAGGATTGTCCACAAGACCAGTTATATATTTGATGTAAAGGATACTGAGTCCCAATTTAGAAGACATAACATCGGTTTTTAACATTTTATGAAACTTAACCTTAATTAAAGGTGCATTTTTATTTAATGAAAACATATTCTGCAGGAATATCATCCGCCCCTGTGTTTTCTTCATGTTTTCAGCTCATTGAATGCGTTTATAATTCCGTCAATTTGCAAAGGTATATTTAATTTATCAATTGTTTGTAGGTTATAGTGTAGTGTCTAGGGTCCTAATCTATTTTTGTGTACACAACAGTCCACGTATATCAATTTTAAAACATTTAAACTATTAATTATTGGAAATGGATCTACATGTCATTGCTACAAATCGTTGTTGTTTTAAAATCTACCGCATACGCTTTGGATATCCTCTGGCTTCTACTAGTATATGCCGTTGTTGACGATGATTTAGACTTCAAAACATTATGTTTATATCGCTTTGTTTGTCAGTAAATCTACATTTAAGTTATGCCTTGTATCTAACTTGTTTTATAATCCCACTCATCATGCCACCATAGTTCCTGCGTACTTTTACGTGTTGAGGGTTGAGATTTCGTCCTTTTTTTCTACACTATGATTGAGAAGTACTGCGATTTCAACGCCTATATTTACCCTTGTGTCAATGCTATATAGTATTCTGTAACAGTTAGAATGCGACAGATTATTAATGATTTATTCGATTTACTTTTATTGTATTTATGATGTCACCAAAGGACGAATGGCGTCATTTGTTGCGAAATATTACTTCTTATCAAGAACGTTACTACACTTAACTACAATATACTTTTAGAGAAACATTTCCCTATAAATGCCGAGTCTCAGTGCGTTAGCATAAACTTAGATCGAAATTGTATTAGAACTCTTATACAAAATTAGAGCATTTATTTCTTAAAATCCCTAAATTAGTTATCCGTTTAGTGTGCATATATTGGAAAAAGTGCAATAAAGTGACAAATTGCAATTTGATCTCGTTAAACCGTTCAGCGACATTCAAGTAGTTCTAGATAAGACAGTGTCTTTATCATCTTTGAACTGTGCTACAAATTGGTTTCCGCACATACTGCCTGTATCTAGGTTATCTCAAAAAGCCGTGTTATGAAGATTAACTAACAGCCAACGAAAGTGTACGCTTTTTGGAAGCTCGTATGTCTTTTCATATGCTTGCGTATGTCACTGGCAGGTAAGTTCAAGTTCATAGTTAAATAAGGGTTATATAATAACAGTTCAGTATTTATTTTTTTTTTTTTTATTTAGTTAATTTAGTAATCAAGGGCCTTTACAATATGAACAGTTTAACTAGCAATAACTTCTTCTGATCGAGATAGTTATTAACATCAATTACTGTATACTTGTAAGAAACGGTGTAAGCGGGATCTTAATCGTGACCTAATTACAATATTGTTGTTAAAATTGTAAATGGTACATTGCTGGGGCTGTATGTCCTCGTTCTGTCACTTAAATTAATGTGGCAGAAATTTGTAAATAATATCTATGTCTTTAATGATTGATAATAGAAGCACGTGCTAGTTGTCTTTGATTTACATAGCTTATAACTTAATGCAATTTTATGCATTGTCAATATGTGCAGGTCACATTTAATTATGTATTTAACAATTTTCCGTACTCTCCGCTCTCTTTTCCAGACCAACTGGCTTCTCGGGTCGGACAGTGTCCGGACGGATGGACGAACTTCAAAAACTCTTGCTACCTATTTACAATCCACATAACTGTCAACTGGGTTGAGTCCAGTGTATATCTTATTGTTCTTACCAAAATGACCGGGGCGTTATTGTAGCTGAACTTAAATCACAAAATCTACAACGTAAGGACTTAAGTTGGTAAATGAACATTCTTTTAAGTTGACCCGAAATGTGTACGTACAAAAACAAATCGATAAACTTTTCTTGAATAAAATACATATTTAACTTGATTGAAATTAAACGATACATGATAACTCAGTTGTCTGAATTGATCGCACTTTTCAAATTTAGTTTCCAAATATCGTGTTGATAGGTGCTGGACGGAAACTACTTCTATATCTTTTATCATAAATAGCCACGAGATTACCATATGTATGTCAAACATATTGACAGTTGTGTCTAAAGAGATATAAACAGTGTTGAAAGCGTGTTTAATGCACTTTTAATTTGTTTATATAGTTTGGTATTACTTAAATAAAAGTAGAATAAATTGTGAACATTTAAAGGCAGATACATAAAGTAAGGATGAATTTACACCTGTCTGTCTCTTTATTCAACTTATTCAGTAATCTATGCAATTTATTTATTTGCAGCACTACGCAATATACACCGCGGGTCTACATTAGTTTCAATTGACTCGCCAGAAGAAAATACATTCATAATTAATATGTGCAAAATATTTGATAGGGGAACAGGAAGTATGTATAGATATTCAAAATATCATTTATTTCTGGTTTTATTTATAATTAATATGCATACTATTTTATACTTTTCTCTCTGCAAAACTAGGTTTGGTTGTAAGTGCTAAGATCCATCTTTACAAATCAAACATATGATTTAGATTTGCATAAATAGCCTAGAGATTGATGTATTTATGTTAAACATAGTGACACATTTGTCAATTTACTATTTTGGATTACACAGAAAAGGGTCTGCATATCCAAATATAGCCACACAATTTCAATCAGCACTGTCTAAGAAATCGTTTAAGGCTTCATGACGTTGATATGAACATTTAGTATATTGACAACTCGATGTTTAACGAATCAAAGGTAAGTGCACTTAATGCATTCATATGCTCACTATTACAGACTGGTTCTGTTTTCAGCCGCATTTGTTGTGGCACAATCTTAAATATGTTGTACACTAATCTTGTTATCATATTTGTGGTAGTCGATATATATCAAGTTACATATGATTTTCCCCATCACTTAATAAACATCCAAAAGCAGGTCCTTAAATAAAGAAACAATCTTTCGAATTGAGGTACATAAGGTTCAGTTTTTTTTCTTGAAATAATATCGGATATCACCATTACAAATAGAATCAAATAGAACACTACTTTTACAACGCAAATATGACGCGTCTAATCATTTTTAGTATTACCACATCATTTATATCATCAAGAAAATCCATAAATGTTTTACTTTATAACCTTAACACAGAAATGTATATATAAACAGTTTTAAAAATAACAAAAAATAGAAAAAAGTAGAAAACAATATTTATTTAAGCAAACAACTGACTGTGTGCCTAAACCCCACAAAGTCCAATTATTTTAAAACGTTAAGTATAAAATAATACATTTAATCAATAAGTAACATTTCCTTAATACATATCCTTTTATCGACATGGGGCACCGCTGGTCAACTGGAAGACCTTTCTTCATTTAGTATTTCGCTTCGACCGGGAATAGAAGCCCCACTGTACAAGGGTAAACAGACAATGACGTTTTACTTGCGCTACAACAAAATGTTAACATGCTTAAATATCCCGTGGCATTTACTCTAAACTTAGATGCACATGGAGCAAGACCCGTCGTGTATATATTATATATAAGAAATAGTAAAATTGAACATATATTGTTCAACCCTTTTCAACCATCATGAGACACATGTAATTGTATCTACCCGAGTCCAGATAAAGATGTCAGTATTATCAGAACGGGTCCATCGTTCCAGTTCTCAGGTTCTCATAACTCCATGCAGTCCTTGCCCAAGCCACGTAGGATGACGGTTCTCCCAGTGCCCTGTTCTTGAACTCTAATGACGCGGTGTACAGGAACTACTCCCAGATATCCTCCACCTAATATCAGAGGCACCAAGCCCCCACAATTTGTTTCATGAACACAAAGAAATCATATTTATTGGTAGGTTAACACCCTGTCACCATTAAAATATGCAATTTATATCTTAAGAGATTGAACTTTGGTAAACGTGTACGTTAAGCACAGTTCCATACATTAGAGTACAAAACTGACTTAAGTTCGAAAACATATTATCATGTTTACAACTATCACAAAAGATAATACAAATCTATCTTTATTCACGTCCCTTGTATATTTGATAATAAATGTTTACTTTAGACAATAATGAAAACATATAAGGAGAAGAAAGCTAAAATTAAAGCTACACATGCTTGAGAGATATGAGGCATTCTGATTTAGGACTTGTAAAACATGTGGTCTTGTTCTTTCACTTACATGGCATGGTGATACAGCATTATAAATCTCCCTGGTAGTAGTAGAATAAGGGGTGATGTGTATATATTAGAAACGAAAACTGATAGAAATATCCAACAACATTACAATAGTACCAATGAATATTCGTTCTGGAAGTACTACTAAAAACTCATCAACAACAAGATACAAAACAAATAGACCAGAAAGAGATGACATGTTTTGTTTAGTTATCATGCCATCAACAACTGTTAAATTATTTAGAGACGTTGTCCACATAAAGCAGACTTTTAAGAATTGCTGCGCTGCATGTACTGTAAAGAGCATGACGTGTTTATTTGGCATGACCCACTTACATTATTTTGAATCCAGGCCGAAATCGTTGAACGACACTTAAATTTGAGTGAGAGTTAGCAAGGAAGTTGTAGCACTACCATTTTAATTTTTTAGGTATGTTAAGTCACGTCAGCATTTATAAGCATTAGGGTTTCAAAAACCTTAATACCCGTAATATCGCAAATTGTTATTTTAAAGGCAGGTTGCTACACAATGGAATTATTAACTTTAAGATGAATTCATATGTTAGGCTTTGTTAAAAAGTATATTTTGTGTTCCAAAATGATGTAATTGCTGATAAACTTCGATTTTTAATTATTATAAAACGACAGTAGCAGAAATATAGCGTAACTTGTAAAAACTTGTAAGCAAATTATTATTGTCAAGATATACTTCACCATGTTAAATATTATGAAAAGAAAGGTAAAATATTCATTTGATCAACATCATAACTTACATAGCAGCTCAACAATTAACAAATTGAAACAAAAACACAACAAAAACGGACAGTAATCGTTGCAATAATATTACAATACTTTATTTAGATAAATGCAAACAGTCTGGACACAGACAAGCCGACTGCACCGCTGCAGACTGAACATTATCAGACAACGAATCTGATAGTAATTCATCGGGAGACGAATCACCCAACGAGTGTCAACAAACCCACACGCCACGTAAACAATCGCGCACGAGAGTTACGAGAGTACGCCGAAGGTTATCACCACACAGCTCGAGCCTTAACTCTAGACAACAGTCCATAGACCGATTTGTCAACGCAGCAGGCAAAACAAATGCAAATAACACGTCAAACAAAAACAACAACATAATAACTGAACAAAGCCATTCACCAGTCAAAGAAGTACGTGCTAAAGAAAAATCAGCAGTGAAACAAAAAGATAAAAGAAAAAAATGAACATAGTCGTCCACAAACAATTTATCGACCCAAAAACGTTTATGGACAATGATTTAGAACGCAAACCTAAAATAATACTACGTTTTCAAGAAAAACAATGTGTAATAAGTTAAATATATATATACAACCATTAAACAGTATAAAAATGAAAAGAAATATTGCACTAGTGAGAACTATCACATAAGCTTCAGAAAATTAAAATATAAATAAGATTCAAACTCAAATAACAATGTCAACAACTTGAGTGAACACTCGTATTAAGATCAACTTACGACTTTTCTTCATTAACGCAGACATAAAATCCCGTGCATCCATAGATGTAGTCTGCTATGAACCGATACTATCCCATGTCAATCACGTGTTTCATGTGTTTGAGTCTTGTACTTACAGGTGCTCAGTCCAGATGAAAGACATACAGGACACTATACAAAAGGTACAGTGTCTATTTGAAATAGATATAGATGTGGGCCGAGGTTATCGGCAACGTGTTTTTGTTTTATTTTGTTTTATTCTTTCTTTCTTCACTTTTTGTTAACGCCAGAATTAGAAAATTCAGAATTGGCATCCATTATCTTTACTTTACTGATAAACAAGATAATATGTAGCTATGCCGTAATTTCAGTAAAATCCAACTACCGAATGTCTTATCTGCAGTTAATATATTTGTTTTCATTTTTCCGTAAATTTTATTAAATTACATATAGTTCCATACATGATGGTTACGCCAAAGCGTCGTCAGCTCATTAAAGTATCTTTTTAATTTTGATTCTGCAACTTAATAATCTTTTGAGTCAGAAACTTTAGATCTACATTTACTAATCCAGTTCTTACTTAAAGATAAACTGGCATACATGTCGATGTTTATTCCTTCAGAACGATTTAACCTTCACGTGCGAAAGCTAACTAAAGTTTTAATAAGCTTTTAATATCCATCAGATTTAATCCATTGTCCTTTAAATCAAAAGGGCAGATTATTTACCAGTTTATTTACTGTTTACATTGTTATTGCTATTTTATTATTTAATCATCATTGAGTTCTCAATGTAGCAAGAACTACAAATAATTGTGTTTTAGAACGTTATAACCTTTTAAGTCAGCCTTATTAACTTCCTAAGCTGCCTTTCTGTTATATCCTTTCATTACCCTTAAGATCATGAGTTATTGCCTAGCCATTCAACTTGCAATGTATTCTACTGTGTATTGTTAATGTTAATTTTGTTTTTGTGTTTCACACTACATCCTTTTCATACGATTTGTCAACAGTTATTTATATGCTCGCTCAATTATCAACACTTTTAATTGTTTCAAATATCATATATTCGTTCAAATTAGTTGAGTTTTTTTTAAACTACACACAAGTATACAAGCTCCAGATCCTACCTTTTCTCAAATTAGTAGTTCCTTTAACCAATAAGAATATTGCAACCATACGCAGTTCACACACGCAATATGTATTTGCTTAAACTAAACACCCATGGCATACAATAATAAAACTTACTTTCACCTTTTATCGTTAAATTGTCAAGGACTTAGAGAATATAATAAGCGATCCAGAGTTATTCAGTGGCTCAATCATCAACAGTCTGATATTGCATTTATCCAAGAAACTCATTTTTCTCAAGATTTAACTACTTATCTCGAACGTGAATTCTGTGATTGGAATGGCTTTCACTCTTTTGGTGCAAGGAATAGTAGAGGTTGTTCTGTATTTATCCGTAAAACAATGCCAGTCAAAATAATAGAGCAATACAAAGATTCACAAGGCAGATACAACATTCTAATTATAAAACTATATGATAATATATACACTCTGATAAACGTTTATGCTCCAAACGAGAAAACAATAAGAAATATTTTCTACAAAAGCATTTCAGAATTATTATCAGCTACGTCTCAAGGAAATATAATTATGGGCGGAGATCACAACGATACACTAAATAATATTGACAGAATATCAACAAGGTACACGACTCAAAACCAAAAACCAGCTTTTAATCTTAGCTAAATGATCAAATCTTACAATTTGATCGACATTTGGAGACACACATATATAAATAAAACGCAATTTACATGGCGAAGAAAAAATAGTCTTGAAAAGAGCAGAATTGACTTTTGGTTAATTGATGAAATGTTAATAACACAAGTAAATTCTTGCGATATAAGACCAGCTACAATACAAGCCACAGACCACATGGCTATCTCTTTAAAAATAAAAATCCCTAACAAAAGAGGTCCTGGATATTGGAAGTTTAATAATTCGCTTTTAGATAATACTACATACGTATACAATATTGAAAACATAGTAAAGGATTTCATTTCTGCAGATATTGACCATCAAACAAAATGGGAATTGTGCAAAATACAAATAAAACAATTTACAATGAAATACTCAAAACAAATATCAATGCTCAGAAATAACAAAATACAATCATTAGAAAAAAGAACTAAAAAGTCTATACGAAAAATTAGACGAAAACAATGAAAATCAAATAAAAACTACTATTGAAGAAATTGAATGTGAAATTAATTCTCTTTACAAAATTAAAATATCAGGAGCACGAATTAGGTCGAGGGTTAAACTTTTAGACGAAGATGAAAAGAGTACAAAATATTTTTTTAATGTAGAAAAATCAAGACAATGTAAGAAAACGATCAGCTCACTAAATTATAATAATAAAAAAATAACATCAAATGCAGATATATTGAACGCAGAGAAACAATTTTACGAAAACCTCTATAAATCTGATGAATCAGATGAAACAATCAAAAAAAAAATAACATACCTGGAAGGTATTACTTTAGATAACATCCTGTACCCTAACCTAGCAGAAACATGTGAAGGTCTTTTTACGTACAAAGAAGCGTTTAACGCATTAAATAGTATGAAAGCCAACAAAGGCCCCGGTTTAGACGGCCTTACTGTTGAATTTTACAATAAATTCTGGCATTTGATCGGACAATTAGTGGTTAACTCCCTTAATACTGGGTTTCTAAGAGAAGAATTATCATATACGCAAAAGCAAAGCATTTTCAGCTTAAAATTAAAAAAGGGCGATGCCGATAACTTGGAAAATTGGAGACCGATATCACTCCTAAATACTGATTATAAGATAGCTGCAAAAATACTTTCAAATCGTTTACAGTCCGTCCTACCCCACATAATAAGTCAAGATCAACAAGGTTATATAAAAAATCGAAACATTTCTTTCAATATTAGACAAATCCAAGACGTAATAGACTTTATAAATACATCCGAAATGAAAAACGAAGGCATAATACTCTTTTTAGATTTTAAGAAAGCTTTCGATACAGTAAAATGGCCATTTATGATTAGTACTCTAAAAAAATTTGGCTTCAAAGAAAATTTTATCAAGTGGATAAAAACCTTGTATAAAAATGCCAACGCTTGTATAGCAAATAATGGCTAGATATCTGACCATTTCTATATATCACAGGGAGTTAGGCAAGGATGCCCCCTCTCCGCTCTTTTGTTTATTATGGTTGCAGAGATAATGTCTACTCAATTACGCAATAGCCGCTCATTCAAAGGCATTAATATCAACAACGACTTTTTCAAGATTACACAACTCGCAGATGACACAACACTTTTCCTTAATAACGAAAATGATATTCCTGTGGTTTTATCCATTATTGAAGAGTTCGGTAAATCATCTGGGCTTAAACTAAATATTGCAAAAACAATGGGCTTGTGTATAGGAAAAATCAAAGCCGAAAATATTAAAAACACGTATGGTATTGCATTAACATACAAAGTAGTAAAATCGCTTGGTGTTTACTTTGGAAAAAGTACAGAAGAATGTGAACAGCTTAATTGAAGAAACAATAAACAAAGCATGCATCATATTAAATTCTTGGAAAAAACGAAAGCTAACTATCTTTGGTAAAATATTAATTTTAAAAACCTTATTCTTGTCAAAATTCATTTACCTAGCACAGAGCAATACCACACCACATAATATCGCTAAACGCATCAACACAATAATGTTCAATTATTTATGGGATGGTAAACGAGACAAAATAAAAAGAACAACTGTTGTTGGATTTAAACTAGCCGGAGGAATAGAAATGCCAGACTTTCATTACTTTTCTAAAGCACTTAAGCTCAAATGGATTCAGCATTTAAAAAACGAAACGATTGCTAATTGGAAAAAAATACCTGTTTATCTCCTTAATCAATTCGGACAAAATTTACTCATATTTGACATGAACGTTGACTCTCTTAAATCCTTAAATACAAGCAAAATAACAATCACTCCTTTTTATACAGATTTAATTAACACTTGGATTAATTTCAACAACATACGGTCTACCACTCATGACTGCAACAACTTTATTTCCGTCAGAACCCAGATCATTTGGGGAAACAGATTCATAAAGAAATATGGTAAAAGTTTACTCTTCAAACATTGGATTGATTCAGGAATCGTTTTTATTAATGATCTACTTTCTCACAAAGGAGTACTAGACACAAAATACATCTATGATAAGTTAATTATAAAAAGAGACTGGATAGCTGAAATAAATAGTATATTATCCGCCATTCCAAAAAAGTGGATGGAGCTCATTAAAACACACGAATCAATAAAAACGTATATTAATACTAAAAATGTAACTAAAACAAACAATAACTATATACAACACATGACAAACAAACAAATATATAAAATCTACATTGAAAACATTTTTGATCCACCATACATGCATAAACAATGGACACGGATATTCAACAAAGAAATTAGTTGGAACTCCTGGTACTATTTACTGCACAAAACTAACTACAACAACGCTGTGAAACAATTTAAATACAAGCTGTTACATAATCTTATCCCAACAAGTTTGAACCTGTTCACTTGGAATATGGTAGATTCACCATTATGCTTCCTTTGTAATGAAGTAGAAGATTACAGTCATTTTTTCCTTACGTGCAGATATGTCAATTCCTTTTGGTTAAATGTAAATAGTACTCTTAAAGAGTGTGGCATTTCTAAACAGATTAACCAGTTAGATTATTTAGTTGTAGGTTATAAGATAGACACACATAAGTATAACATGATAAATACAATATTGAGTCTTATAGGATACACGGTTTACAAAACTTACTTTTTAAGCAATAAAAGAAATAAATCGATTAACATGTGGAAACATCTTCTTAATGAATTAAACATCACTTTGTATTATTTAAACATTAAAAGAGTGAACACATCTATTTTAAGAAAGTTTATTAGAAACATGGAAGAAAAATAAAAGTTCCTCTTTCTTACCATAGACCAGCATTTCATGTACTTATTTATATAACAAAGGAAAATGTACTTATGTTTAATTTTACTGTATGTTAGCCACGAGCATCATATATGTATTATGCTTTTCCTGATGTTTTGTCTATGTACATATGTGTAAATAAACGGACTGCATGAAGCAATCCAAAAAAAAAAAAAAAAAAAAAAAAAAACAACTTTATTTAGAAAATAGGCAAATTAAGTTAATTCTTAGAAACGGCACAGTTAAATTTTATTTAATTTACTTATTTATTTAAATTTAATTTAATTCAAAGTATACATAGAAAATAAATAAACATATAAAATATAAATAGTTACACGAACTTTTAAGATGACCACACATTTATTTAGAGTAAAACTGATAATATTTACATGTTCACATGTCATTTGTGGCTTGCTTTGTGACAAAGGATATTTCTAGTTTCAGTTGGAAAGCCATACAATTGTGGTTAAAGGCTGTAAAATGCCCACAAAGACACTGGTGTCACAGTCGCGGTTTTGTCCACACGCCTATTGTTGCAATCTGCAAGGATAAAGACCCGAACAGTTCCTTTGAGCGCAATACTGACTAGGAACAATTCACTTTAAAAGTTGCTACCGACATGATGAATGCTATTTATATATTTTTAGGCAAGATGCTTTATGCACATTTTGTCGTTTCAGAAAAGAAAATGATGATCTTTAAATTATTTGGCATTGACCATATCAGGTGACCGCAATATTCGTTGTATATCTGGTTATTCGCACGCAAAGTGCACATTTATTTTAGATGTACAGGCCACGATTTATTGTTGATCTAGTTGTCTAACCCTCACTTTTACATATAGATGATGAGGCAAGATAAGCAAGATCAATATCAAAGCAGGGACCCGTATTATTAAGAACTATCTTAAAATCAATGAAAGAAATGCCAGCGGTTTAAGCACCCAAGTCGGCCCATATTGCCGACTGACCGTTCCAAGGGGGTAACTGTTGGGTTTGCTCTTATTATTAAATGACTCATTACAGATTTGTTCTCACTTTTAAATTTGGCGTGTATGTGGATACCTTGGTCCTGTGTCTTTTCAATTTTTGTATATGTTGCAATGTTCATAGGATTTTGTCTTATATATTCTTATTCATGATCACAACAATGTTATTTGTGCAGTGTGGCGGTCGTAAAAAATCTCCCCGTGCATGTAATCTATGTTGTCAATTAATTCATCGTATAAGGATTGTTACGTGTATTTCCTTTGATGGACATTGGACTTTGGTTCCTCAATTCCATCTCCGCATGAACAAGATGCTACAACCATTTACTCTTTTCTGGTCATTTTTCTCTTGATTCGAAAAGATAATTAAATTTACTATTAACGTTTTCTGTAGGTTTTCTAATCGAAATAATACCTATCTCTCTTCTAAGCACTATGTGGACATTATTTTTCAATGACGTCACTGCTTTCGTCATAACTTGTCAAACAAAACGTCAGCGCTTGGACACATATTCAAATGGATCAGTTTTCTTATCATTGCTTGCATTCGAGAAACTCATCAGGAAGTGCGAGGTTAGAGCTCTGTAAAACCGATTTAAGCACCCCAGTCGGCCCATATTGCCGACTGACCGTTCCAAGGCGGTAACTGTTGGGTTTGCTCTTATTGTTAAATGACTCATTACAGATTTGTTCTCCCTTTTTCATTTGGCGTGCATGTGGATACCTTGGTCCTGTGTCTTTTCAATTTTTGTATATGTTGCAATGTTCATAGGATTTTGTCTTATATATTCTTATATAACAAATACGTTGGACGTGTTTTAAAGCATCTCTAACGCTTCATATATTTTTATTTGTATGATTATTTTGGTTTTTGTCTTTTCTTTCTACCAGGATAATTTAATGATATAGAATTGCATTCATGAGCCTTCGTATTATGTATAACAAGAAGGATCACGGATGTGCGAAACGCAAGCGTCGCAGAAAGCATGTACATTAAACATAATGTATATGCTGTGATCTAAGCTCTCTCTCTCTCTCTCTCTCTCTCTCTCTCTCTCTCTCTCTCTCTCTCTTTCTTTCTCTCTCTCTTTTACACTGTCGGTTCAAAACATGATGATGTATAACAAAAGATTACTGTCTATTACATCTTTTTGTAATTACAAGCTATATTGATTGTTTACATCGGTCTCACAGAAGAGCTGCGATTTCACCACATCCTAAATAATCATAGATTTTTGACAAACAATGGAGGGACCAAGACGCAATACAAACATATTTCTTTTAATATTTAATATTTATTCATTGCCTTGCAGACAAAATTGAGTAATATTATGCGTGACATAACAAATATGTGCCCTGAACCATGTACAAAACTTTCAAAAACGATTTCGTGTACTCATTATACAGTTTCCTAGCGTTAAAATGAGCTTTCAGTGACGTCTTTTAGTTATGTATGTTTAAAAAAATAAAAACCTAAATTTAGGCTTAGTACAGCTTTTTCACTCTGAAATAAATTCATGTCTGTTTTCCTTTGATGTATCTTAAAAAATAATATTCGACAAAAAAAAGATTGTAGGATAATATTATCAACGCATCTGTAATGACCATTGTGTTGACAATATATTACCAAAGCACGTTTGTGCAAATATTTCTACCGCTTTGAAGTGGCAAGTTGATTAGGACATAACGCAATATGCAGGGACTTAATATATATTATATTATATTAATTTACATCTTGAATAAGTTAGGAAAAAGATGCATACATATTTGCTTTAAAGGAACATGAATTCTTTGGATGATTTACAAGTGTATATTTTAATGCCTATACCAACATCTTGTTCTCTGTACATATTTGCATAATCCTTGTAAATATATGCAAGGATTATGATAAATAGATGCAGGATCATGAAATCACTTTGTCATTCTGAAAGCCGGATACATGTGTAAATATACATACCAATATTTAATTCAAATAATGTTATTACATTTACATATTAATGTTTATCTAGTCTCCAGCCTATATCTCTAATATTTAGTGCGAAACATAAAGCTGTGAAAATTTTAAATGTAAAATGGTTGAATAAATTATAATAATTACACTCCATGATGAGTACCTGCAAACATTACACGGATTCTGGTAACATTTATCGAAGACAAAATATTCTATTAACTCTATATTCTACTTAGCCATTATATTGAAAGTGGTTAGAATATGACTATATTTGATATTTTCTATTCGTGTCTGAATGAATTTTCAGTTTAATTCTTTTCTGTAATCAGTCTAAATCAAACTGCAACTGACACAAACGATATCATCTACCTTGCAATCACGGGCATATGGCTAATAAGTTATGGGTAAAACGCTAAGCGTTTTATATTTATATCTCACAATACATCATTTATGGTAAGCTTCACATTAATCAATGAGCTTTTTGATGATTGATTATTCTTCAGTGTATTACAATGCCTACCTACCTACCTACCTACCTACCTACCTACCTACCTACCTACCTACCTACCTACCTACCTACCTACCTAACTACCTACCTAACTACCTACCTACCTACCTACCTACCTACCTACCTACCTACCTACCTACCTACCTGCCTGCCTGCCTGCCTGCCTGCCTGCCTGCCTGCCTGCCTGCCTGCCTGCCTGCCTGCCTGCCTGCCTGCCTGCCTGCCTGCCTGCCTGCCTGCCTGCCTGCCTGCCTGCCTGCCTGCCTGCCTGCCTGCCTGCCTGCCTGCCTGCCTACCTACCTACCCACCTAAAACACCTCCCTACCTACCTACCCACCTAAAACACCTACCTACCTACCTACCTATCTACCTTACCTTACCTACCTACCTACCTACCTACCTGCCTACCTACCTACCTACCTACCCACCTAAAACACCTACCTACCTACCTATCTACCTACCTACCTACCTACCTACCTACCTTACCTTACCTACCTACCTACCTACCTACCTGCCTGCCTACCTACCTACCTACCTACCCACCTAAAACACCTACCTACCTACCTTACCTACCTTACCTTACCTACCTACCTACCTACCTACCTACCTGCCTGCCTGCCTGCCTGCCTACCTACCTACCTTCCTACCTACCTACCCACCTAAAACACCTCCCTACCTACCTACCCACCTAAAACACCTACCTACCTACCTACCTACCTACCTTACCTTACCTACCTACCTACCTACCTGCCTACCTACCTACCTACCTACCTACCCACCTAAAACACCTACCTACCTACCTACCTACCTACCTACCTACCTTACCTTACCTACCTACCTACCTACCTACCTACCTGCCTGCCTACCTACCTACCTACCTACCTACCCACCTAAAACACCTACCTACCTACCTACCTACCTTACCTACCTTACCTTACCTACCTACCTACCAACCTACCTACCTTCCTACCTAGCTACCTACCTACCTTACCTACCTTACCTTACCTACCGACCTACCTACCTACCTACCTACCTACCTACCTACCTTACCTTACCTACCTACCTACCTACCTACCTACCTACCTACCTACCTACCTACCTACCTACGTATCATGTGTGTCATTTCCTACCGATTCTTGATTCTGATGGTTTCTCATTGTTTATAATTTGTCTGGAAGTAATCTTACTCGGGTGTATTTGCTTTAACGGATATGTACAATGGATAAAGCATTATCTGCTGCATTAAATTATATGATTCAAGTACACATGTGGCGTGGAAATGTTTTCGAAAGTGAAACACATATTCTGGGTGTGGGCAAAATAAACAGAATTGTCTAATTAAAAAAGGGTGCTTAATTGTTCACTTACTTATTTTACTATGACGTGTATTCGGCCATTATCACTAACATTAACCAAAGTCTCCGTCACTGTTTAACACTTACGGTAAGCATAACATGTCTACAAAAAGAGAAGGAATGGCACATTCATAAGATACAATTACATGGCCACAAATTCAATTTCCTTTTGACATATAGCACCTCTGGGCAATTTTTCTTTTCTTCTTAATCAACAGATTAGTACCTTATTAAATTTATACTGGAAGAAAAATAACTTAAAAATAACTTTTACTTGTCTCAGAATTATATAACATTAGTATTTTCGCAAAATTAATACAATTAAATATTTCTACAGAAACTTATTAAAAAGCTTCAGTTAAACGAGGGTGCTTTAATTGTTGTTGCATTCGGTAGAAATATGTCTCTGCCGTACGAGTGAAACAGCTTTAAATAAATTAATGTGGCATAAACAAGAAACTTAACGAATCTTGTTGTGGGTCCAATCAAGTGATCTAATGAAGACAACCATTTACCAAGTGTTTTACACTTATTCCTATATATTTTCCTTTTGGCAGTATTTCAATGTCGATTTTTAAATTTTAGGTATTCATTCATTAAGTCATATTTCCGAAGCCATTTATTTTCACGCATACATTAATCAAGCATTTAAAACATTGGCAAGTGACATGCTACCATGATTTATTGGTTATTTATATTAATAGTGCTTATTTAATATAATTATTGTTCATTTGTTTGTTTGGTTTTCTGTGTACATTGAAATTATTTATTATCGTTTAACGTGTCTTTCTTACAACAATTACCAATACTGTTCATTACCAATCTAGCAAACACACTCATCTTCAATAACCTACTTTTCATTGAAACACGCAGTGAAATAATTTCTTAAGTAATCGAAAGCCATATAACATAAAATATTTAATAATTTTATTGAAAAGAATTAAAATAAAAATCCTTTTTTGTGTCATTAAAAAATGTGAAATGCGTTTAATGAATAGAAAACTTTGATTCCGGTATTGCTGCTAGCAAATATTAAAAGAAATCTAGTTTATTTGCCGCTAAAAGCAAGTTCTCGGCGCTGAATCTTGACGTATTTATAGGAACTAATAACATGTTGACATAAATCGTAGCGGCACAGGCTATTCCAGCATAATTGCAATCTTTAAAACACAAAACAAAAAAGTTTAAGGAAATGTCGTTACAGTAACCACGATGGAACCATATCGACGGTAATATAAAAATTTCGAAGGACATTTAATTTGATGTTTTTGGCAAAATGAATCATTATAGTAAAATAAACTGTTAAGTCAATTGACAATAAGTTGTTTAAATCTAAAAGAAGTGTTCACTAGAAGTTGCCAAAGAGACTGTTTTATTACGAGAGATGCCGAAAATGTTAATACGAGATTAAAGCTAATGGCAATATTGCTCATTGCTGAACAAATACAGTCATGAAGCAGTGGAGAAAAAAAACATTGAAAATACAAGAGACGACATATTATTAGAAAAGAGAAAATAACAATTGAACATGACCGTTTGCGTATTGATTGCCTAATGAACCAATCAAATTAAGACAAACCTCGGAATTTCTGGCATATGAATTTATTCTGTTTCAAAACTTCGATCTATAAAAAAACCAAAGTTTGAAAAAATGACCAACAACACAGGAATGTCAACAGGGAAATAAGTTTCAGCTTCAATTCTTCCGTTTGTGGTTAACACTTGCACTGATTTAAAAAACCGGCTTATGGAAGCACACTTGACAAAAAGTTTAGAAACAGTTCATTTCTCAGAGATGCAAACGTTTTTTTAATTATTAGAGGAAGCTCGTTTGCTCTTACTTATTCTATGTGTCTACTGTGTATGCCCTTGCATACAGCAAAAATAAATTTTCAATTAGAATCAGGAACCATTTGTGCAACCAGAATAAATGATACGGAAATATATTACAGCCATTTATAATACCGAAAATATCATTGTTTGATTGACCTAAAGAGCGACCAAATGTCTTTGATAAATTACTAATTAATAAATTGGTAACAGTGTTTTGCTTATGGCGAGCATTGAGGAAACCAATAGACTTATCATAAATATAGTTCCGTGATGCTGATTCATAAAAATATTGCTTCACTCAAACAAAGAAATGATAAATTGGATTGTTTTATATATTTTTTTATTTAACCTCACACATAGATGTCGCTTGTATTTTACTCAGCTTGACATTTCTGTCTGGCCCGTTTTCAGTACAGAAAATCCTTCCATCACTTATTTATAGTTATAGATTCTTCAACGATAAATATTTAACTTTTCAAATGCATAACATGTTCTGATAACATGTCCGCAAATGTATAGCAGTATAAGATGTAGCATATGTATCTAAAACAGTTAACAATACCCAGTAAAGACAGGACTGACAAACTTGATGTGATGTGTTTTAGGTTGACTCTCCTAATGGCTAGCATATGCATGTTTTAGAAGGCTTGGTCGTTACACCTGGATAATAACCAGTTTTACCATTTATATAGTTATTTCAGATGTAATTATATAAGATAAAGACAAATGGGATATAAATATGACATCTTTGATAAAATAAAGAATAATAAAATAAAAAATAAAATATTTAAAGGCTAAGCCATGTTTGGTACAATTGTTTTTTTTTGTTCAAAACATTCATGAATTCCATTGATTAATAGTCAAAAGACATTGCGAAACTTTCCAAGTACAAGAGCCGATTTAATGTGATGCAATCAGTCTATCTCTAAGCTAGGTTTGTGGTGATATTCATATTATTCGTATTTGTGAGGAAACACCAGTCAACATTATACCAATTAACTCGATATTGATACATTAGATAACATAATTGTTAGATGTGGATGACGCATTAGCAAATTTATTTTTTTATAAAGAATGTTATCATCATTTAAGTTATTAAGCCGGTTCTGTAAAAATATGAATTATTTTTAAATGTCTGAAATTGTCTGAAATCTTTCTGTTGACATTTCTTCGTCGTATTATAAACTTACAGAGCTTTGTTTAGAAACACCAAGGACAGATAGGTTGACAAGTTTATCGTCTACAAATAGGTATACACATTTTGTGTTAAAACATATCACACTTGACTCAAAGGCGTTTGATTAGTTTTTTCTTCGTCGTTTTGAACACAACTAAGTAGTGCAAGATATTTTAAAGACATCAATGTGTTTTAAATTACTTCGAACGTCATTTACAGTGCAAACAAATGCCTTTTGGTCCCACTACATTAAGCTTGTAAGGAAATGTCCACTTGATGCCACTTTTATATAACCATGCTTAAAAGCTAAATGGCACATGAGACAAGAACACAGACAAATAAATTTTATTTTGTAAATTGTTATTCTCAAGGCTCTGTGATGCACCTGTAAAGCTTTTCTCAGCTTACGGTAATCGCTAAAGGACATGATAATTCCTGTGTCAAAACCGACAAGCGATTAAGCTAGCAGTATTATGTACATCTTATTTTACAACAATTTAAAGTGCCAAAGTCAAATTCAAAAAAAGTATTCGAATGGTACAGTGATGAATAATGATGTTACATAGTTAAAGCTTTAACACGTCATAACATGATTTTATTCCGACAATTACGACACAGTTAAATATTTGGTTGTCTTATTTCTATTTCAGGGCTGATTTTAAGGCAGTCGATAAGGCAGCATTCATGACCTTGAATAAATTAAATTAAAAAATGTAAGAACACATGAAATTCTATCACTCAATCAAAACATTGTATCGCTAGCCATCTTTCTGCCATCTTTCTGCCAGATTTAGCCTGATAGTGCTCGTGCCATGTTTAAAACGTGTGTTGTTATGAAATCAATAAAAACTATAAATCAAACAGAGGAAAACAGAATCCACAGTTTTAATAATTGGACAATGCGGGGAAACCATGCCATGAACAATCTGGCATCAATAAATTATATCAGTCATATCCCAGTGTGATTTTTTATTAGCTGTTAATATGATTTTGCAGGCATACCATGTTTGTACGCGATGACGTTAATATTTCTAGCACAGCTTTTTTTTCAAGGTAATAATATACATCTAACGCTCACAGAAACAGAAATGGTCTTTTATACGTAGTAGAAACCTACAAATGTCGAAATTCGTAAGCGTATCCTTTCAACAAAGCATTATCAATTCTATAAGAATTACATTAAAGTGCATATAGTTACACAATTATAAGGGATTTGGAACGTAAATATTAACGTTTCTTTATTCAAACTTCAATACATGTAACATCCCAAATAGTTACTGTTTTGTCCTGATAACATATTTACAATATCCACAAAATGTGATAAGAACTGCTCCTCAACATTTCAAGTGTCGAGAAGATAAACTAGTGTGCATTACAATCTCAACTAAATATGTATGTCATTTTCAGATAATTTTGTGTTTGCTTAACCCTTCCTAACATGCACGATGTTTATTTTATCTGCAATATTCAGCTAATAATTTGTAATTCTGTATACATTTAAAAACATAATAGTATAGCCCAAGTTGTCATAAAATGCCATTTGCACTTATTTAATTGAATTGATATGTTTTGTTTTTGAAGTATATTGCAGAGACCAATTATGAATTAATAAGTCATTTTTAAAATCACTGTGACAAGTATAGTCCAAAGATAATGATATTTGTTAAACCTTAATCCAACAAATTAATAATTATTAAAGGAAATAATCTCACACTATCATTTTTTTTTAAAAACAATATGATATCCGACGAGTACTTAATGACATTTATCGTCAAGTGAAAGGCAAATTAATATATACTATTATAAAATGTTCAAGAAGGTAACAGTTAAATCTATCAATTAACTTCAATTTATTAGGACTAGATATCCACCCAAGCATTTAACAAGACAATAAACGCAGCCAGATGCGTCTTTGAATGATGTTCACAGTGACCTTAACCTAGATCATACGACCAGCACGAATAGAGCTCTTACATAACTCTTTCTGTACCTAAACTTAATATAGTCAAAATTGTCAAGCATGGAGTTTGATCACGGAGCACTCAAGACTTCAATCGTTTCACGTGAGGCCTCTGTTCTTTTCATCTTATGATTACAAAATATTGGTAATGGTTGTTATTTATTTTTTATGCCATCACTAAAAAAGCCTAACGAATAGTATTAATTTTTATTTCTTTAATTACTTCTTCCTGTTTAAATGTACAATGTGCATCAGTGATAACATTAATCAATTTATTTAGGGAATTCTTAATATGTCTAAATTATACAACACATCAGGTCATACAGTTTTTCATTTCCCCAATATCTGACGTTATTTATTGTGATGAACGTTCGAATTTTACATGTATCATCTTAACGAATTGGTGATTTCTTGCCATCATTTTGTCCATTTTTCACATGTTCGGTTTTTCATTTATCTTTCAAGGAGTATATATACATATGACTTATGATCTAATACGTTAATATTCAAAGCAGACAAACAGTGATGCAAAATTAAGGTGTTGCAGTCTGATATATACCTGTATGATACGGTTCCCCTTTTGTGGACTTAGCCTAAAGATCACAAATTACTACACTGGTCACATACTTACATATTCATACAAACACTTTCACAACAATAAGAGATATGTAATTATAACACACTGTCAAAGCATAAAATAAAAACCTGCATCGACTTAAAATGTAAAATTCGAACTCAGTTTCTTGTTTGATAACATTCAAAATGATTTTAACTCGCACACACTTGTATACTTCAGATGCCATTAGAAATGACAACCAGTCTATAACTCTAAAGGAAGCGAACAACTTTGACTAAGCGATTTTATATAGAAAATTCTACACTAAATAAATAGAAATGATATAAATGATTATAGGCTTTTACTAGAACTTTATTTACGGATATGTATAGACGGTTCAGAAATATCCGTTTCAACCTTTCTTGCAATTTTAAGATCTAATGCTTAAATCTTTAATCTCCGGCCTTGGTGCAAATATGGAAATAAGACAAAACAATTTGGAAGGAAACACAATACAAAAATAATAAAGATAATCAACATATTTTCTTTGCTACGTAATATATATATTTTATATCTTTAAAATCAATTCTACAACGTCTTTTGAGGCTGCAGACATTAAATAGTAATTACAACTTGTGTACGGATAAAGCTGATGATCATCGATTTACTATTTTACACACAAGAACTTGAGTTTTTGCTTTCGACTCTGTGAAAATTTTATTGAAGTATGAATAAAACTTGTCACAGGAGGTAAAAGGAGCTGATTAGAAAGTACGGAACAAGTAACATGAAAGTTAAGCTGACATAAAAATCTTTTTTCAAGAGTTTAGACACATTAAATATCTTTTAAATTCAGCAAATATTAACACAATGGCATATTCATATATAGTTTAAAACTACTCTTAGTGAATGTACATTTTATAATGCAGCAAATATTGCATTTATATTATAATAATAAAAAACTACAATTTTTTTGTATGATTTTGATTTGACTGTCATTATCGTCGGAAGGCAGATCATTATATCATTCGTGTCCTCCATTGAAACGATAATAGACCAAACAAAAGCAAATCGTCATTCTCTTTTCAAGACAAGATATTGAACAAAGAAAATGAAGCACCATAAAGTTACTTATGAAACTGACAAAACTTTGCAATTTGGCATTATGCGTTTTTAATTAAGTAATTTTATGCGTTCTTGCAGTCAATACCAGATCGGTTTGCACCTTTGGGTACATAGAGGACCAAGAAGAATCGACATTCAAAGACAACTCTATGTTTCTGCACAATGTCGACTTTGTGATGTACAGCAGGTCACAAATAAATAGCAATGTATGAATAATAAGAGTTTCCTCAACATGTTTGATCAGATTTTGCAAAATAAAAACGATATAGGTAGTTAGTTTCTGGAAATTAAATTATCAATATTGAAAAGAGATTTCAATGTCATTATTTGTGTAATTATTTTTAACTTGTATGCATTGCTGAATTATTTTCACTTGAAATGTTTTTTAGACGTTCTTATTTAAAACTGACGGGAATTATTTTTTATGGATGTGATGTATCTTTCTGTTAGCTAATGCATCAACGACGTGAAGTTTAATGTAGTTATGATTATATTGTAGGTAAGCTCAAGTTTCGCTTCAATATTAAAATCTTATGATCAATGGTTGAATAGCAAAGAATTTTTGTACGCAGCATTGAATCATTAACAACATTTGTCAAAGACCTGTTGATTTAAACCCGTTTAGCTGAAGATTTGTTATTGTACTTGCATTAATGTAGTTGTGTTTGTTTTACCTAACAATAACAACAATATTAACAATACATGCCGTTTTTAATGAAAACATTTCTCAGCCAGTTTTTAAATGTTTTTTTTCTGTTTAAAGAGAAATTGCTCAGTGCTTTATCATGGCAGATTCCTGACAACAATTAATTTGTTAACATAAATCGTTGCAGGGTGTCTTTTCCAGCATTATTGCTATTGCATTAGAATGAATCGTGGGAATAAACATGTTTTATTCGCAAATTACACCAGCTTTTTAACATCAATACCAAACAAAAGGAACTTCAATACCCCATAGGGAAAATTAGGGAAAATTATTGGTTCGGTATATTGGTATAGTTTAAATCAATACGAAGCATAGAAATTAACCTTTTGTGAACATTTTTCGTAATAAATAAAAATAAATAAATAAATAAATAAATATATATATATATATATATATATATATATATATATATATATATATATATATATATATATATATATATATATATATATATATATATATATATATATATATATATACACATATTATAGTCAAATTAGTGCTCTATTGTATTAGTAATATATATGCATGTTATGTTCAATCAATATATATTGCTTTTCAATAACTATGATCCCATTGTTTTTAGAAATTCTCCAAAATGCCGTAGTATTTTGGATGATTTTAATGATGAATTTTTCATCTAATATTGGTTATTTTGTACTTTTGGGACAATAAACACTTATATGGCTACAAGTAATTTATGCAATCGCTTAAAATGCTGATTAGAATTGATATGCACTTGTTAGTGACGTTGCAAATACATATTATAATACATTTTTAATTGAAGTTTCTGACATCTTGTTTGGAAATATGATTTCCCTTTCACATATTTCTTCATACTTACTTATAATTCATTCTATTTACACAGTTCATATTTGTCAGAGGATTCATCAGAGGTTTGATCTCTGTAATACATGGTTACAACTCTCCAGACAACTCTTCTACCGACTGCCAGTTTCAAGATGGTAATTCTTTACATATGTTATGCAACGTCTCAGAGTCCTTATATTTTAAAGCAAAATATAAATTTCTTTATATGTAACTTGTTTTGGACTGTTACTGGACTGTTTTGGAACAGACTGGCCATACGTGTTATATGTTTGTATTATATTGTACCTTTCCTTTAAATCAAATATAATAAAACAATAAACATAATTTAAAACAAATCATAAATATATACTGAGCATGTAATGCAACTAAAATATTCATGCAGCTTAAAAATTGATTGGTTAAAAAGTGCTTTGCATTCTTATAGTTTTAGCCACTTAGAATGTTGTATATCTATTTTTTATCAAGAAGGCCAGACCGGGAATTTTTGATTATGTGAATATTTTTAATTCGTCTGATTTTCTATCACAACCTAAATATTTCTGGTTACAATTCGACTTAACGTTATTCCAAATCATATTTGTTGATAAGCCGGGTTTAATTTACATAATTTACAATGTAAACTGACTGTAATAAATGTGTGTATTCATATGCCTTTTTATGCATAACTTATGTAACAAGGAGGAAAAGTGATAAATTATTGATTTATTCGAATATCAAATATGCCTGACTATTACAACCAGATAGCAAATACATTTATTAGATATAGCAATGATAAAGATTTAATGTCGATTTTATTATTTTTTTGTTGTTGAAAAAAGTGCACATTTGACAATGATGTTTTTGTTACAGAACCATAACTCGAAGAAAAGATAATATTAATGTAACTATTGATTGCAATTATTCATGAAAAATGAAATATTATTAATTTCTAAGACTTCGTTCATCTTCTTGTTTGAATGAAAACAACATTTATTTAAATTTATTGGCGTCATAGGAATCTTGGTTACAATTAAGACCATATCTGTTCTTCGCTTGAATTGAGATTTATTTATTATGAAAAATATTAAACTTGATCTGACGAGGTGAAATTGCTTTTCCTTTGAGAAATTCGTCCATGATCTAGATTTCGAACATATTGCGGCACAGAAAACGTTCACCAATCGGACTTAAGTTAACACTTAACCCTGTTCTCATGTTTTAAGATATTTATTCTAGGATTTCTTTCTTTTGAATGACAATTGCTTGTATACAATTATTGAAATAATATTATGACAAAATCATTTAATTTCTAAAACCCATGTATTAATAATAAAATCATATGTGTATGCTTATATGTTCAGTTTAAAATAATCGTGGAATTACTTTGAAAGACACCAGTTTCATTACAACATTCCCCAAAATGTCATTTCAACGCAAACACTTGTTTTGCATTGAGTACATATACATTTCGCCTGTCAGAAACACTTTAATGAAGCATTGTCTATAGGTTTTACAACATAAGATTGTTCTTAACGGACAGAGTGAGGAATTTGCTTTATTTTAAAGATTGTTTTTCATTCAAGGTGTCTTAAACACGACAATACATTAAAATCGAGCTTTATATGGCGAACATAAAAAATAATTGTTCAATGTACGGTTTATCACATCGTTCAGACTCCATAACGTTGTAAGAAAACAGTGTCATAGAAATAATGTCGTGTTGTGTTTTGTCACTGTGTTTCTTTTATCGCTGATCTATGCTATAACCAGAGAGACACGGTACCTTTTAATGACATCATTCGTGGGTTTAAGTTACAAACAAAATTGAATTGCATATAAATCAAGAAATAAAACAATTTTATAGCCTTAATAAACATAATTTCTCGCCTTTTAATGATTGACAAAGGCGTAAGGACGCTTGTCGAAAGTAGTTTAATACAAGTTTCTCAGTTGTCGCGTTTACATAATGTTCATCAATAGTGTTAATAAAAAGTACTGATTAAATCCTACAATCGTCTCTTGTTTATTTAATACTTGTAGTATTTTAATCATAGTCTAGGGGCGCCCGAGACGAAGTGACAATGTCGCCGACTCGTAACTTCTCTGACAGCTTAGCCTCTTGCACCTTGGATTCGAGTTCCGTTCAGGTCAAAAGATTTAATGTTTGGGAAGGTTTTTCAGCTGATCTGCAAAGAGCCGGTTGTTCTAGCCAGACATTTTCTAAAAGCCGCAAAAGATAATACCCGAACATTGGCACTATATTTATTTACAAGTAGCGTAAACAACTTGCATTACAATCAATTGAAATAACAATTACTTGTCGAATTACTGTGACCTATTAGTTATGTATTTATATGGTGTAAATGAAGTAGAAACACAGTTCTTTCCTAAGTCTAGTATCTAAGGAGCACGTCATTGTCGAGCATCTGTGTAAACATCAAGTTAAACTTAAAACACATTGTAGTATTGCATGTTTGATTTTCAAGTAAAGATGGACGTATGTTCACGGTTTAGGGATACTTTTTCTACGAATAATCAATTTCCGTTTGCTATTTGTGATGTCGACAAGTATCTGTATCTAGGTCATATGGTACACTTTGAGGCGATGTATAAAAGACAAACATTCGAATTAATGAATGTGTTAAATGGAGGTTGGGTGTGTGCTCATTCTTTTAGGACTAAACACCAATTGTAGTATGTGTGATACATTATGACATACGTATCTGACAGCATACATCATAATGACACATTATATTCTAAAAACCAGGTGTGGGCTTTAGAAAGTATGCCAGGGTTATTTTTTGTGCTTATTATTAGTTAAATTTGTAAGAGCATTTATAGGTTGACTATTTATATCATACATGCCGATAAGCAATATATCAAGATAAATGGATGAGATATGGAGATAAAAAGCGAGCCTTTCTGTAAAAATCAAACTTTTAGGGTCTTTTTCTTACGTATATCTCAACAGTTCAACAGTCTATGGTTAAGCAAATTCGATATATCAGTGAATAAACGACCACCTTTTAAAGCACTTTGAAAACAGTGTATCGAGTGGCGTTTGTGGGTTATTTGGTCACCCAATTGTTACTTTGTGGACTCCGATAGTCCTTATACTCGGCTCGAGCCCCGAAATTCGAAATTGTATGGAGGTTTTCCAGCTGACGTTTCGGTTTGGTCGGAGTGCCTAGTATGTATTGATTCAAAATTTGACTTTTATATTATGACCGTGGAAATTCTGCGAAGGCTGTGAAAGTGCTTCTTGTCCTAGAAAATTCAGAATCTACGACTGCCATGGGAAATGTGACATAGGCATATGTATTAAAGAAATAAAGACATCAGCTTTGGATATTAAATAAGCATAGATAATGTTCAATTACTCTTTCTTTCAATTTTCCTATTCTTGAAAGATGTGGACATGTTACAGTCTGTGGGGACTTTCTTTTCTATGTTTCCAAATGATTTCGGCATCACCGACTTCAAATGACGTAACTCGATTAATATCACATATACCATACCAGAAACATGTCTAAAATAGTAATATTTGGAATTGAAAGATCTTTAGGGATCTTAAGGTATGAATGTTTTTGTTTTTATTTTTTAATGAGTGGGGTTATGCAACAAAAAGTTTATTAAGTTAAGAATAGTTCAAAGATAAACATTTATATATTTAGATAACTATTTTTTAAGATTGATGCTCAAATATGCTTAACATATTTGCAAACAGTATTAATATACTGGAAAAAAACACTTGTTAGAGGCATACCGACTTACACTATGCTTCCTGTACGTTGGTTGAAAGCAACCTTATTTTTAGCATGTTTTAGCTAATGTTAACTATTAGTCCATTTCCTTACCTAACATGCAAATATGATATATGATACTTACACTATCTTGACAATTTAAACACACAAATTTCGACTTCACAATTACCGGCACAGTAAACAACAAAAACTGGAAGCAAATTACAATAACACATAACATTAAAGTAAAGAGGGCTTTTCTAATAGGAATTGGCATCTCTTTACTAAAAATAAATGCTAAAGCTATCTCGTGTATTGAAGAGAATATTTAGTTTTCTGAGCTTCAAAGAATTTGTAGCAGTACATCCACCTGTTCAAAATTGTATTTTTTTACAAAGACAAATGACACATTACCTCATCATGGCAGATGCATTGGCAAAAGTAAATCAGCCGGATTAAATCGTTGCATTAGGGACTGTTCTGCATCATTGGATTTTTTGTAGCTAATTGCAGAATAATATAGTCAAATTCAAACAAAGACAATAAACTATATCAAACTGGTTATAGTTGTGTGGGCGAAAGATAATTGTACTACGGGATTACTTGTACTTGGTGAATTAACAATCGGAACACATTCAAATTGAAGGATCATACCCCCGTGTGTTTCCGGCGAAAACGTAAATTTACATTATATAAAACCCAAATTAATGTACAAGACAATTTTATCGATTTAATAAGAAGCACAATTAAAAAAAAGTTAAAAGAAAAACAGGTCTCATCAGCCCATTATGAGAGATTATCTCCACCATTTTTCTAAAGTTGGGATTGTGAAGCCGAACAATGAATTCATTATGTTGTCATGGCTTCAAAATGAAGTTTAAAACACAGCATAATAAGCTCTTAGCAATGGTTCATTTAACATATGCAGCCTTTACATCAGACAAATATTGCTCAAATATCACACAAGGTAGGAACAAACTTTTTTACACATTCTCGTGTCCTGAGTCATCAGATGCGTTGCTATATTTCGGTACTTTATCGGTTTAACTAAACACGAGTTTTCCTTGTAGTAAGTACAAAGCCCTACTAAAGGAGAGTATATTCGATTTTTGGTTCAGTGGTCTTTTAACTATAAGTAGTTTGATTAAATGAATTGAAAAATATCAACAACAACCGCACACTTGTCAAAATGCAATTATGTAATTATGTAAGGTCAAGTAGCGAACAGTAAACACAGCAATATTGTGTTTTTAAAATCTTCTTTTGCTATATGAAGATATTTGTTTCTTTAAAATGTTATTACATTTGTTAATGAACATGATCCAAATCTAGACATCTTATAGTTACGAAATCATTTAACAGAAAGTCGTCACTTTGTGGGCGTGCTAATATAGTACTGATACCATTATGAAGGCGAGCTAATCCTTCTGTACCTATTTCTGGTAACCATTATATTTTTGTTGTGTAAAAGCGCGTCTAACATATATAAATTTAACTCGCGATTTAAACCCGTATCTAGTTAAAGTGTCATACATTAGTTTTTAATTCTTATTAGACATTATAACAGTTTCGTATTAAATATATAGGAATCTTCCTTGTCGATGAGAACTTTATAACAGGGCTTTATTCCGAGACCTTGTCGCACCCCAAATAAATATGGTTGCGCAATTTATTATATGCTTAAATGCAAACAAAATGTAGACGTTGTAAATTATCAACATACATAATAATAACTTCTTTAAGATGTTAAACCTTCTAAGAGAGCGTGTTTATATCTATGAATTAGTAACAAGTAAAGGAGACGAGTAGATATTCGTTAAAGAATGTTAGTTTTTAAAGTGTCAACAACAGCAGGAGGCCAACATCTGAATAAAATACAAAATGTTAACTTAGCAATTAAAATATAGCAATCAATTTGGATTCGTTCCAAATCAAACATAAAAAAGTAAACAGAACGTTTCTGAGCCTAAAGTATAGTTCCTATTTAGTTTATTAATAAAATCGTGTAAATTTGCTTTCTGATCCCCGACAAAATCAAGCCCGTCAGAAACATCTCCACTTGAGTTTACCTTAATATAAGAGTGTGTAAAAGCTTAACAACATGGGAGACATACTGCTTTCTGGGATTGGCTGTATTTCTAGGATTGTCTTTTTTCAAGGGTGTGTGTATTACTATATCGGTTAAAAGCTTTTCTTAGCTAATGTTTGCTCTTCTAAAGATGCTTCCTGCAAAAACAGGATTTCTGTAAATGCCATCTGCATTCGACATATTTGTTCAAGAAACAAAAATCATCAAATGTATATATTTTTGACTTGACGATAGTGACTGATCTTTCTTTTATGAATAGTCCTAGCCAGCCAGTGAGAAATTTTTAGCATATTTATTGATAATATGATAAAATTTATAAATTGATAAAAAGGTATATAGTTATAATAATTATAACACGTTCATATTTAAGCCTCCACGGGTGAACAGACGCGATGCGATTGCTAAGATAAAAGGGCACTCGATAAGTGCTTTTGGATTAGGCGTATTTTATGGTAGTTTAGTGTTGTGTATAAGGCGTCTCCAGTCAAGCTTCAAAGTAAAAAGGTGTGTTGACAAAACTATTTCTAATGATAAATGAATAAATGTTATGACTATTTGCATATTAAGCCGAATTCTATTTGATTTATTGTTTAAGTCATTCGGGACTTTGAGTCAATGCTTTATGATGGTTTAGTGTTGTGTATAAGCCGCCTCCAGTCAAGCTTCAAAGTAAAAAGGTGTGTTGACAAAACTATTTCTAATGATTAATGAATAAATGTTATGACTATTTGCATATTAAGTCGAATTCTTTTTGATTTATTATTAAGGTCATTTGGGACTTAGAGTCAATGTTCGAATAGGGGATATATGCGAGCGAACAGCATTGACACATTTAAAACTCTGGCTTAAAGGCCTTGGGAAAGTCCTTTCGTAGAGCCCTCTACAAAGAGATTGTAAAAGAATAAGTAACGCTTAATGCACATAAGCTTTTTGAACACTCATCTGTCAGTATCACTTTAATTCCCGACCTCTTTTCTGATTACACTGCAGCCTGATATTGTGTCCACCTGGGTAGGCCCAAACCACCTCACCCCACTACCATCTACCAACCATCTGCAAGCAGTACATACTTTTACGAAATAGCATTGAATTAAAAGCGCAAGTTAACGGCACGAAAAATTAATTAAAAAAATCCCTCCTCATTGCAAGAAACCTTTCGCCAGTGGTTTAATGTTTATTGTACTTTGCCAGGAATTATATTCCCAACTGTTCACCGTTATAATTGAACAGAGAGAAATTGCTCAGTGCTTAATCACGGAAAATGCCAGAATAACTATAAATTTGTGACCATAAATCGTTGCATAAATACTGTTCTCGGCCTTATTGCAATATCTTTAAAATGAATCTTGGCAGGAACACATGTGTCACGCGTCCATAACTTTGGCATTGACACGACATTATCAATCAAAATCAATACTACACATTCAAATGAGAGTTTGATTGACTAGACATTTTGTAATCGGAACGGTAGCACTAACCGATTTCTCCTTTCATCAGTTGTGTTTGTAGCGTTTGAACTTCTTTGAATGTTGAAAATATTCCAGATATAGTTATTACTGAATTGACATATCTTAAGCAATAGGCGGGTAAGAACATAGTCTCTTAACTATTTATCAATGATATGCATCTTATTCCATGTTGACTCGAGGTTGACTTAACGCTTTCCCCAAGTTCCGATAACCTTGATCTAAATCAATAATTTATTAACTTGACAGATGTATTACTTACATTTACAAAATAGAGGTAATTATATTTTTATGTATAAGCACCATTATTCACAGAAGGAATATATTAATCTGACATAATATTGATACACGTCTTAAACGTCGCAAAATCATTCTCGGTTTTGTTTACAGAGTACAAGTCGGTTGTTAGTTTTTAATTGCTTCAAACGAAATGTGACGGGTCGTGTTGGGAGTCCAATTTATTCGAAAACCCAGGACGTGCAAGGTTTAGAGACTTGTTATACTCTGCAAAGAAAACATGCGAATAATAAATAACACAATAATTAAATACTGCCATATTATCAATAGGCGGAGCTATTACAATTTTAGAATTAAGCAATATAAATATTTGCAGTTACAAAACGGACATGAACCAGTTCAAACAATTCTAGTAAAATACAGAAATACACAAACTGCAAGATAAATACTACAACAACTAACCAAACAGAACTGTTCATTTATTAATAGTGAAAATACAGCTATAGTTTAAGTTAAAACTATAGTTATGATATAAAGCCAAGTTCTACATTATTTTACAAAATTCTCTTTCGAGAATTATTCTAAACGTTAAAGTGAACGTAAGTAGAGTAAATGAGCTGTTGTGGGTACGTGAGTGGCGGGTGCAATGTTTGATGGTAAGGATCGTGGTAAAAAAGAAAACTTTTAACTCTCCTACAAAATCTCACTCTCACGAGAACATATACCTAGACAGACATGACAAAACAGGTTTGACAAGTCCCGTGTATCGCGCAGACAAGACGCAAACAACCACGCCCACATACACGGACCTTACAGAAGAACACACATATTAAAAGTCACGAGCTGCCCGAAACTGACAAAACGGACAATAACAAAACTGACTATAGCATATAGAACATTTAAACAAACATGAAGCACTGGTGACATAAAGCTGTGGCACGATAATAACTGCGCACTCGCAAAAACGTAGTAAGAGCATATATAGACAAAATACATTCGCAATTTTACAGACAAAAAGACACCTAAAAAGCTTTTAGGATTTTTGAAGCTGGACTTACTCTTGCAAATAATTAGTACTGTACCTATTCACTTATATAAATAGTATCGATTAATTAAAGTTATACATTATTAAATTTACTCATCATTACAATATTATAAAGGTTGGAAAATCTGTTTTACGTTCTAATTATAAAAAATGTTGGAACGACATCAAGTCTTTACCTGTAATTCTAATAAAATGTTATGTGTGCTGACTTTTTTCTTATTGACACCACTACCTTAAACCTGTCACGAACATTTCCTCTTGATTCCACCTAATCTAATATGTCTTTTCTAGAGTTTTATGACATATGTAACAGCAAAACAGATATAACCTATTTCTCTGTGTTTTTTCTCTCTCCCGTTGTTTCTATGTAGAAGATTAGAGACTCATGCTAAACATTATATTATAAAAGATAATAGTTATTCAGTGCACTTTACGATTTTTACATGGTTGAGACTATTTATTATGGTAGTCTTGCGATAGAGATATATCAATATACATTGTATGTCTGTTTAAATATGATGATTTAGTTTCTAGTCTCAGGCTACCTAATGGGCTTCAATAAGAAATAACATTGTAAATGAAATGTCTGATTTAGAGTAGATTTGTTTGTTTATTGAGTTTTTCGTCCCACAAACATAATTTCTGTTATCTAGAGACGGTTTACAGTATATTTGTTTCTCTGAATATAAATTGTAAAATTCAAACAGAGCTATATTCTTTAAATGTGTTTTCATTTTCTTGTTAGCTATTAAACCTGTTGCGAACCTGTGTGACCTCGTATCGAACTATTTTGAAGTTTCGTCACATCTTTATTTGTACTGAGTTTAAATTACACATGTCTCATTCCCAGAGTAAGCAATACGCATACTCTTCACTTTAACCATTTCTTTCTTAATAAACGGTTCGTGAGATCGATATTTATCAATTATTGTTTATTACGTCTTATAGTTCACGGTGAGACGGTACATCAATGACAAAATACGTAAATTAATGAAAACGTTTTATGAGCCCGCAATAGGTCTAGACTATACAACAAAAGTGGATGATGTTGAAGTTTGAGTCGTAATTTCCCCAAATATCTGAAGTGATTCATCATTATGACAAGTTCATACTAAAGCATCTCGGTGTGAATATCATTGAGACAGACACTATATTTTCTTGTCAGAGGGAAGATTTATGGTCTCTGTTGTTGGTGGTGCACGCTAAAAAGATCCTGTCATACAATAACGTGTGCTTTTTACAAATGACAAAAAATAAATAAAATACTTGACAAAACATATCCAAGTCCATTATTTGTTGATGTTGTTGGGGCGTTCATGTTGGTATTTTAAAATTTAATTTATTTCTTAAAAGAAAAATTTACCAACGGCATTTGTTTAAGCTAAGCTAATATTAAAATTGATATATTCAAACTAATTTTCCACGTTTACAAAACGTTATCATAAACAGTACGTTGAGTATCATGCCTTAACAGACAGATCGCAACAATAAGAAGAGTTTACTGGTTTTCGTCGTGGTCTTTTCTTGACAAAACAAATATTTCAGTGTTTCCGTTTATTTACCGACAAAGGCTTGTATAAACAATAACAATCTTTCGTGGGTGAAATAAATGCATTTAAAGGTGACCTATGTCACGTTCGCCATGAATAACTTGTTATTAATGTATCGCCAATCGTCTTAACGCTTTGTCATTATTGTAACGGCTGTAACAGGAAAAGACCCATTGCTAAAGTAAACCATAATAATTAAATTCATATTGTAATTACTCTTAGAGAAGACAAAGCTCAACGAATGTATTTAAGTTGACTTAATGAGTAAAGAACAAACACACATACAATATCAACAATGTTCTAATAAAGAACATGTTTCGAATGTCGCCACAGGATTCTTTCAAATGACGTACTATGTCTTTAAATCTTTGTATATGTGTGTTGAATGAACAGAGTAATGGTAAAGCAGATTTGCTTAGGTGGGAAACAATAAAACGTTATGAGATGAAACACACTCTTTTATCGTTTACATCGTATAGGATTTACATCAAATTAACAGGTTTTGTTCAAGAAATGTTACTTTTTAAAGCAGTTTTACGCAAATTCTTTATGAGGTTTGCGATCTTACTCACTTTACATTAGTTTCATGCAGAGTCATTAGAGAAAACAGAAGGTTCGTTTATATGTATAGCATTTGGTTTACGATAACTAAACACATTATCATATAGATCTGGCTAGAATAATTTGTTATCTTAAATAGAAATAATCTCTTGTAAACATTTAACTGTTGGGGACCAGAATATAAATTCTACAAGAAAATATATTTAAAAGATACAACCAAGAAGGAAAATGTACTTAATTTTAAATAGCATGATCAGGAGGTTAAGTCAAATTGGATCTTAACCATTCTAGTCATGTCGATGTACATGCATGTATTTAAATCTTAATTCAAGTAAGTTGTTCGATTCGTTTATTTATAAAAAGGTGTCCATTCTCCTAGCAATCAAAAACACATATATTGAGCTTAACAAATTGAAGTGAACTCTACTTAAATATTTCGTTCAAAATATTGTTAGTATCATCTATATACCCGAAAACATACGTAATCAATTGAACAGCAAATAAATAACACACAAAAAGATATTGATTCTATGTTTATATGTACTTTAATAGTACTTCAAACTGGTAAACTTTAAATTAATTTTGACATTTAAACTTCAAAAGTATGGTAAATTTCGAAAGTTAATGACACCACAGACACGTTCCATCATCAGAAAAATGTTTTGAAATTCATGGTTTTATGAGAAACAGATGTATTAAGACAATGACATACAACGTTTAAAGAAATATATCTGTATTAAATGATCTTGCAGATGTCTATGGTGTGTCTCCGAGAAAAATTCAGAACTTGGTCTTAGATTGTCTAACTAAACTGAAGCTGCTCCAGTAAAACAATTACTACAATATAATGTAATGTTATAAACGCATCTTAAATTTGCTACATAAAAATACTCGAGAGATCTTTTCGCAAAAGAAAGTTAGTTTGAGTAAAAGAAGAGCCTGGTTCTTAAAATCGAAAGTGAATATAAACCAATGCCGATATCTCAGACATTTTTGTTAGAATATGTGACAGCTCTTACTTAAAATGGCCTTCATTACCAATGCTTTCTTGGATAGTGATAAACAGGAGATTTCATATCAAAAGCCGTGTTTAAATTTTAGTATATACTTTTTATGTTTATTGATATATCCTTTATAAATATTTTCCGCTTAATTCATCTGGAAACTCAGTAAGAGTCACGGTAACTGCCTAAAGCATCCGGAAAAGAAATAACAAAAATGCAAGCATGATATTTCTTTCACATTTTAATAAAGCCACGAGAATGAACATTAAATGTGACTCAGTTTTTCACGAGAAACGTTCGCCCTAAAAATAAAATAGAAACAAACCGAGTATTTAACGACAGAACAGTCATTATTCCTAATTCTATAAACTTTTTTAGCCTGCACAACATTTATTCTTTTCATCTGCAATTGCTTCTTACGAAAGATTAATTGAACTATTTTCATCGTTATACATATGAATTATTTTGTCGCACATCATTATCAATATATAATAATACATGTATTTATATGACAGTCATTTGTTCTATTGATTTTTAACGTAAGCCCTTTTTAATGTTATGCTTCTCATGTGTTGTATGGCCATACCATTAAAATAACAAATCGTTATTGACATAAAACCTTTAATTTTTTGTTGTTGGTTGATCCGATGGATCCCAAGAAAATTACTGAAATATTTTTGGAAATGACACGTTTGCCATGATGTATGACCACGTGGTAATGGCTGCATGGCAGCTTAAGTGATGTATTGTCAGGCACTTGCTCTGCAAGAAGTGGATGTCAGCTTGACAATTTCAGGACAGAAATTTAGTTTGAAAGAATCCCCATAAACCAAAACATTTATGTTTAAATATATTTGGAATTAATACTCAATCTGAATTTTTCATTCTTAAGCCACTAACTTCCTTGATAAAAGAATTGATAACGTTCAGCGTTTGGAAATAAATCCTGCATGTAAAATGTGTAGATGACTCTCAAATCCATCAACCGTCCTTATTTAAGACATACACGTATTTGGGCTGATTGGCTATAGTAAATGTTTACTTGAAGCAAGTGTACAGAGAAATCTTGTCTTGTGCAAATAATGTCTTAAACAAATAAAGGCATTGAATAAATATTTACAAACGGCAAACACAATCAAGATAAAGGATTCATATATGTATGACTTCTGCGTCTTAAAGGTAAGATGTTGAAGAAATGATTGCCAGATCACGAACTACTGTATCTCATGCTGATGGCACGTACACATAAATATACATATGTAATTGCGCGTTGCATCCAATGCCTTTCTCTATATATTCTTTGTTCTTTTTTCTTTATATATAATTTCATTATATATTTCCCTGAGCCAGTATTAATAAATACATCGAAAAAATAAGTATAATGTTGAATAGAACGTGTGACATAGCCATCATTTAACATAGTTTTTATAAAAACGTAACGATAACTGAATTTCAGTTGAAAAAGTGCTTGGATGCTGTCATTTGTGAAACTTTTTTTATTCTTCATTTCTTTCTTCAAGTGACTGTAATGCAAGGCTTTTTTATTAATAGATATTTTCTAGTTTTTATTGGCGAACCAGTTCTTAAAAACGATATAAACAACCACAATATATAAAATATTTTTTATGTCTAAAAAGAAAAGTCTGTTCTTATCATGAAGAAAATTCCTTTCACTTATTAGTTTATAATTGTGAAAAATATTTTTTTTCCCGAAGTATGAGACAAATACATCATTATTCAAGGTATACATTATTATTATTATTATTATTAATTACCAAACTTATATAGCGCCCTTTTCATATTTCAAAAGGCGCTTTACAATGATATAAACTAATAACTAATTACAGCAATACAATTAAAATACTAAAACAGCATTCAATAATAAATCTACGACATACTAAGAACAAGAATATGAGACAATCAATTAAAATGTGGTATCAACCTAGTCGTTTGAAATTAAAATAATTGAATATCGACATCATATGATTAAAATATTCTAGCGAAACTTCTAAGATACTAAATAAAAAATAATGTATTTTATAATCAACATTTTAAGTACGTGTCACTCTCTTAAAAGATATTAGCAGAATTAAAACAAATTGTAAAATTACGGTTGATATCATACAGTAGTCACACATTTTTCTAAAATCACTGTCTCAGTTTATTCACGATAAAAATACTATTCATAGGCTTGTTTGAAATAGTGTATTTTAAGTGCACGTTTGAAAGAACACAATGAGCTTGAGTCTCTCACACCTGACGGCAGATCGTTCCACAGTTTCGGAGCAGCATATTCAAATCGTCGGTCGCCATAGGTTACAGATTTACTTGTTGGTATCACTAAAGTAAGTGCTTTGTTCTGAGATCGTAGATTCCTTCGTGGTTTGTAAACACATAACATTTCTTCCATATGTTCCAGCGATTCTCCGTTTAATGCTTTGTAGGTATGTGTTAAAATTTTGAACTGGATTCTGTATTGCACCGGAGGCCAATGTAATTCTTTTAAGTACAGGTGTAATATGATCATACCGAGAAGTTCTAGAGATGTTGCGGGCAGCTGTATTTTGAACAATCTGCAGTTTGTTGATTAATGTTTGAGGTACTCCATACAATAGTGCAATGCAGTAATCTAGGCGCGAAATGACTAATGAAGTGACAAGTTGTTTAGATGCATCAATTGTCAGATATTTCCGAATTCTGCCTATTTGTCTAAGATGAACATAACATGATCTGCATACCGAATTGATGTGTTCTTCCATGTTCATGTTTGAATCAAAGATGGCACCTAAATTTCTAACATTAACCGATTAGTTTATTTTAGAGTCACCCACGCTTATCGATAGATCTTTAATGTGTTTGGAGTTATACGGAGATGAGAACATGATGACTTCTGTTTTATCAGTGTTAAGTTTGAGCATGTTTGCATTCATCCATGATATTATGTCTCGGAGACACGATTGTATGCGTTGTAATATTTCTTCCTTAGAAATGTCATCTAATGGTTTGAAAGATAGAAACAACTGTGAGTCGTCGGCATAGAGATGGTATTGCAGCCCGTGATCTTTGCAAATGGCACCAAGTGGTTTAGTGTACATAGTATAAAATTTTGGTCCCTAAAACAGACCCCTGTGGGATACTAAAATTAAGTGTGACAGGCTTTGACAACACACCGTTAATATATACTGTCTGTTTTCTATCTTAAATGGTATGATGTTATCCACTCCAGTGGTTTTTCAGCAATTCCGAACACATTTTCAAGTCTCTGTACCAAAGTTTTGTGATCTATAGTATCAAAAGCTGCTGATAGGTCAAGCATAACTAAGACTGTAACATTGCCATTGTCAAGGGATTTTAGGACATCGTTTTGGACTTTGATAAGTGCAGTCTCTGTCAATTGGAATTTGTGATAGGCTGACTGATACTTTTCTTGAAGTTGATTATTTGTCACATGTTCATCAATGCGAGAGCTTACTACCTTTTCAAGTGTCTTCGATACAAATGATAAATTTGAAAAAGGTCGATAGTTTTTTAAAATGTTTGATCCAATGTTGTTTTTTTCAGAAGAGGTTTAACATAAGACCTTTTAAACTCTGCGGGAACATTTCCTGTACTGAGAGAGATGTTGATAATGTTAGAAATAAATGGTAGAAGTTCATCAAGGCACGATTTTAATAGCCATGTTGGTATAGGATCCAGTTCACATGATTTATAAGAACTATTTATTATTTTCTTAATTTCTTCATTTGATGCTGTTTCAAAGCGAGTCAGACTATTTTCAACGCCCATCTGTTCTGTTTCCACTTCAACTGGGTTTAGAACTAATTTTGATTTTATTTCATCCCTAATGGTTTATATTTTCTCAACAAAGAAAACACTAAACTCTTGTGGCAATTGATCAGTTTCTATGTTTGTGGGTAAAGATGTCTCAGTTGGACCATTCATTAGCTTATTTGTAATTTGAAACAATTGTTTTTGATCCCGACCACAGGATGTTACCTTATCAGAATAATGGTTCACTTTAGCCTCTTCCAACATTTTATTTACTTTTGCACATTGATTTCTGTATATTTCGTGGTCTATAGCCAATTTAGATGATTGCCAATTTCTTTATTACTTGCGCCGCAGATATTTTGCGTCATGTAGCTCCTGGGTATACCAAGCACAAGAAGGTCGTAACACTATTGTTTTAGTTTGAAGTGGAACGTGTTTTTCTAGTAAGGTGGAAATAACATTCGTATATACTCCAACAAGTTGTTCAAGGTCGGTTTATTCGAGATGGTCTAGTAAAATTGTTGATGATTCAATATCACTCTTAAAGGAATCTATATCAATTGAGTTGAGTTTTGTATACGTCACTGACATTCGGATAGGTGGAGGTTTTTCGGCAACGGTATTGAATATAATTGCATAATGATCTTTTGTCACTTTTCCATATTTGTTGTCTGACAACCCTGGTTAAACAACCTTAAGGTTCGAAATTGAGTTGTCAGTGTCCCTAGTAATGACAACATCAATTGTATGTCCAAGCACATGGGTTGGTTCTCGAACATGATTGTAGAATGCTTGTGAATTTTATTGTGTCAGGTTGAGTGGGGATATCCAGGTGGAAGTTCAGGTCTCCTGTTATTATAATGTTCTTATCAGTCACAGCAAATTGTGCTAGAAATTCTGCCCATTCTTCTAGAAATACACTAGTTTTTAACTCATTTCCTTTAGATGGGGGTGGTCGGTAAACAACAGCTAACCTCATTGAATAGTTTTTCATTGTTATCTTGCAATCCAAATGTTCAAATGTTGAGTAGTCACTATCATGAGTTGATGTTTGAACCTGAACATTTATATTTGACTTATAAATCACGGCGACACCACCATAACCTCTTCCACCAGGGCGGGTATGGGTATAGACGTAATATTGCATACGGTTTTATATACTAACATATATACATAAATATAGTTTGTACACACTGCTGAAGACATTGGTCAAACTTTGTTCTTTTAAGACAGGTTATTCTTTTTTGTATTTTAGTTCTTATTTAGATCAATTAAGACAGAACATAAGCGTTTTAATTGGACTTCTAATGATAACTTTTAACAGATCCTTTCAAGGAGCATTCTACAGTGTTTGCCAGTATTTAATATATGAAACCTATGTATTTATTGAATTATTGCTGATAGATTTTAAGTCTTGATATGTAGAATGTTACAGGGTTGTGGATGTGAAAATAATAATTAAAATCACGAAAAAAGTAATAGAAGTAAAATAAAAAACAGTAAGTAAAAGATGTAACCGTTTAAATACAATTAAGACTTAGGTTATTTCGAACTGCAGTATGTATATATGTTTTATGTGGTAACAAAATGTAGAGGCATATCTCAAATTGCTACTGAAGCTTTTGAAATAATAATGTTAGATTTGAGCTTTATTATCAGGCTGACTGAAAGGCTTGCATAAGTATGTCATATCTAGACAAGGTACTTTGGAACTTTGGCATATGTTGGTGCTTTAGGGCAATAATACATAAAACTTTCCCATCTTAGAGGATTCACCTAGTTACTGTCGCAATTTAGGACACTGCTTACTTCACCGAGCTCTGCCTCACTCATAGACTGACTGTTCAATTTTGCGTGATAGCAAATTGAAGACGCTCTAGTAAAATTCTGTATAGAAGATTATCGTGTGACGTCACAACTTTCCCAGCATGCAACGCGGTCCGCCATATTTGTGGTAAAGCCATTGTTTACTGATGTCTGCTTAAAATTCGAGGATTAAATTGATTATTTTGCAAAATATGTCTTTTGTAATGGCTACAACGTGCAATATTACTATATTAATACACTGGAGCTATTGTACGTGAAAAGGACTTGAAGAAGACTAATTTGATCGGTTTTGATCCGTACTCGTTTTCGACGACAGCCTGATGATTTGCAACCAAACATTGCATATCCAGACATAACGAGAACTATCTAGTGTTTCTGCAAAGTTAGACATCCAGCTGATTATTGGTAGAGCTAGATCCTAGACTTGTACCTGGGTAGAACCACTGCGCGCTGCAGGTTAGCTGGAAAACCTCCACGACCAGGACTCGAACTCATGCACTAAGAGGCTGAGGAGTTACAAGTCAGCAACTGCATGGACAATGACAACGCTGAACGTTGGTTTTAAAACGGGGTCATTTATAATTTGTTTTGTTTTCAATTCTTAACATTATGCTATACTTTTTTTACTTTAAGTTCCTTAAAACCCATTTGATGATTGTCATATTTATTATATGTAATCGGATATCATTACATGGTCCTATTTCCTCAGCAGACATTTTGTTTCTTAACTGCTTTTGCTTTTGTTTCTCTTGTTTATTGATAGATGAATTTGCTGTCATTAAATATTTGTTACCGTAAATTGTGTTGTTTTATTTAAGAAATTGAGTGCTTCTTAAAAGTACTGGCACTTGAATTCGATATTCTATGAAATTATTATTCTAATGTTATGTAAGTTTTTTAAATTTGCTGAAAGGTAGGACAATAATTAAAATAAGAACACTATGTGCTATCATTTATTGACAAATGCCAATGTGAAAGTAAAACCATTTTAAATAGTTAACTGTAACAGCCAGTTCAAGCTCCTTCTGTGAACAGTTTTTCTTACACTTTATTAGAGTTGGTATCTGGCAAATTGGTCGCAACACTTTGTGCTGCCAAAATCAAAACTAATACAATAACAAACAAATCAACACGTAAACATGTTATTGCTAGCTCACTGATACTTTTAGCCTGACTGATAATAAAACCCCCAGGAACTTGATATGTTGAAAGGGCAAAGAACGGTTGTGTATCAGAAACAGTATTCCGAAGTTTTACATATCTTCAAGTTCAGTAAGATTCGGAGCGAATTTTTGCCGATGACAAACCTACTCAGTCATTCTGAAATGCCGGAAACGTTATTTCCATATATTTGATTAACGTAAAGGGATAGCAGATAACACTTTTATGTGTTGCATTTATTTCCTTTAAGAATGAACGAAAATTGACATTGCAATTAATTTTTCTAGATAAGAATATGAAGATATTCAAAATCGGCAACAATAAAAACAGGTATTCTTATCGTCTTTCAACTGTGTAACAAGTTGATAAGGTCTTATACTGTCAGCACCACACTATCTTACAAGGCAGTTTTATATAAGTCGACGACGAAAATGCACGTTGCTTTGCAGCTGCTAGTTCTCCTCATGTGCCGTTCTCTGTCTTTGGCAAGTAAGTTGAATGAATTGAAATGCATTGTTCTACTGAGCGATAATAAATTCAAAAAATCTTTTTGATCAAAATAACTATCTTTTATTTACCACTTGTCTTTGAAAACTTGAATTTCACATAACAAAACGTTCACATTGTCTTAAATTGTATTACGCTTGTACGACTTGAAGCAATGAGGGTCGCTTATCGTAACCTAATTAGAAATAAAAAATAATCTGTGTTCAGGTATTTACTCCCTTTGTATGAGCTTTCTATTTGTTGTCTCTCTTTGATATTTTTTTTATTTACAGTGTTAATCTTTGGGAATATGTTTCAGAAAGTGCGGTAATAGCGCTGTTTTCATATCGTTCGGCTACTGTTGTATGTTATTTAAGAAATACACGTCTTTACTTGAACTAATGCCATTGAAGTGATTAATTAGATGTATGAATAAAATCTATAATCCAAACTCCGACGATTTAAAGAGCGCAGAATTGTCTCATTTTAATTCAAAGTGTGTAGTTATTGTCTAAAGTATGTTCAAGGACGGCAGTGAACTCACTTTATTTTCCTTTTTTGATCCCAGAACCGATCTCTTCTAGGGCTGGACAGTGTCCGGACGGGTGGATATACTTCAGGGACTCCTGCTATCTGCTGGCAAACCACATTCGTCTCGACTGGACTGGATCAATAGTAAGTACGGGTTTCGATTTGAGTCTCGCTGACTATAAACCACCAACCCATAACCATATATCTTAAGACCTAATCCGGTTAAAATAATCAATATTAGGCTCTATATGATATATTGCCCATATATAAAGGTCATTAGATTTTTAGAGGTTTAATCTATATATAAAACCAATAAAATAATATGGTCCCATGAAAATGACCACAATATATTTCAATCTGCAAGGACATGGCTGCCACGAAATGACCTGAGATTAGGATTCGTTCTTCTAAATATACAACATCTCTATTTTCCCTTTATTTGTGTACATAAATGGATGGATGGAACCTACAGCATACATATGATTTAATTTAAACTAATACCAGTTGTAAACGTATACAAATTGAGTATATACTTAGAAATGATAGCACTACTGTATATAGTAACCAAATACTTTTATATATGAATATGAATACATATAAAAGTATATATGTATTTATCATACAACGAACCACATCCTCGCACTCGTCACACAAAAACAAATCAATAATTTCCTATACAAATCAAACTTTTCTTTTATAAATAGTTTTATAAATATCATAATATTTATCTCCATAGAAACAAATCTCTATATGACCTTTCTATGACTTCATAAATATTATTTTCTACATGCAATACATGGAAACTCAAAAACACAATGTCTCAAATGTACATGCAATACACGTGCTTATAATTATTTAATATCTATATTAAATTAAACTAAACATTTGGCAACGTATTTATCGTTTGGTGCACAGTTCAATGTTTATGATTAGACATTTTTCTATCGTTATAAAAATATATTTTTCTGTCATTCACTACCTGTCAACACAAAATTTATATATAGTGTACACATATCAGTATCACCAATATTAATACATCAATCTAACTGCATAAGACAAATTAGACACAACTTACCCATGAAGCTAGGGTATTTCTCTTATCTGACCTACCTCTATGTTCGTTAAAATCCAACTGGGCTCTCTGATCTAATGACACAGTGATCAGCTTTAAACCTGAGTGATTACAATACCCCTACTGTACAGTGTAAATGTGCGTATGCGAGAGTATCTAGACAAGCCTGGTACTATGTATAACTATTATGTAACAACGTCATATGTACAAACTTGCACGTTCATTGTAAAAGAGACAGAAACACAAAATCAGACAAATATGTCTTGGATGCTTTAACCGGTAAGATATCTTCCGATTGTGTTTCTCAGAAACGTGTTAGGAAAACAGACTAATTTTAAACAAAACATTTCGATCGATTTTGTATGATCAAAATACTTCATAGCACGCCTGTGGAGTGGTATCACTTTTATGAAAAAGTTGCCTCAAACTGTAGTTTATTGCAACAATATTTTACTGAATGAGGGTTAAAACACCTGAAGAATGTCTAATAATTACAAGTATTAAAGCCCCATGAACGTCTAAGTAAAAGGATTATGCAGTCGTGAAAGGATTGAAAATGACAGCAAATATTACATACAACTAGAGACGACGGCCACACAGCGCACATAACATTGATGTGATAACGAACGCATTTTCGGTTTAATACGAAAAGCACTATTTGTGTTGTAAATTTCAGAACTACTGTACCATTCACCATGAGGCTAAATTGGTTTCTATCGAGTCGGCAAGAGAACAAATATTCCTCGTTGACAAGTGCAAAGCCTTGAGTGGGAATTCAGGTTGTATAAATTTTTCATGTAAACATAATTTTTTAGTACATTTTTTTTCCGGAGAAATACAAATGACATTGATTTAGTGACACTAAGGAAGAAACCAAACAAAAACCATCATGGTGTGTGCAGCTTTCCATCAAAACAGTGGATGGCAGTTGCCTATAAGGTCCATAAGACATAAAAAATATATCGCTTATTAAAACTTATATTAATAAATTGATGAACCTTAGATGATACTGAAACTTGTTTTTATAACAACAAGCTTTCTATTGGACTGGTGGTTCTGATGATGAAATTGAGGGAATCTGGCAATGGCTTCCCGGAAACCGAGACATGTCATATACCGCCTGGGGGCCTGGGGAACCCAACAATTATCACGGACCAGAAAACTGCCTTGTTTTGCCTGGATATGCAAACTACGTGTGGAATGATACGAGCTGCACACTCCTTGCCCATCCAATTTGTGAACTGAGGTAATTTTCCACTTTTTATAACTATTTAAAAAAAATACAATATCCGCAATAGCTCAAGTGGTAGGGCGTCGGCTAGCGGATAGAGGTCGTGGGTTTAAACGCCGGCCGGGTCAAACCAAAGACTTTAAAGAAGTGGCTTCCCCCCTAACGCTCGGGGCTAAGGGGATAGCATTACGCCTGACTCGTTGGTGTCAGTATAATGAACGATCGGGTTCAGTCTCTGGCACCTCATAAGTGCCCCTGTTCTATAATGATAGAAATGTCGCTACACTGTATCGGTAAAAAAGCCTGCAAAATCCACCCACCTATTTCCAAAAATTCACGAAAATCTTCAAACTACAAGTTCTGTTGTTATGAATGATCTACAGAAAGACAAAAGCCGGAACTATTTCTGTTAAGACATAACTTGACACAACCGGTAATGTACCAAGCCTACAAAGTACTACAAGGTACAGGCTATATACATAAATACCTGTAAAATAATGGCACTATTTATATTGTTAATTAAAACTTTAGATTTTCAAATAAAGACATAATATATAGAAACTTTATAATGAAGGACAAACTAATTTACAACATTGTGTTCTTAAGCCAGGTTCGAAAAAGAAGACAACCTTTACATATTTTAGTATTATTTCAATAAACACTAACATCTTAACACACAATCGATCTTTTCATTTTTAATAAATGCTATTTCTAAGTATCAAATGATGTAAGTTTTTTTTGTGAATGTAGGTAAATGAAAAAGTTTCAATACAGCGGGTGTGGCTTTCTGATTTTTTATTGAAGTTTCAGAAAAATGTTTGATAATGAAGTCTGTTAATTTTTGCATTTCCCTTTTCTTGATATCATTTTATTTTGCTTTTTACAAGGATAATACCTGGAATAGAATAAGCGAAAATAGTTATTGTTTACAGTAAACAGAGGTATGAAGAGTGTTTCTTTATATTTCCAAGTTAACAAGCTGCATCTCTGATTTTTCTAAATTTCGAATTCTCTTCATTCAAACTAGTAATTGCATACTTGTTAAACACGATTTCTTAATATGTAATGGTTCATAGTATGTTATACTGTTGCCGCCCTAGATTTCAACGTAACATTCATAAAAGCGTCAATTTTTATCTTGATTTGTTTTCATCACAATAAGCACCAAAATGGACAAATGATAGACAACATGTTTATAAGAGAAAACGTATATGTACATAGAATTTGATGTAAAAACTTCTAACGACTAATTTTAGATCGTTTTTTGTTTCAGTTTGGAAGAAGTTTTGATAGGAAAGTGAATTGGTTACGAACCTGTTGACATCAAGGTTGCCTTATCTTGTTAAAATGATACCATTATAAATATTTGGAACGTCGCTTGTTTTTCTTAAAATCTATACTTGCCATCAACATGTACTTAGAGAAGCAAGCCACCTTTTATGTGATCGATCAGATTAACATAATTAATCACATTGTTTTACATATTTACTCATTATTCTGCAGTAAAATCCTTAATGAAACCATTAAAAAGTAATTTTTCGATTTATCTTCTGAAAATGTCGGAAAAGAAATAACTGAATAATTAATCATTGAAAATAAAAATGATATGTATCATAATGCCAATATCCGCAAGAAGCGAAGAAGAAACCAAAACTGAAACTTGTTATCACATTAACTCCAACCTAAAAAGACACATAAACCATAAACACAATCGTTGCTAAATATAATGTAAAAATGGAACCAAATTAAAAGCAACTTTGAAAACAAGTATAAGTCTGAAGTGTTATGCAACACTTACTAGGTTATATAACATGTTGAGATACAAACATCAGCGTGCTTAACCGAAGGTTGCTTATTGCGTTGCTTAAAATGAGATCGACCCCAACTTTCCAATTATCGGTTAATTTATAGAGAATATGTCAAAAAGGATCTACATGTCCAAAAGCTGAAAGTCAATTTTAACGAGCTACGTCGAAGAAAAAGAGATGACTTAAACTTGTTGAGATGACCAGTTATTACTATGATAATATCATGTTAAACGAATATAGAGATTGAACTCTGATATACCAGTGAATATGTCACATGTGTGATATGTACGTGAAAGGGTGTCACACAAAAACACACATCTGGTGAATATGTATCATGTCAGTGACAAAAGCATTTCTTCTGTATCCCAAACTGCATAACAACCGGTTTTGTCCATAAATTAATAGTCAGTATGCTTGCAACTCCGACGAATTTTTCTTCACTGCCAGAAAATAACGGACCGATAACGTAAATAAAATTATATCTAAAACTTCATTAATTGAACGAATTTTAACTTTTTAGTTTATATTGTTCACAAGGAAACATTAGAACGTCCGTTTGTCTGTTAGGTGTTTTTATGTCACAGTTAATCTGGAATTATTAAAAAGTTTTACAATGCTACTTAGTCAAATTTAATATAAATAAAAAACTGTAAAAACATGGAACTGAAACTACTCATAGAATATACGATTTAAAAGAAGTCATTTTTTAGAGTGGCCTCAAGAAGGAGGAAAATATCCTTTTTCAAAAGTTTTCGTTTATGCTTGCATCGCGCTGCATATTTATAAATGTCAATTTACGTCATTTAATTAAAATATCGTTCATTTTTATAGTCTACAGTTGGACTTGCATGATTGCTTTAGATTTTTGTAAGCTTTATCAGTTAGTGTTATCGTATGTGTTTTATTTTGTCCGATAATCTAGTATATCAAATAATCATAAAAACAGGAATGAGATACCCGTAGAGCTCCAAACTACTACATCAAGTAATCTGTCAATTATATCGTCGAACAACAAATTAGAGACATATACTAATCAATACATTATTTCACGAATAAAAGGGTAGTTACAGGAGGTCCTTGTTTATCAGGAAGGAGTGGAAAATGTTTTTGGAGCCTTGTAGCTTGGTGATGTGGTGCTTGGAGTGTTTATAGAATAGTATGTTGCTAAGATACAGAAATATCATAATCGTTCTCAATGAATATATTACTCAAATTATAATGGTCATGACTCTCAAAAGACCTTTAACTTCGTATACATGTTATATCTTTCAATATTACACTTGGTCGTATAGCGCAGGTTGACTAAGGCGGCGTAATTTGGTTACAATAAGAATTACAGTGTTTGCCGTACGAGTTTAAATCGTCTTATACGCTTGCCTTTTCTAAGGTTTCCTTCTAATCAATTTTGATTGACCAATAGAGACGCAGAATACATTGCTATCAATATCGTATATTGAAGCTAATAATTGTTCTCGCTTTTTTCTAAACAAACAAAAAACGACAAAGACATAAAAAGTACGAAAGCCTCCGAAAAAGACGGCTGTTGTGCAATAATCGCATAGAGCCAATTTTTAATACTATACATCGACTCGTATTATGAAAGAAGACTATGCAAAAGAGCTTTATTATAAAATTGTTAAAATATCAGTTGTCCAAAGTCACTTTTCCGGCTTCAGTATGCGATTTTTCTATTTTTTTCTGCTTTTGATTAGATGTTTCTTCCAATCACTATTTTTTGAAAATTTAACGATTTTCTCAAACCTTTTAAAATTTTATATCAGCAACAACACTTAAGTTATGATAAAAACATCATTCTTGCAGATTATTAACAGAATTTAAAAAGCAGTGTTTTCTGATAAAAATCTACTTCTGAATCAATTATTGTTAACCGTGTTTATGTATAGACTTGAAAAATACCCCTTGATATTTAAAGCGATATTTTTCGCGATTTGTATTGTTTTACAATTGATCTAACGTTAAAAAGTCTTTACTCAAATAAATTACACACACATCCCAGAACAGGCCCTGGATGTTGTGACATTTATAAGATATAGGCAAACGATCGGATACCACCTTTAACTAACTCCACATGTGGAAGGACACGTATATTCGTTCAACTGTAATGCACATATATAATCACTCGTACTGCGTGCGACTAGACTATCTAACAGAACATTCTGATAAAGAAACAAGTCGACGACAAAAACGAATGGACGCCCTCTGGAAGTTCACGTGTCTCCTCATGTGTCTGCGGTTGTCTCTGGCAGGTAAGTTAAAATTCATTGTTTAGTTGAACGATTCTCTCATAACAAGTACGACCACAACAGCAACAGCAGCAACAACAACAGCCGTATTTTCTTACATCAGCTTGAGTTCACCAATGACATTTGCGAGGTAAACAGGGTTTCCTTATCGTGGCAAAACATGAAAAGTGTTGGTTATATTTCCAACTGTGGAGATAAATGACGACATCTTTCTCATATCGATGGCAATATTATTATATTCTTAGTCAATACATGCAGCGTACAACATATAAAATTCGTAATTTAGCTATTGTTCTTGTTTTTAATTCTAGATCCATGGGCTTCTCGGGCTAGGCATTGTCCGGAGAATTTTTGCATACTTCAGAGACTCCTGTTACCTTTTTTCCAACACAATTCTTGTTAACTGGATGCAGGCAAATGTAAGTCTTTTGCGTTCGCCTACTGACACGATATTAGATAAGCTGACTATAAACTATCATTCCATCACCACGTGGGTTAAGACCCAATCAATTTAACAATACCCAATTTTTGGAGTTTAACCTGACATACGGAGCGCCGATGTGTTAACTAATGTTCGCCTGGGAGGCGTTAATTATGTGCATTTGTTGCGATAAAATGCTATCGAGTATGTCAATTTTTATAATCATTATAAATCAACGTCAACACAGTAAATGATTGGATTTGTTTTCTTTCTTTTTACGTCATTGTTTTAAACGAATGACCATGCTACATATATGCACATATAGCTGTCAGTAAATTCGGGGTGGCTGCGACTGTATGGTAGTACGAAATAATGATAAGGTATGACGAGAGAGAAACTATTTATTTAAAATTGAACGATTACAGGACAAATGTATACACAGGCAAGATTATTGTAAAACGGACAAAAAGCTGTGACAAACTGTTACAACGAAATAAAAACACAACAGCTCACTTATTGGAAGTGTATGTCGACAAAAATTAATGACAAGGGCGATTTATTTTTTTTAATGAGCTCTAACCTCACACTTACGGTAGGTTTTCTCTGAACGTTGTTGAGAAAACAAAAACAAAACTGTCCAAGAAACAATATTGAGAAACGCCATTTGATCAAAAGTAGTGTCGACACATGAAAAATCAAATTATCATTATACGATGAGTACAGCAGAAAATTGTTTATTAAAAAAAGGTAAATTCAAATAAACGCATAGGAAAAATAAAAGAAGCAATCCTGATCAGATGACGTGAATGACAATATATGCTGCCAGTAACTCGAAATTCTTTTTTATACCGCCGCAATACTGTACAAGTAACGAGCCCACTTGTGGTTTTAAACGAAACGTATTATTTTGGCTGTTTATTTCAGAACTACTGCAATGTTTACTACGGAGCAACATTGGTGTCTATCGAATCTGCTGCAGAACAAGCCTTCCTAGTAGACATTTGCAAAGATCTTGATGGTGGTACAGGTTGTATATACTAATTTATCTTAAAAACTATATTTTTATGTACATAATCGAGTTATCAGACACAAATAGCCTTTTCAAATTTATAAACAGCGCCTTGTGAAAATCTGACATTTTCACAAGTGACACCTTTAGAAGGGTAAATATGAAGTTCGGACGATGCGTTGCTCTCTATTAAAAAACAAACAAACAATGTTTGACAGTTTTTGACAATAGTTAAGTTTTAATACTGAAACTTACAACTTCAAAACGCGATCGTATATTCGACATTGAAATAAAAGTAACGTGATCATATAATTGTCAATTATATACATAAATGGTTTATTTCATAACCCAGCTGGATATTGGACGGGTGGTTCCGATGAAGAAATTGAGGGAATTTGGCAATGGTACCCTGGAAACCGGGACATGTACTATACCGACTGGGGCCCGGTGAGGCCAGCAGCAGCTCAGGCCGTATTGAAAATTGTCTAACTTTGTACGGTCCTTTAAACTACACGTGGAATGATGAGAGCTGCTCTAAAGTTGGCCACCCATTGTGTGAGCGGAGGTAACTTTCCCCTTCAAGTATAAATGGAAATACTAAACAAACAAACAAACAAACAAGTTTAAAATTTAAAATACGTTTTAAAATAAAACAGACCGACATCTCCATCAGACGAAGTATAGACTGATCCTAGATTTTGCTTTGCGTTATAAATAGTATACACTGTTCGTGTACAATAAGGAATGTTATAGAGTTGTATTGTATGTATTTACAGTTGTTCAAACTGTCCGAACGTGAAAATGACAGACACACACTAGAACAATAATGGATAACTCACAAAACTTGTTCTTAACAACACTAAAAAGATGACAGTTTTGATCAAGGGAGACGAACATCGTCTATTTTTTTTTTCTTATGTATGCACGTTACTTTTAGCTTTGGAGCGGTTTATTGTTAATGTGAATGAAATTAACTGATTATGTTTCTTTTAAATACTATAGGTGTGCAGGCCTTTTTATTGAAATAATTTATGTTCAGTACATACATACTATAAGGAGGACGAATTAATAGTTTTAGAACGGTTAAAACACATGATTAAGTTCGTTATTTTATATTAAATTTCCAAAACATTATATATCTGATGTATCCTTTTTCTTTTTTTACCAACTAGCGCAAAGCAAATGTGTTTATTATTTAATATAGAATAGCGTAACATGTATCTTGTTTCTCGGCCAAATTACAATCACGTTCACAAAAGCGTCGATTTCAGTCTTGGTTCGATAACATAAAATAACATCACCATCAGACACAAGTATGCCTTTCAGCGACGATGTTCAATGTAATCAAAAAAGCAGAAAAGTACATACATGTTTTAAAATATACTTTACTTAATTTCTAAATTAATAATTTTATATTTTGCGTATTTCTTGTTTCAGTTTGGCAGGAACTGTTATTGGGAAATGAATTGGTGACGTTCGAATTGACTTAACGTTGGTATATCTTGTTAAAAATGAAATAACCGTTTTAAATAAAAGGCACAATTTCTTTCTTTTCTGAACCTAAAAACTAACCATCGACATAGAAAAATGGATTAAAGAGAATTAACTTAAAGTCTAATTTTTAAGAAATTGTAATTGTTCACTATAAATTGTATCTCACAAATAGATCTACCCTTAACAAAATCATTTAAACTGACTTTGTGACATGTTGTCTAAATTATGAGCCATTGAAAATACAAATTACTGTGGATAATATTGTCAATTTAAATATAAAGGATTACGAAAACAACAATGTGTTTAAGATAAGTAATAGTTTAATTCCAGCCCAATAACACCCACACCTTCGTAAAAAGGTGTTAGCTGCAACTCGAAAAATTAAGAAAAATAAAATGGAGTTGACAGAAACTTTGAAGTGTCATCAGTTCTGCAATATTTCCAATATAATACACAATACATTTTATACAAATTTTAACGTGCTTGATCGAATACATGTAGTTATTATTGCGTTGCTTTAAATGAGATGAATTTTATTCTTCGTGTTCTTTTGGGAAAACGGCAGTTTAGTATGCTTGGAATCAGGTGGTATAACAATAGAAAGGGTCTGCATCGCCGAAAGTAGCCAGTCAATTTTAATAATACAGGCATCTTAGAAATAGCCACATCATAAATCCGTGTTTGACACTTCAGGGCACAGTGTCCTTAATATGCTCAAGAGCCCACTCTTACTGCTAGTTCTGTTTAAAGTTAAGCCCGATTTCTGATTGTAAAATCTGAAATAACGGTAGCCAAATTTGTACACTAACCTTGCCGACTGACCGTTCCAAGGCGGTATCTGTCGGGTTTGCTCTTTTCCTTAAATGACTCATCACAAATTTGTTCTTACTTTTCGCTTGGCATGCATGTGAAATACCTTTGTTCTGTGCCTTTTCGGAGTTTGGTATATGTTGCAATACTCATAGGACTTTGTCATATATTCTTATTGGAATTCACATTTATCTGCATATATATTTCCACAATTAATATTATTTTATATATATATCATTTTGTTGGGTACATAGCAGAGCAGGTTATTTACTAAACGAATCTTTAGAATGGATGAACGTTAAGATACAAATTCTTTCGAATGAAAAAGTGACATTACGAAATATTTTAAGAAACATTAATAAGGAACTATGATATGATACGTCCTATAAGCACTGCAATTTTAATTTGTTATTGTAAAAACAATATGTATGGGCTTAAAGGCATCTCAAAAGCCTTATATAAGTAACCCCCCCCCATTTATTGCCCCACCCAGCATGTGAGGGCATCTGTTTTCTGATAAGCCAGGCTGGCACAGTCTGTAACGATGTGTCTGTCACACAGGTATTGTTCAAGATCCAAGTGTATGAATGCTATATCTGGGGGTTAAACATATTCATTCACAGTTTGTAAAGGAAACAGTTGTGAATATATCAATTACGCAATCCAATATATATATATATATATATATATATATATATATATATATATATATATATATATATATATATATATATATATATATATATATATATATATAAATTTTTATTTGTTTTCTTTCTTACTTTGTTGGTTGATTTTGTTATTTCTTATACATTTTGTTATTTCTTTCATTCTTTTAGTTCTCATATATATTTAAAGTTATATTTTATTTTGATTTGTAAAATGTAACGAAACGTTTCTAACAAAAGCAATTTAAAAAGTCATTCATTGTCAGAATAATGTCCTTCAGAGTCATTTTGAATACTAAAACTTGTATCTCTCATGTATTTTCAAAATTAAATATTTAGCTATGAAATAAATACATAATTACAATTACAATTACAATTACATGGCATTTATATAGCGCAAAAATTATGTAGACATATTCTATTGCGCTTCACAAAAGTCCTAAGATTTTGAATCATGTTAAGAACAACACTATGTACACTATGATAAACACAGTTTTCTAAATCAGTGAGACTGGAAATGCCGCAAGATTAATTGTGAAACTGTTGGAACAAGTGTGTTTTGAGTCGAGCCCTAAATGTTACTTCACATTGAATGTTTTTAAGAGAGCTTGGAAGATTATTCCACAGTTTTGCGCCAACTACAGCTAATGACCGGTCTGCAAGTTTTGTACGCCGTCTGGGAATATGAAAGTTGACATCACTCTGTGAACGCAATCTATATCGACTTGTATTCTTATGAACAAACATATCCTTGATATATATTGGAGCTGTTCCGGCGATTACTCGAAAGACCAAAACAAGGACTTTAAACATAACTCTTTGCTTTAACTGGGAGCCAATGAAGTCGTTTCAATAGTTCAGCACTTGGATGGTGGTACGAAACATTTAGCACAACCCTTGCAGCATGGTTTTGCACACGCTGTAGTTTGTTGACTTGGTATGCTGGAATATCAGTGTAGAGACTGTTACAGAAGTCAATGTGAGAATGAACTAATCCATGTACCAAGGTTTCAGTAGATTCTTGAGTAAGATGTCTCCGTAGTGTTCTTAAATTGCGTAACTGAATATTGGCTATTTGACATTTCTTCTGGATATGTTGGTCAAAGCTCAGAGTATTAGTCATGATCACTCCAAGGTCCCTGACTTGGTCAACACATTTAACATTAATACCTCCAACATTCACTTTCTCTATATTTAGTTTACTCAATTGCTGTTTAGTTCCATAGAATATTATTTCAGTTTTTGATTGATTTACTTTAAGTTTATGGGTTGTCATCCATGTAATAATATCGTTCAGGCAGCAGTCAAGCTGTGCGAGCACTGAGGATACATTACTAGGATTACCTGCCTCAATGGACAAGGCAAGCTTGTGGTCATCTGCGTAACCATACAGACTCGCAGCAGAATATTTTTCAACAACCTTATTTAGAGCTGAGATATACAGAGTAAAGATTACAGGCCCAGCACAAGAACCCTGGGGGACTCCGAATCTCAAAGGTTCACTGTCAGACTTTGACTGGTCTATAATGACTGACGTTGTACGGTTGGTTAAGTAGGATTCAATCCATTTCAGTGGAGTATCTTGAATACCAAAGTCTTGTTGTAGCAGCTCTAGCAATATAGGAACGTCAATGGTGTCAAAAGCAGCACTCAGATCTATCATAACCACAATTGTCACTTTATTATTCTCAATGTTTTCTAGTAAATCATGATACATTTTAACCATGGCCGTTTCAACACCATGATATTTTCTGTACGCACTTTGGTAAGCTGGTAAAAGATTGTTGTCTTCAATGTACTCATTTATTTGATTTAATGCTGCCTTCTCTAAAATCTTTGAGAGGAATGTTAGATTTGAGACTGGCCTGTAATTTGGAAGTTCAAGTGGAAGACCTTTTTTCTTAAGTAAAGGTTTGATTACTGCATTTTTCCAGTCATCAGGAAACACACCAGTAAGTAGTGATTGATTCACAATTTCAGTGACAATTGCAATAAAATGAGCAAAGTACTTTTTAAGTTGAATGGTAGGTATCACATCAAGTTCACAAGTTGAGGATTTGGATGCAAAAACAAGTCTTTTGATATCACTTTCTGACAGAGGTTCAAACTCTGAAAATTTTCTATCCATTAAAGATGTGTTATGACTGGAAGAACTATCAGTTGCATAGGACGGTAAGTTGTCAAGTTCATTTCTTAGCTTAGAAATCTTATCAGCAAAATATCGTTGGAAGTCATTTGCCAGAGAAACTGAGCTGCTATGAACTGGAAGAGGATTGTCCTTGGACCTTCCCAATAAGTCTGAGGTTACAGCATACAACTTTTTAACATCACCGGCTGCCTGTCCAACTTTGTTCTGGTAATAATTGTCCTTTGCCCGAGAGAGTGCCACACTGTAGTAATTTCTTACGCGGTTATACACTTTCTTAGTCAAGTCAGATTTGTTACTCATAAATATCTTTTCTATTGATCGCCTGAAGTTCTTCAATTGTTTTAGGTATCCAGAGTGCCAAGGAACTGATGGTCTACAAATTAGAGTCCTAGTTGTGACAGGGGCATGTTTATCAATAATGTCTGATGTTGATCTGGTGAATTGAGAAACAAGGTCATTTACATTGGAATACTTCCCCACGATGTCATTAAAGATACATAAATCATTTTGTAAAGCGTCCTCTGATACATTTTTCCAATTGCGTGATTTCCGTACTTTCCGGACAAGAGGAGGTCGAGGCTGTTCAACATTACAGGTGACAAATGAGTGATCAGAGATGTAATAGTCTGAAGTCGGTTCTTTAATGACCAAACGTTTGTCCTCTGTCTTGGTGATTATCAGGTCTAGTATATGACCACTAATGTGTGTAGGAGTACAAACATGTTGCGTAAGTCCAAACGTTCTTAAAAGTTCCTGAAACTGTTTAGAATAACAATCTGTGTTATTATCAACATGAATATTAAAGTCACCTAAGAACACTTGAGACTCAGACCTGGTTGTTATTTGATCAAGAAATTCTGCAAATTCTGACATGAACATAGCCAACGTCACGGGATTTCTCTCTGAATACGGAGGTCTATAAATACCAAAAATGACAAAAATGAGTGACTGACAACAAACTTTCCACTCAACACATTCAAATGATTGGAATAATCGTGGTGGACATCTGGACACCTTAAGATTGTTTCTGTATAATATAGCAAGTCCGCCTCCTTTGCGGTCCGGTCGTGGGACATCATCAAAACAATAACCCTCCTGTGACAATTCCCCTCTAATTATGTCATCGCCATCAGGACACAGCCAAGTTTCGGTTATCACACAAAGGTCAATATCAACCTCAAGGATATGTTGGAGTAGTTCAGCAGTTTTTCCGCGAACAGACCTTGTGTTAACAGTACATAGTTTCAGGTGTTTTTTCCTTTGTGCATTAAGTAACAATGTGTGGTCAAGTTTAATCTGGATCAGGTTTTGGTGGTGAACACCTGCATTTGATTTTGTCCTCAGGCGACCACCTCTTTTCCCCCTGTATTTCAAAATACCAAGCTCTTTCAATAGTGTGAAAGTTTCTTTGTTAGGTAATGTAAGTTTTCTTGGTACAGATCTATAATCCCATAATTGCTGTCTATTGTAACGTATTACACATGGATTAGTCATAACCCCAGGTGAGATTTCACTCAGCAATATAGATGACATATTTATTGACATTTCCCTCCAATATATGAAGTTCAGTGAATATTTTTCATCAAAATTTCCTAATAATCCAAATATTATCCCAACAAACAACAACTGCATCTTGCGGACCAGAAATTCATTAATCCATATGACAAGAATCACATTTCCAAGTCCACTGGTTTAGACACAATAAATAAATTCATCAGAGCACAGTGAAATGCAGCCATTCACCAGGCGCAATCAAAAAGAGTTACACAGTTACAAAATTGACACCTAGTAATTAATGCAATAAAGAATTTGTAAGGGATCATATAGTAAACAACCCACTTTATCACTAACAATAATGTTTGTGACTTTGTGTAAAACTAGCCTACTGTCTCACATCCATACTAGCAGGTAATTTAGTTTTGCATTAACCAATCAGAGGTATTACTGTGACAGTTTAGTACTGTGTTGGCTAAAGACTCCCCGCAGTGATGACCAGCAATTAGCAGGTCTGGTCATAGCATGTGGGGGCCTGGCTCAGTGGGATACCACATTCCTTTCGAGATGCCTTTAAGCAACGCTTTGAACATGATGGGCGAGTATATAGGTTTGTCTTTCAGCAACCAAATAAATATTCAAAGCAAATTGATAGCTATCACGATTTATGAATATTATTTGTTGTTATTTGACGTCCTTTGATTTAATTAGGAAGTGATAATGAATTAAAACACACTACATGTATAACTGTTGTTACAACCGGTGTCGCTATTTACGATTTATTTATAAAATGACACGTTTACTAAACGACGAAATGGTGTAACAGAAAGAACAAGCCAGCAACAAACTAGTACAATACTATTTTATTTTAATAAACAATTAAATCTATGGCGTAACATAATCAAAACAAATATATCAGACAAAATTTGAGAATGCAAAATAAATGTTGGCTTACAGTTGGTCCCTTAAAGAGGTGTGCCTTTAATAGTCCAATTAATAATCCAACGTCAAATAATCCTGAAGAATTTTCGGTATAATGTCCTCGTAGATACACACAGTTGAAATAATCCAAAAGGTAGAGCAATACACGAATGTAATTTATATAATTCCAAATCCAACACTTAAATATTTATATCACTGTAGAATATAAAAAACACGTTAAGTTCCACCACAGAATTGTTTAATATAGAAGCTGCAAGTATTTCCAAACTATAAATCAAAACTTTATGTCCAAACTTTATACTTTAATCGGCTAACAAGCTCTTATATAGACCCAATGAATTTCTAAAACATTCACAAAATCCAGAACATTCTCAAAACCCAGTTAAAAATAAACAAATGAACTTTCTAGCATTATCCTTTTCATTCTAGCAATTACGCGAATGCTACTTCATGCGAAATACGTCATTAATACTAGAACGATAAACGACCCCTTAACCTGACTAACGTAATCTCAAACGCGGTGTACTACTGTACATAACACTGTCAAATGTTAATATTTGCTACTCATGAAAATACTACATCTACTCAATTATAGACTCTATAACTGATGTGTCACTTATGGGTTTTTAGTATTTATCAACAATATTTCTGACATTCATAAATTTTGTCTATATAACCTTAGAACAAATACGCATGTATAACCAAATGTATCAATTACCACATATCGGGCCCCCAAATTAAATATTGTAAGTGACATAATTTAGACTAGCCAAACAAACCGTCCTTGAACACTAGTGACATGGTGTCCGGGTGCAACAAGAAACCCACCACCCAATATCAGAGGCAACAAGGTCCCCGAAACCCAAAACATGTTGCAGTCCAACAAAATAATTATTTGTTTCTGTTCATCGTTTTGGTTCGCATTAAGCTCCTATATATTTAACTATAAATAAGGCTTATGATAAACGACACTTAACCTACCCCAATATCTGCAGAGTCAATTTCAAGTAGTCGTTCAGAACATATCTCCATTTGCTGTTTCTATGTTCACCAAAGTTGATTCATTGTGTGTAGAGCAATAGTGCTTACAAAGATAATGAACAAATCAAACTTTATTCCCAGCCGTTACATGTTTGGTTATAAATGATATAATCAAACATGAACGGTATAGTAAAATATGCATACAGATTAAGAAACATTTGAAATTAAAGCTACGTATACAGGAGAAGACACAATAATGGAATGTTTGAGAAAAAAATCTGCAGCTTGTTCTGTTTGTTTGTTTCTGTATTAAAATCACAAGTCCGAGTATGTCCAAAAATGAAAACTATATACTTATATAACTATTCACAAACAAACACGATTTAGATGAGCGATGCATACATGCGGGGCTTCAGTAAGATTTTAAACAAACGTTTTTCGGATCAAGAACCTCCTCCGTCATTCTGACAGTCCAGGAATTTTATTTTTTATATTTATGACTTCTTAATCAGAATGAAGAAATAGAAGTAGACAATATGCTGTTTTGCTCGATTTCTTTTACATACAAACTCAGTTTGATATTATAATTACGAGAATGTGCATTAAAACATCTCAATGATATATTATTTTCACACTATATTTACCGAGTGCAATGAATGATACAGTTTATATAACAATCAGATATAATGCTAGTTAATTATTATTATATTATTATCAAATTCTCTACGAAGGTTGACAATTATAAATCACAATGAGCTATAAAATCCAACATACATAAGAATATGCTAAATACGAAGTATATATGAAAACCTTTTCTTCGCAGATGAAAAACAACAACATAATATACATATACTTATACCTGTATCATGCAATATATATGCAATAACTGTTTGATGTCGGTATCCAAATGTTTGCAACCTGTGTCATGTAGATTGTTTTTCAAACAACATAATGTAAGAATGCTTTTGATATCTGTGTTTGTCAATTTGTACAAGACTACATCAAAGTTAGTTATAGTTTGTTATGTTATACCTGGGGGTAATCTACCACATTTTCTTAAGACAAGACAAGTGATGGTCTTCAAGAAAATGACATTGAGATACTATCTACAATATTCGATGTGCACAGATTTAAATGTGGGCAACAATCATATGCCCATAACATACAACGGGTTAAATCTTTGACTACACCAACTTCAAATATTCATCGACTTTAATAGGCCAAATAGATTATTTGCGTATTGCTCGCATGTCAAGTTTCATGTTTGCAGGACAAGTTTTGCTAATGTAGAGCTCCAGGGCAGGTTAGAATGTAATTTATTATCTCATCTTTGTATATTAGCTAGTTTTAAACACACACACACACACACACACACACACACACACACACACACACACACACACACACACACACACACACACACACACACACACACACACACACACACACACACACACACACACTCACAACAAAACAACGACTAGAACTACTTTTACTGTTTCATGACGTACCGCTATATGTTTTAAGTCAATAATATTTAATTGTTTTTATACAGTCAAAGCCTGTTTAAAGTCTAAATAAAGGCAATCAAACTAACCACTTACTATTATTACATATTGTGTATGATTGCTTTCAATGCTAAAATGTTATCCTTTGTCAAATAGCCATAACGAAAACCGGCGTGTCATTCAAAATTTTGTTAAGATTTTAGACCCACCTAATCATCCAATCCTTTACGACAGAAGAGAATATTTCATATGAAGTATTTGTTATTAAAATTCCTCTGTAATTATTAGGATTGTCCACTGGACCAGATTTATATTTGATGTAAAGGATACTGAGTCCCAGTGTAGAAGGAAAACATCAGTTTTTAACATTTCATGAACCTTAACCTTAAGTGTAGGTGCAATTTTATTTAATGAAAACATAGTTTGCAGGAATATCATTAGCCCCTGTATTTTCTCCATTTTTTTCAGCTCATTGACAGCGTGTATAATTCTGTCTATTTGCAAGGGTATACTTAATTTATCAGTTGTTTCTTAGTTATAGTGTAGTGTCTAGGTCCCTATTCTGTTTTTGTGTACACCACTTTCCACGTATATCAATTTTAAGACATTTAAACTATTAATAATTGGAAATGGATCTATATGTCATTGCTACAAATCGTTGTTGTTTGAAAATCTACCACATACGCTTTGGATATCCTCTGGCTTCTACTAGTATATGACAATGTTGACGTTGATATAGATTACTAAACATTATATTTTATCGCTTTGTTTGTAAATCTACATTTAAGTAATGTCTTGCATCTAATGTGTTTTCATAATCTCAATTACCTTGCCTCCATAGTTGCTGCGTACTTTTACGTGTTGAGGGTTGACAGTTCGTCCTATTCCCTACACCATGATTTAGAATTACTACGGTTTCGACGCCCTTATTTACACTTGTGTCAATGCTATATAGTATCTTGTAACAGTTAGAATGCAACATATTATCATTATTACTAATGCTGTTTTGAAAACGTATTTATTACTTTCGATGTATCTTGTAGACAAAGGACAAAATATATGCTGCATTATTCGAGACATTACGCAAATCAATATCTTTTCCCATTATAACACGTTCACTTGACTGAAAATAAGAAGAGGGATAAAAAATGTCTCAGTTTAGTTAATGCTTTATTCGATTAACTTTCATTGTACTAATTATATTACCAAAGGATATATGATGTCATTTGTTGCGAAATATTACTTTTAATAAAAAACATTTCCTTATTAATGCCGAGACTCAGTGCGTAAGCATAAACTTCGATCGAAATTGTATTAGAACTTTTGTGCAAAGTTAGAGCTTTTTTTCTTAACATCTCTAGAATTAGTCATCGGTTTAGTTTGCATATATCAAAACAAGTGCAATAAAGTGACAAATTGCAATTCGATCTCGTTCAGCGACATTCAAGTAGTTATACATAAGACACTGTCTTTATCATCTTTCAACTGTGCTGCAAATGGGTTCCTTACTGCCTGTATCTAAGTTATCTTACGAGGTAGTGTTATGAAGATTACCCAAAAGCCAACGAGAATGGACGTGGTTGGAAGTTCGTATGTCTTTTCATGTCACTGGCAGGTAAGTTCAAATTCATTGTTTAAATAACGATTAGATAACAACAGCTTAGTGTTTAATTAGTTATTTAGTTAGTTAATTTAGTTACCAAGAGCCTTTGAAATATTATTAGTTTAGCTAGCAATACATTCCTCTGATCGAGTTAATCTTAATTAGTTAATTTAGTTACCAATGGTCTTTAAAATATTTATAATTTTGCTAGCAATACATTCTTCTGATTGAAATAGTTTTTTTCCTCAATTACTGTATACGTGTAAGAAACGATATAAGCGGGATCTTAATTATGGTCTCATTACAATATTGTTGTTAAAATTGTAAATAGAACATTGCCAGAGCTGTATGTCCTCGTTCTGTCACTTAAATTATTGCAACAGAAATACTATCGCAAACGATGTCTTTGATAATAGACACACGTGTTAGTCTTCTTTCATTTAAATATCTAATGACTTTATGTTATATTTATGCATTGTCAATATGTGCAGGTCACATTTCATTATGTTTTCAACAATTTCAAGTTACCGTACTCTCCGCACTCTTTTCCAGACCAACTGGCTTCTCGGGCCGGACAGTGTCCGGACGGATGGGTGAACTTCAAAAACCCTGACTACCTATTTGCAATCTACATAACTGAGGGTTGAGTCAACTGTATGTCTTTTTGTGCGTACCAAAAATGGCCGGGGCGTTATTGTAGTTGAACTTTAATTACCAAAGCTACAACGTAAGGTCTTCAGTTGGTAAATGGACATTCTTCTAGGTTAAACCAAAATGTGTACGTACAAAAACATATCGATAAACGCTTTTAAAATAAAATACATATTTAACTTGAATGACATTTAACGATACTTTTGTCTAAATGGTAAATACGTTGTCTGAATTGATCGCACTTTTCAAATTTAGTTTTCAAATATCTTGTTGACAGGTGCTGGACGGAAACGACCAATTACTTTCATATTTTTATCATAAATAGTCCTGAGATTATTATATGTATGACAAACATATTGACAGTTGTGTCTAAAAAGATATGGACAGTGTTGAACGCGTGTTTAATGCAACTTTTACTTTGTTAATATAGTTTGTTACTACTAAAATTAAAGTAGAAATAATTCTGCACATTTAAAGGCAGATACTAAAGTTGGTATATTCAAGCTAATTGTTCTCGTTTGCAAAACGTTATTATAAAAGGTGTGTTGAGTATCATGCCTTAACTGATACAACAATAAGAAGAGTTTACTGGTTGCCGTCGTGGCATTTTCTTGACAAAACAAATATTTCAGCGCTTCCGATTATTTACCAAAAGAGGCTTGAATAAACAATGCCAATCTTTGGTAGGTGCAATTTATGCATTTGAAGGTACCTCATGTCACGGTTACCATGATTAACTTGTTATTTATGTATCGCCAATCGCCTTTACGTTTTAACATTATTGTTACGGCTGTAAAGAAAAAATACCTATTGCTAAAGTATACCATAATTATTAAACGCATATTGTCATTACTCTAAGAGAAGATAAAGCTCAGCAAGTCTTTCTTTTAGTTAACTAAATATAATTAAGAACAAACACTCATACAATATCAACAATGTTCTAATGATAAAAATGTTTCGAATGTCGCCTCAGTATTCTTTCAAACGACGTACAATGTCTTTAAAGCTTTTTATATGTGTGTCAAATGAACAATGGAATGGTAAATCAATTGGTGCAGATTTGCTTAGGTGGGAAACAATAAAAAGTAATGAGACAAAACACACTCTTTTATCGTTAACCTCGTATAGGATTTAGATCAAATTAACGAATTCTGTTCAAGAAATCGCATAGAAAACTGTTACTTTTTTAAAGCAGTTTGTGTAATTTATTTTTATAAGGCTAACTATCTAACTCGTTTTACATTAGTTTCATGCAGAGTAATTAGAGATAATGAGTGATTCGTAAAGGATTTGGTTTACGATAACTAAACACATTATGGATCTGGCTAGAACAATATGTGATCTTAAAAAGAAATAAACTCTTGTAAACATTTAACTGTTGGGAACCAGAATAGAGATTCTGCATGAAATTATGGTTTTTGGTTAAATAGTCCTGGTTACAGTTTTCAGTTTTAAGAAGATTTTTGAAGACAGTGTCCACTTGAAGCAGATAAAATGATACATTTACTGTGTACAACAAGCTCTAAACACTCGACATTGAATCACATTACACTATCTTGACACCGGTTCGACCAGTGTGAAGCTAATATTATATCATACTTGCTTGAGCGTCAGCAAGCTCATGTCGAGGCCCATGTTTAAACACCGGGTCTTCCTGTAACTAGAGCCGACGCTCTACCACAACAAGTTTCAATATTTGAACTTAATCTATAGTCCACCTACTAAGAATATTAAACATCCCCTACTTTAACTGACTCTTGACTGATTGCTTTTGCTAAAATCTGATGGAATATATTTACACTATACATATTCTTAAACTTACAAAGCATGACGTAGGTATAAGTAAAAATCTGTATTGCTTTTTATAAAGTAACTGAATAGTGGGGAGTACATTTTAAAGATACAATCAAGAAGGAAAATGTAGTTAAAACTAAATAGCATGATCAGGAAGTTAAGTCAAATTGGGTTTTAACCATTAAAGTCAGTTAATTTCGCGATAAAATACAAACAAGTTAATGACACCACAGACACGTTCCATCATCAGAAAAATGTTTTGCAAGTCATGGTTTCGTGAGAAACAGATACATAAAGACAATGATATACAACGATGAAAGACATATATCTGTATTAAATGATCTTGCAGATGTCTTAGGTTGTCACGCTAACTGAACTCAAATATAGTGTAATATTAAAAACGCATCTTAAATTCGCTAGATAGAAAAAATATTACACTTTCGAGAGACTTTTTCGCAAAAAAATAGTTTGAGTAACAACGCAGCGTGGTTTTTAAAACCGAAAGCAAATGTTAAACCAGTGCCGATTTTGTTGGAATTTCTTTAGCTGGAAATTCAGTAAGACTCACGGTAACTACCGAAAGCAGGTGGAAAAATAATAACAAAAATAAAAGCATGATATTTCGTTCACATTTTAAAAAGCCACGACTCGGTTTGCCACCAGAAACGTTCGCCCTAAAAGTCAAATAGGAACACGCCGAGTATTTAAAGATTGAACAGTCACTTTTCCTCATTCCCTAAATTTATTTCAGCCAAAACAGGAATAATACTTTTATTTGCAATTGCTTCTTGCGCAAGTATTAACTGATCTTTTTTTATCTTTATACATACATATATATTATTTTGTTGCACATCATCATCAATATATAATAATATTAAGATAACAGCCAACCGTTCTATTGATTTTTAACATTGGCCTTTTTATTGTAATTCTTCTCATGTTATGGATGGACATACCATTAAAAATTGCACATCGTTGATGGCATAAACCGTGTAAAATCTTTTTTGTTGGTTGATCCTACGGATCCCATTAAATTACTGAAGTATTTTTTTTGGAAATGACACGTTTGCCCTGATGTATGACCACGTGGTAATGGCTGCATGGCAGCTTTAGTGATGTACTGTCAGGCACTTGTTCTGCAAGAAGTTCTTGCTCTGGATTTTAGTCTGACAATTTCAGGACAGAAGTTTTAGTTTGAAAGAATCCACATGAACCAAAACATTAAACTTAATATATTAGAAATTAAGAATCAATCTGAAAATTTTATTCTTAAACCACTGACTTCCTTGATAATAGAATTGGAAACGTAAAGCGTTTGGAAAATAAATCCTGCATATAATATGTATAGATGACTTTCCACATTCGACGACAGTCGAATCAACTATCTTTATTTTAAACATACACACATTTGGGTTGATTTCTATAGTTAGTGTTTACTTGAAGCAAGTGTACAGAAAGAGAGAGAGAGAGACAGAGAGAGAGAGAGAGGGAGAGAGAGAGAGAGAGAAAGAGACAGACAGAGAGAGAGAGAGAGAGAGAAATCTTGTCTCTTGCAAATACCTTTCCTAAACAAATAAAGGCTTTGAATAAATATTTACAAACGGCAAACACAATCAAAGATAAAGGATTCATATATGCACGACTTCTGCGTCTAAAAGGTAAGATGTTGAAGAAATGATTGCCAGATCACGAACTACTGTGCCTCATTCTGATGACACATACACATAAATATACATATGTAACTGTGCTTTGCACTCAATGCTATTATGTCAATATTCTTTGTTATTGTTTCTGTACTTATTCTAACTATGTTTTTCTGAACCAGAATTAATAATCGGCTAATAGGTATAACGTTATTTACTTCAAATAATATATAATAGCTTTTAGCAGAGCCTCTCCAAAAGTATTCAACATTGTTTAACAGTCTTTAATAAATGGAACCCAATTCTATATGTCCAGTACATATATAAAGTCAAAACAAACAAACCATTTGCAGTGCATATTAAATATATTTTTTAACTATCTGCCTGTCTGTCTGCCTGCCTGTTTGCCTGCCTGCCCATTCATCCATACATCCATCCATCCATCCATCTATCTATAGTCTTAATAATTATAGGTTATTTACACTGAACTGTCTAATATAGATTTATATTTGGGCATATTAAGTCCAGATTAAAAAAAAATTGGACGAGTCTTAATGTAAAATGACCTATTCTATATTATATATCCATTTTTTCTGTTGTCGACTTAATCACATCATTATACTTGTGCTTTCCCTACTTTTAATTTGTAAACAACACGTAATGTATAGTGCTTCCAAACATCTATTTGTATTCGTTAACGGATTATAACGAACGAACGAACGAATAGTTTATTTCAGATTTGTACAACTAAGGTACATCATCTTACAAAACACGTAATTACATCAAAATACATGTGTGATCACTGGTATAGACAAAACACGACATTAAAAGTAAAGAGACAATGTCTGATAAGATATTTTTGTCTATATAGCAATAAACATAAAATATTTAAACAACAATACTGTTTCTAACTAACAAAGCTGACTTAATGTATTTGGCCAATTTAAATAAAATGTTTTCGTCCTGGGAGGACATTAACTGCTTATATTTAAATACTGAAGGTCTTGTGTAATAAACACGATCCAAAAAACTTTTACGTAAGTTAGTGTAGCATGGACAAATGCAGATAAAATGGTAAACATCCTCTACGTCTTGCGATCCACAATATAAGCAAAAACGTTCATTTCTAGGAATGTTTGGTCTACCATAACGTCCTGTGTGAACCCGCAAAGAGTGACCAACAATTCTAAATTTGGTAACAATACATCGAAACTCAATAGGCAGTGCGTTTAAATAACGTTCGTAGGTAAATTCTGATTTGAAATGTCTATATTCGTACAAAATGGGACTTCTTTCCACTGATGCTCTCCATTCTTGTATAAAACAGTCAATTACACGTTGTTTAAAAATTTGTGGAAATGTATTTTGTAATACAGATTCTGGGTTTAAGAATACGTCAGAGAAACCAAAATCATTTAACAATTTTTGAACTTTAGAGACCCAGTTTATTTTTCCCTCTACACACTCCTTGAGGTTTAATACGTATAACTTATGTAATATTATGTTATCTGTATTTAACAGTTTTATCCAGTATTTTATTATTTTAACATAGCGACTTATATAAAGCGGGTATCTTGACAATTCACCATAGACCCCAGCTGAACATGTGTTAAGACGAATTTTTAAAATACGCTTACAGAACTTTAAGTGAATTCTTTCTAGGCTTTTTGCTTTCATAAAACCCCAAGATTCAGCAGAATAATTTAAAATAGAACCAACAAAGGCATCAAACAACTGACACATTATATTAGGTTTTAATGGGTATTTTCTACAGCTGGACAATAGTGTATTTAGAGCTTTAAGCCCTTTACCTCCAATATGTTCTTCATGCAAAACAAAACTTCCGTTATATTTTATAACTGTACCAAGGTAATTAAAACTGTCTACAACGTCTATGGGCAGACCATTATATGTCCATAATTCATCTGGTTGTAATGTTCCCCTTTTTCTAAAAACCATTATTTTTGTTTTTGCTTCATTAACTTCTAGTCCCCACTTAGTACAATAATTAAACAATAAATTTAAGCTGTTTTGCAGATCATTGGGCGAATTTCCTAGAACAGCCATGTCATCAGCAAATAACAATAGTGTCAAGGTTATGTCATCTAAGTTTAAACCAGAGTTGCTACCCTGCTTTAGAAATGATTCTAAGTCGTCTAAAAATAATGAGACTAGGACGGGAGACATTATCTCCCCTTGTTTCAAGCCTAAAGAGTACTCAAAAAACTCTGAGTAGCTGTTACAGTGCTTGATACACGATTTGACATGAATATACATACTTTTAATAACATTTAATACTTTCCCACCTATGCCGCATTTATACAGTTTATACCAAAGCGCATTTCTGTATATACTATCAAAACATTTTTTCATATCAATATATGCTACATACAAACGTTTTTTGTTATTAAGGTAATGCTCAACAATTGACATAAGTGCAAATATTGCATCAGTTGTTGATCGTCCCTTTCTAAAGCCAAACTGCGCGTCCGATAATGTATTATATTTGTCGCAATAAGACAAAATACGATGGTTCAAAATTGTTGTGAATAGTTTTGAGAGACAACTTAATAGAGTAATTCCACGATAATTTCCCACGTCATTCTGATCCCCCTTTCTTAAACAACGGTATGATAATCCCCTTCGCCCATTCATCTGGAAAACAACCAGAATCTAGTATTGCATTAAACAATTTACTCAATGACGGTGTTAAGACATCACTACACTCAATGAAATACTCATTTAATAAACGATCAATACCGCAGGCCTTATTCCTTTTCAGTTTTTTAATTGCTTGTAATATTTCATCATTTGAAATAGTATAATCTAATTCGTCATTTAAATCCTGGGAAAAGTTATGATCGCGACAAAACGATTCGGCTTCGGTATTTTTCGTTTTGTATAGATCGTTTTCTAAATTAGCAAAATATTCCCGAAATTGTTCAAGTGATAAGGATTCGCCACGTGATTTTTGATTTGGGTTTTTAAAATACTTCCAAAATTCTCGCGGTTTACTTTTCCTTAAACTTTCTATCTCGTTAATTTGTTTTATTTCAAACAATTTTCGTTTCTTATTTAACAAATTTTTATATTGCTTTTTACAGTCACAGAAATATTCGCGGCTAAGGTTTGTATTACGAGTATGAAAAATACGCAATGCAGCTAGATATCGCGTCCTGTATGTTTCACATTCATCATCATACCATGCAGCTTGCTTAGCACACGAGCCTGAATTAAAGCCTGGTCTATTAGATGGTGATGTTTTAACTTGAAACAGTGGATCAGCCGCCTTTCTTATAAACGATGTAAAATTGCCGACCGCTAGATTTATACTCTCTTTCGATTTTACATCAATATTTAACATAGCGGCATCCAACTGATCTATATTACGCTGCAATTCGAAGCGAAAAGCTGATCTGTTTTCTGCATTCCAACGATACTTAAAATCTGAATATGTTTTGGTCTCTATGACTATATTATTGCAAAATATACAAAAATATAACGGTGCATGATCGCTCCACACATTTATACTATCGACTGAGAAATCGGCTAAACTTGAAAAACTGTGTTCGTGTGTCAACAGGTAGTCAATAACCGATGCCCCATTAGATGTTACATAAGTATATCGCCCTATGTTATAATCACTGTGTAATCTACCATTTACTATGCGTAATCCTAAGGATTTACACAGGTCAATCAATCTACTGCCAAAGCTATTACATTTGGTGTCCTGTGAGGCCCGTCGGAGGTGATTATCTGGCATATAATGTGCATCATCAAAAATATTAATACTATCATGAGATATGTAATCGTTTTTACAACCAACACGACTATTAAAATCCCCTGCAATATACACAGTTCCTAATCGTGACAATTCATTTACATCATTTTCTAAATTGTCAAAAAAATCAATATCTACAACATTATACGCTGGTGAGTCTTCGGGCCAAATATAAACCCCGCATATGTATATATCTGTTTCAACTTTAAAGAACTCACGGTTAAGCTTAATCCAAATTATAGAGTTTGCAGAATTACGTTCGACAGTTATGCCATCATCTAACGACTCCTTGTATAACAACGCAACACCACCGCTACACCTCCTTGCGCTAATATGTTTAAAATTCCTAAATAAATTATAAGATTTAAAACCATTAAACTCGATGTCACTGGAGGCATTTGCCCATGTCTCATATAGAAAAACAATATCAAATTTTGATAAATAGTCAACAAAAGCCGGATCGTCCTTTTTAGCACTGGAAAGTCCATTAACGTTCCAAGATAGCACTTTTATGTCACCCCCATCGTACCCCTACTCCCGTACCGCCCGGCCGTCCACATACAGCGTGTCGTATGAAATCCACGCGTTTTTACCCTTGTTTCTGGCTTCCTTCATCTTGGGCACAAGTCGTCGACGTTTATCCGCCACTTCTTTAGGAAACTGTTCGTTTACATAATAAGTCGTCCCTTTAAGAGTTTTGGCCTGTTTTCGCACGAATTCTCTATCTTTGAATCGGTTAAATTTTGCTACTATCATTCGGCTTCCATTGCTCTTCTTCGCACCCATTCTGTGAACCCTGTCAAACTCAATTTTCTCTGTGCATTCTTTAGCTATCTTCATCTTTTCTTCTAGAAACGATCGGAGAATCTTTTCAGTGTCATCACCTAACTCGTTACTAATCTCCTCGATGTTTGCAAATACTAAATTATTTCGCATGGACTGTGATTGCATATAAACAATGTCATCCTTTAAAGCATTCTTTCCGGCTTCTAATTCTAATACCCTATCATACAACTTGTCCTGGGAAAAATCACAACCCTCCACTTTCTCTTCGACTACTTTTAGTCTCTCATTTATCACTTTGTTGCGCTCCTCTGCCAAGGCCCAGAGCCTTTTCAAGTCTCTATCAAAACCATCTACTTTGACCTTTAGATCTTCAAGAGCATTTAATCGTGTGTCCATATGGTCAAGTCTTGAATCAATTTTTTTCAATAGAGCCAAGATAACACTGTTTGACGGTTCATCATTTACTTTTTCGGCCATATTTATGCTTACACTAGAAGCCAATCTTGGAGTCTTATAAGCACCAGAAATTTCTATACCACTATTTTCACTTTGGAACACACTTATATCTGCTTCGTCTTCGTATAAGATAGAATTCGCTTGGCTCAAGATTTCACTTACTTGAAGGTCATCTGCCGGGCCTCCTGGTTTATGTGTTTTGTGTTTATGTCCACTCTCACTACCACTACTGTCACTACTTCCCTTTTTTCTCTTATTCCACTTATTTTTCCTTGTCATCACTTTAAATTTTTGTGCAAAACATCTTAGTCCAAATGTCTATGTGAAAATATAGCATGAACACTTTTTATTTACCAAGAAAACTTTGATTTTATCCAGAGAAGAAAAACACCGCTTTTGTCTACACCACGTGACCACGTTTAATCCACCTTTCTACACCACGTAATGGCTTCGCATCAATTAACGGATTATAACGTATATTGTTTGTGTCCGAGATGTTGAGATTACTTCTAATAGCGTAAAATATTAAAACCTGTACTGTCCAATACAGCTATGCACAGGATAATCACGTGGTACAAATCGACTGCGATGATTGGTAAAAATGGATATAGAATAATTTTACGAAAAACGCAGGAATCTGTAATTGGTTTAAGTCAGCACCTATCGGAAGATAATGCTTAAAAGGCCTATGTTTTAAAAGAGCTTTTTGTCGATATGTTTATAATGGTAGTTTAAAGGTTAATGATTATTATTAAAACGTGTTTGAAAAAGCTACTAACTGAAATTCAATATGAATTAAATTTTGTTTATACTGAAAAGGAATAAATAAAAAGGAATCGAATATATTTGAAAAGAAAAAGATTTAGTGTCTGCAAAAAGGAGGAAATTATATTTTTTATAGTCTTAATTTATGCATGCATCCTCGTTGCAGGTAAATACAATGTCCTTTAAAGTATTAAAATATTGCTCATTTTATAGACTTTCTCATCGAGTTTATATAAACTTCATCTACGTAACAATACGACCAATCGTAGGTTCAGTTATGGTGCTAAAAGGTAAATAATTTTTGTTTCTACATTATTTAAAAAAATACACGTCATATGAAAATCTAAATTCTATAGTCAAACTAGAGCTCAAACAAAGATACAAAGCTGTTTTTAACAGTTGCATTATCACACGAGTAAATCAGATAAAAATCGCGTGATTTTGATAAACGTACGCGCTATAATCTAAGTATGCTGTCTTGTAACATTATATAGAGAATAAAAGTGAGTAAAAGAGATGTCCCTAGTTTATCAGGAGAGGGAGGAGAAATATTTTTTTCGAGACAGTGGCCTGTTAGCTTGGTGCTATCGTGCTTATAGCGTTATGTAGTCAATGTATTATATTGCTAAGCTTTGGAACGTTTCATAACTGTTCACAGTGAATACATTTATTAAAGTTTGTTTATTTCATATGATCATGACCTTTAACTTAAATTACAAATTATACGCTACAGTATTACACTTGTCCGTAGAGCGCAGTTGACTAAGGCGTCGCAATTTCGGTACCATTGGAATGAATGTGTTTGTCGTACGAGTTCAAATCGCCTAATACACTTGCCATTGTTTTGGGTCTTCCCTTCTAAACATTGTTATATTTCCTTTTATGTGATTAACAAATTAAGGTCCAAAACACAGAACATGGGCAGGACGCTGTGACATCCATGACGTGTATGACTGGATATAGGCAATCCGTTCGATACCACCTTTAAAAAGCTAGACATAAGGAAATATTTTTATCTTCATTCCACTGCGTAGCGAGTTGCTTATCATTTCTTCAGCATGTGACTAGGTTATCTAACAGGACAGTGTGGTAATGAAATAAGTCGACGACAAAAGAGAATGGCCGCCGTTTGGAAGCTTGCGTGTCTTCTTATGTGCCTAAGAATGTCTCTGGCAGGTAAGTTGAAATTAGTTGCTTAATTAAACGATTGTCTATTAACAACAATAACAGCGCATCAATAAAAACAAAAACAACAACATCATAATCATCAATTTAATTTTAGTTATACCAATGACCTTTAGAAATAAACCTACCTCAGATTACAAAATATTCTATTGGGCGAGGAGATTTTTAACCCCGAGAAATGCATACTAATAAGTCAATATGATAAAAGTCCTATGAGCGCATGGTAAGAAGGCATCCTTATCGTGTCCAAGTAAGCATCTTCTTGGCTATAATGTATTTTTGTAATTTATGGACATAAATGACGATGTTTTTCTCAGATCGTTCGCAGCAAGTGTTTATAAATAGTCACTATGTGCAGAGCAAAGCATGTAAAAAGGAATTAAACTAAAGTATATGTTTCCACTTTTGATTCCAGAACCACATGCTTCTCGGGCCGCGCAGTGTCCGGACGCGTGGATATACTTTAGAAACTCATGTTACCTTTTTGCTAATCACATTCTTGTCGACTGGATTGAGTCAAGTGTAAGTCTTGTGGGTTCGTTTACGGACACGATATTAAATAAGCTGATCTAAACAACTAACCCATCACCATGTGGGTTAAGCTCTATTGACAACAATCAGTTTTACGAGATTAAACTGACCTACGTAGCGTCGATGGGTTTACTAAATACTCGTCTGTGATGTGTCCACACTAATTGTCTATCTAGCGATAAAATACTGTCGCGTGTTGCAATGTAATAATAATCATAAATCAACACATTCTCACCAATGATAGCTTTACTCAGAACATTAAGTAGAAAATAGATAAATACAACAGTCCAAGCGAATACGAATATACGAATCCACCCACCTCTCCCCCCCCCCCCACCCCACACAAAAAAACACAACAAAAAACAAACTTAAATTAAAATTCGCTTAAAAGCTTGTCATCACCTTTATCAGAAAAGTGCAACAAAGACTAATTACCCTGTAGGATTATGTTTTAAAGTACTAAATCCAGTAAACGCATACGGAAAATATACGAAGCAATACTGATACATGTAAAATGAATTAAATGACAACATTGCCTACACTCCTTTGGAGATTCTTTTTACCATCGCCACACTGTACAACTATCTTTACTGTCATTACGAGCCGACTTTTGGTTTAAAACGTACTTTCTTTTTGCTAATAATTTCAGCACTACTGTAGTATTCACCATGGAGCAACATTGGTTTCTATAGAGTCGGCTGCAGAACAAGCCTTCCTCATGGACAAGTGCAAAGCCTTTGATATGGGACCAGGTTATATTTATTTTTGTAATTCAAAACCATATTTTATTATAGTACACTAGCTAATTATTACATACATATAGTTTTTATCATATTAAAAAAAATCCGACATGTTAAAAGTGACATCTTGGGAAAGTTAAAAACTAAAGAAAAACAAAAACGGACACTGCTTGTATATGAGTTGCTCTCTTTTGTTAGCAAAACAATGTTTAACAGTTGCTGGCAAGGTTCACGCTATTACTCTAAAAACACCAGACCGATCGCACGTTCGTCATTTAGACAGATGCCACTTGAGCATGACAGTTGTAATTGGTGTATTTTATCACCCAGTGATGTACTGGACGGGTGGTTCTGATGAAGACATTGAGGGAATCTGGCAATGGTATCCTGGAAACCGAGATATGTACTATACCGCCTGGGGACCGGGTGAACCCAACAGCAATCTAGGCCTAATTGAGAACTGTCTAACTTTGCACAGTGCTTTAAACTACATGTGGAATGATGAGAGCTGCTATACACATGGCCATCCAGTGTGTGAGCTAAGGTAACTATTTCTGTTTCACTTTACCTCTTACCAAGTAAAAATGAGAATCCTAAAAACTAACAAGTTGTATAAGTATAATACGTTTAGAAATAAGACAAACACTACAACTATATCTCCATCAAACAAAGAATACACTGGTCATGTACAAACCCAAGTGTTGCTTACAATATATAGTTTTGTTTTAGTGTTATCTATTCTTTGGTATTTACAGTTATTCAAATCATCAAGCTTTTAAATGACAAAACGCATACTAGAACATTTACAATACTTATTCTTTGACAACATTGGGAAGTTGGTGGTTTTGATCAAGGGAGATGAACACTAGATAATTTTATTGTTAAAGACCGCAAGCAACTTTTAGTTTGAATGCACATTATTTCAATTATTGATTGGAATGGTTTTAATGTTCATGGGAATGGAAATGAATGAATATTTATCATATTGTTGATGTGGCTTTCTTTCTGTGATTTAATTGAAATAATGCATGTTCAGCTAGTAGTTAGACTATGACGCCGAATATTACCTTCTCCTCCTCTATGAGTTAAATCAGTCTGGATAAACAATTGTAGAACGGTTAAGACACACGTATAAGTTCAATATTTTATATTAAATGTCAACACATTATATGTCTGATTGATCTATTTTTTATCTTTTTATTTACAAAACAACGCAAAGTATACTTTTTTGAAACGATATTTAATATAAAATAGCACAGAGTGTGTAATACTGTTCACAACAGGGTCAAACTTAGTCTTGTTTCGATGTCATTAAACACACACCATATGGATTCAAGTGCACTTCAAGTATGTATTATTCAATATGTTTATGGAAGAGGAATTAAACATAAATGGGTATATTTTGTGTTTCAGTTTGACAGGAGTTGTGATTGGAAAGTGAATTGGTGACATAAAGTTTGACATCAACAGTTAAAAATGAAACAACCATTATTTTGAACCTAAAAGAATGACTATCGACTTAGAAATATGGGTTAGTGAAACAAAAATTTAAGATTATGTATTGAGTAATTGTACGACCGTAATTCTTCACGTGTATCAAACGAAAACACTGTACAACAAAATTGCATTAGACTTGTAGCATGCTTTCTGACGACAATGCTTTATACCCACACCACCCATACCCGTAACCAAGTGCTACTACTAATTAAGAGTGAAACGGAATTTAAAAAAACTTCAAAATGTGAAGCTATTTTGGTGGACCCGAAACAAATGTCTGGATGGAACCACCGGCGCACCGCATGTCAGCTAGAAGACGTTTTGATATTAGATATTAATCTTTCGCTCCGAACGGGACTCGAACCCACTATATTATTCAGAATATGCACCATAGAACATACAAATATAACATATTTAAATGGACGAATTTATTAAGCAATAAATGCACGACGGTTGCCCAGCCTGAAAAAGGCAAAATAGAACATTTTTAACTTTTACAATAAGTACATTGTACCTATCAATTCAAAATTTTTGATGTTTATATTTTCTAAATTTATTATTTGATGTCTAGTGTTTTAATAATGAAGTGACAATAAAAAGCATATAACTGTTAACATGTTTTTTGTTTAATCATGCTTATACTATTCAATTATAAAACTTTTAGCTGTCGTGTTTCACTTTTTATCCATCTGAGACATTCATAAAGTTTTTCTATATAATCTTAGGCCGGATACGTATATATAACCAACTTCATCCATAACCATATTTAGGGCGCCCTAATTAGATATTTTTACTGACTGTAAATTTAGAGGCACGAAAGCGTGTAGCAAACATACAAAAGGAATAATTTGTACTGATATGTTAACACCTTGTTAGCATTAAAACGTATAAAATGCAATTAAAATCTTAAGAGATTACATTTTGTACACGCTTTCGATAGGCAACATGCATCAGGGCACAATACTGACTTACGGTGAATACATACCATAATGCTTTACACGTATCTTTTCTTTCTTTCTACCTTTTGTTTTGTTTCGCATTATTTTCCTTTATATATATTTTACTATAAAAAGATGAAGAAAGACGACACTAACTTATCCTCATCTATGCGGAGTCAACGGCAAATACTCTTAAAGAAGGTATTTCCATCTGATGTTTCTATGTTTACTAGAGTTGATCCATGGTGTTGAGAGCAATAATACCTACAAAGATAATAAACAAATTAAACTTTATTCACAGTGGTCCCATGTCTCATTGTAAAAAATGCATAAAGATTGGGAATCATTTGAAATTAAAGCTACGATTACAGGATAAGACAATACAATCGAATGTTCTGTGTCCTTTGAGAGAAAATCTGAAACACGTTGATTTGTACTCTTCTGAACCTGAATCGATAATTTATGCCTAATTAAAACTATATCTTATCTATTCAACTATTTACCGACGGTAAACAAGATCCAGATGAACGATGCACATACGAGGGCTGTTCAATATATAATATGGAATGGTATTTTTGCCAAAAAAATGCATTATGCTTTGTGATAATGCTATTATGCTTTGTGACAATGACATCATGCTTTGTGACAATGTCATTACGCTATGTGACAGTTGCATCATGCTTTGTGACAATGACATCATGCTTTGTGACAATGACATCATGCTTTGTGACAATGACATCATGCTTTGTGACAATGTCATTACGCTATGTGACAGTTGCATTATGCTTTGTGACAATGTCATTATGCTATGTGGCAGTTGTATTATGCTTTGTGACAATGCCATTATGCCATGTGGCAATGACATTCTCCTTTGTGGCAAGTGGCAATGGCAGTGTTCTTTCTGCGTGGTAGGTAGATCTATTTATATTTATATACTTGATTTTAGTTGAAGTTCTTTGTCTTGTTCATCGAATTTATAACTAACGCTACTGGCGCCCATAATGCGATGACGAATGTCAGCAAGCAGTAAGGCCGGTCACTAAGCACAATGCAATGGAGAAAGTTGCAAGTCAAGTTTGATATGCGGGAATATCGCAAAGTCAGAAGGTGCAAAGTCCGGCGAGTAAGGTGGGTGACTCATTTGTCTCATCCCGAGTAAACCGATCTCCAGTTGCGTAGCGACGGCAGTATAAGCAGACGCGTTGTCATGGTGCAGAATGACATTTTCTTATGGTATTTCCGGTCGCTCCTTTCGGAGTGCCCACTGTAGATCCCGTTTCAGCACCTGTTATGTTTTCACACAGAAATATATCATTATAACGAAATACGCATCAAGCAGTATTTGATGTCTTTTTGTAAGTCTATTTTATAAAAAAGTGATTGATAGAACAATTTACGCGTATGTAATTGTTTATTCTTTCAGATTGATTAAAGAAATATTTTTGTAAGTTTTGAACTTATACAAACCTTTGAATAAAAGTCAGCGTTGATGGTTTTACCGACGGGAACGGGGTGACATAGAGAATCCACGGCAGTCCTTAAACATAGCATACATCTGCTTGCCGGCCGATCGGTTAACACGAGCCTTCAGTGGGGGCGGGAAGCCAGAGCGTCTCCAGACGGCAGACTGGGCGCGTGTCTCGGGGTAGTGCAGATGAAGCCAAGTCTCGTCCATCGTAATAATGTATCTGAGGAAGTCTTCACCCTCCATCTTTCTGCGTCTCTCTATTTCATAGTCTTTAAGAAGACGAGGGGCTCATCTGGCATGCACCTATCATAATGCAAAGAAAATACACGAATACACTGTATTAAGACAGATATGTGATACAGTTTTCATCATTTTATAGTCTTAATGCATTTCTTATTAACTGATAAAAATTAATGCTGGAATAATAAATGTCTTAAAACTCAATAAATGAATTCATTTTTTTTTTCATTATGATTTTTATCTGGATACAAAAACGCCGATATGTTTATACTTGAATTACTGAACATCTATAAGAATTATTCAACACTATTATTTATTAAATATTTACTCACTTTTCTCATGCTTAAATCTTTTGTCAGTATGCGATTCGCAGTTCCTACGCTCACATGAGCAATTTTGGCAAGCTCCCGCACCGTTAAACGTCTGTCCGTATCGAGCGCTGACTGAATTGAAATGACGCTTGACACTCACGGACTTCTTTCTCGGACCGATGCTCGTCATTAAGTGCTGTCTGCCCCTCAGAAAAGCATTTGTGCCATCTAAATACTAACGCAAAACAAACACTGTCTTTCCCTTTAGCCTCTTGTAACAACATTGTAAACGTTTCCGTCGTCGATTTGCCTAGATTCATACAAAACTTAATGTTTGCCCGCACTTCAAGACGTTCTAACGTGTTAGGGTAACCGTGAACAAATGATAATTATATCAACGTTTTACGACCAAATGACGTCATTTTTTTCAGATGACTTCATTGATATAACGTACAAAAATATTGGCGGATTTATATGTAATTGCAAAAAAAGTTCTTACTTTACTTTATATTATAATGTACGTCTTTATAATGCTGCATGGACGGGGCCGATAACGCCTTTACTATGGTTTTTGGAATGATCATAATTTCTATGTCGTATTATCTTTTTCTATCAATACCGGTATTCTGATCAAGGATAAGTTATATTTAATCATGATACCTAATTTTGATATATTTCACGTCAGAATAAAAAAAAAATATGAGGACAGTCTCATTATATATTGAACATTCCTCGCATATGCGGGACTTCTGTGAGTAAAATTCGGAACAAAAGATTGCCGGATCAGGAACCTCGTCTGTCATTTTGACAGGCCGATGTTTTCATTATTTTCATTTATGTACTTTTCATTAAAAAGAAAAAAATAGAAGCAGACACTTTGCAGTTTTGCATTCCTTTACGTACAAGCGAAATTTGGTATTACACTTACAAACATGTGATGTAACATGCATACTGCATTGATTTATGATTAATGATTTATTTAAATATTTAGCATAAATATAAACATATATTTTACCCGTAAAAAATGATAGATTACGATAAAAAAGGAATGAAGATTACGATAAATAGAGAATGATAGATTACGATAAATAGGGAATGATAGATTACGATAAATAGGGAATGATAGATTACGATGAATAGGGAATGATAGATTATCATACATAGCGAATGATAGATTACGATAAATAGAGAATGATAGATTACGATAAATAGGGAATGATAGATTACGATAAATAGGGAATGATAGATTACGATGATAGATTACGATAAATAGGGAATGATATATTACGATAAATAGGGAATGATAGATTACGCTAAATAGGGAATGATAGATTACGATGATAGATTACGATAAATAGGGAATGATATATTACGATAAATAGGGAATTATAGATTACGATAAATAGGGAATGATAGATTACGATAAATAGGGAATTATAGATTACGATAAATAGGGAATGATACATTACGGTCAATAAGGAATGATACATTTAAGTGCAAAACTCTTACAATAATTTTTTCTCATTCTTTAAGCACACTTGGTGCATAGAAATAAATGATTTTATTTCCTAGAGAACAAAGATTGTAAGATGTGCCGTGACGATGACTCTGCAAGGACTGACGAAATCAAATCACTGAAAAGCGCTGGGTGGTGTACGTTATACCCTATAATCGATTAATGTTTGCAAATAGTTGTAAATCTTATCCCGCTGCAAATCACATGTAACGGAAAACAGGCAAGGCTTCAGTGCAGATATACATCTTAAAACACAGGTTATACATAGCGGCAAAAGTCAATAACACAGTCACTAACATCCGATAATAGAAAAAAATATTAGTATTTTAGGTTTTGCTGTTCGACTCTTTAAAGAAGCTTGTACTTTTGCGTTTAAGAATCTTCTATATTTAAGTAACAAGAAATTAAAAGATGAGTTATATTGGTCCTGCCCCTTACACATTGATTAGAACTACAAGATAGGATACATTATGGTATGTCTCTCTTGTCTCAGTTCTGTGATTTTTTTTACCTTGAACTAACACGTTTTCTCAGGCTAGTGTTTTGCCCAGAATTAAAACATATTGTAGCATAATAATTGAGCAGTAGCATGCTTTTGGACTGTTATGTAATAAAATATTCTTCCCTTAAAGTATCCAAACAAAAAACAACAAACAAACAAACAGAATATCTTACAATAAACTACAAACATACATGCATTTACTTATCTGACAATATTTCTGTATGCATTTTTATAAACCCGTATTTACTTGTTTAGCATAGTAATTCACCGGTAGAGGTGTTATAGGAATGAAGGAAAAATATCAACACTGCTTTCCTGTGCATGTCCCTTTTGTTAGAAGTGACCTTTTGTAAAAGATGTTTGCTCGCATATGCGTGTACACTGATAAGATATGAGGCATTTTTTTGTTTAGGACTAGTGAAACATGTGATCTTGTTCTTTCATTTGTATGGCATGGTGATACAGCATTATAAATCTCCCTTGTAGTAGAATTACGGGTAATGTGTGTATCTAAGTAATGAAAATTTATCGTAAAAACCAACAACATTACAATAGTACTCAATGAATATACGTTTCTGTCGGCAACAGTTACCGGTATTAGGCTTTAGTTTGAGTAGTGCATATATTTTACAATAGTGCTTTTATTTTACAATCATGATCAATCATAAACAAGCCTAAACTAGCCCAAGTTGTAGAGGCGTTGATAATCTCCATCTAAGCATTTAATGACTGCTTCGGATAACACCTGCGCAGATACAATAATACCTTAGTTTGGAAAAAACAACAACACGCAAGCTAAACATATGGCAAAACCATGAAACGTTGGAATAACAACCAACGATTTTCCCACTCTACCACAGTAATATATTAACCACAAAAGTGGCACGCATAAAATATGGTCAAAATTATTCTTAAGATAAACAATGTTAAAGCTAAGCCAATGACATTGTTGTAAACTTATTACTTTCAGTTTATTATTGTCATGTTATATCTTCTAAATGCTTTGAAATCGGTTTAGTGGTTTATGTAAATAAATTAAAAAAAATTTATCGTATGTTTTTTAGGAAATGTTTTATGAATAAACTGACCTGTGGCCTTAACCGTACTGACAAAACAACTTCGTCTTGTCATGTCGTAACAAATGATTGTCGTTTGCATTATGAATATCTCTGTCGATGTTGTAAATTTAGCAACATAATTAAAGGTTAAAGTGCAGAAATCTTTGATGCTTACAATTTCTACAAGAGCGATCTTTACGCTAAAATTTGATTAATGGTTTGTTTAAACAAAAGAATATATGTGGCGTTGGTGACACATTCATTAAAGTTATATTTGGTTTGGAATTTCATCATCAAATGTGGTGCAAATAACGCTTTATGTACAATATATGACATATACATAATTTATAATGGCTGTTTGTCCATAGCTGTCAACATTATTTCAAATGACTCAATAGAAAAATAGTACTAGTTCTACATGCAAAATATTACAATACTGGGGAGTTCTACATGTCAACTCCCGACAAATTCCGATCGGTTACGTAAGCGTGCGTATTAACCCGTAACCCGCATTTACGTTCTTCTGTGATCTTTAATTCGTAAATAACAATGGCGGACGAAGGCAGTCCGACTCGAAAGAGAAGAAGGCCATATTCGGAAAGAAAAAGATCATTAACTCATAGGCTAGAACAGCACGAATCTAGAATTCATTTCTGGTCGGAAAAACACCGACGACACCGTTTACTTTCGGCGTGTTTAACGGAAATGCCCGATGAAAATATCTTCTATAATCGACTATGGCGACAAAAGCGAAATTAAGGTTTTAGTTATACATATTTTTTGCTTAGTGAGACGAATAATCATTATATTATACTCATTTTGAGCACTTAAACATTCGCACTACAAGATAATACAGGCCAACATACAGTTTTTGTCGACACGAAAAAGGTCCATTCCGAAGCAATATATATTTATAAAGATTTTTCTTTTTAAATAACTTTCGCAAAAACCGATGCATAGTAAAATTTTACATTTTCTGACACTTAAAGTATACTACATCTTTTAATCTAGTTTCATTTAAAAGATCTTTAAAAATTCTAGTGATTCTTTTTAAATATCACTTTTAACTGTTTGACGATTATCTTATTTACATATTGCATAGCATAAACAGTACGACAGTGAAGGTTGGCACCTTGTACGGCAACACAATACATTGGTCAAATTGAGGTTATACATCTACGCCGAAAAAGGGGACAGTCGTCATTACGACGACATTCTTGTAGAGTAATAAGTAAGACACTCCGCAGAGACATATATTTCCTTAACATTAAGACATAAAAACGCTGACAGGCACTTTATTTTATCCTTTCGCAACGTAAATGGTCTCAGGTTTAAAAATGGTAATTAAAGTTTATTCGCCGAAATAAATCGGACGCTCTCAATAGGAAGAAAGTAGAAAAATTGAAAATAGTAAAAAAAAAGACATTACAAAACAACAACAACAACCAGAAATGAACAAAAACAAAACAAAACAAAAAAACAAACGAAAACTAAATTGGTGTTTTTTTTTGTAATTTTTGAGCCAGGTACCTCTTGTTTGACAGTTTAGTGATCTGCTGACTGAGTCACTGACTCGTAGTAGATTGTTTTATATGTAGTTTGTTTTTATTTTGAAACCGGCATTTAAACTTCAACTTTATCTTATAAGGAAATGTGACCAAAGTCCTATGGGCATTGCAACATATAACAAAATTGGAAAAAGGCACAGGCCAAAGGTTAACACATGCAAGCCAAATGTAAAAGTAGGAACAAATCTGTGATGAGTCACTAAACAAAATGAGTAAACCCAGCAGTTACCGCATTGGAACTGTCAGTCGGCAAAAGGGACCGACTGGGGTGCTTAAACCGGTTTTACAGAGCTCTAACCTCGCTATGTAATACTGTTGACGGGTTTCAATCGGTGCTTATCATTTTATAGCCGTACATGTATAAGGGCCGGGCTCACATACGAGTAAAACGCAGTTTTTACCGGTTTTCTGTGCCACATAGTTTCGTTGAAATGATTTGGGTCACTTTACAAGAAATATAGTATGACTTTAAATTGATATTGCTGCTACAACCTTTTAATATCTTCGCGTCAGATAACCAATGACATTGGTTAATGTGTCACTTCTTTGAAAGAAGCTAGCGGAAATAAAACCAGCTCTAAATGTATATGTGCATTGACATGAATAGGGAAATAGGCTTTATCTGCGGTCACTTTATGCGGAACTTGGATCCTGCGACATATGTAAAAACATACCTTGCCAACCGAGGCTAAAGGGAATAAATATTGGTAACGATGTTTATATGGGCATGCTTTAAGAAATGTGACTTTTCTTATTTGTAAAATTGTTTAATAATTTTCAATTCTTTCTCCTCACTTATCCAAATACAGCGACGTTATTGTAACTTTGTACTGATCTGATTAAGCAGTTGAGGAACCGTTCGTTTTGTTTTATTTACTGATATTATTTAAGACATCATTACCATCATCGTCGTCGTCGTCATCATCATCATCATCATCATCATCATCATCATCATCATCATCATCATCAACAACAATACTAACACAAATGACTATTTCTATGCAAATGCCATGACAATAAGTCTATATATATAATATAAAACTAGAAAGGGAATGCAATTGGCTTGCCCTCTGTTTTTTGTTCCTTGTCTTGTGATTCAAATGTAAGACTATTTTAAAATCTATGATGATTCGTTTCAGTGCACCAAAATACAAGACAACTATACAAATAATTTTGATGTATATATCTTATTTGTTGTCACTTGACCATATATTAACCAGTATTTTCTGTTTTACAAATATGCTTGAAACGGGGTTTCGAAAAAACAACAACTTTACATCGTTGCCTTATACAATTCAATGCAAGGAACAACAACACCATTATGGTTAATGAATTCACCTGAATCTTGATGAGATATACTTGACATGGGTGAGAAAGAATAATCAACGCAAGTACCGGCTCTTCGCAATAGTTGTCATGGTTTGACCGGCTGCAAATAGCAAAACCTGATGTACCGGTCCTATGTGTCTAGCGTTTAGTGACCTTATGGCTAGGGGTAAGTCATGTTCTTAGGTCATAACTCGCTGACTGACTGCACTTTTAGGATATATCACATTTAAACCCCAATAACGATTACTTACCGCATTATTTTATGCACCTATGACCGGACGCCTGCAAAACGCCTGCAAACTGCCAAATCTTTTATTCATACGCGGTCCGAACGCATTTAACCTCACACTTTAATTAAGTTCATACAGTATGCATCTGCGTAACATCATTGTCCGTTTAAGCAATTTTTCATCGATGGTAAGGCGAGCATTTGATTTAAATAAGAATACGTAGACTGAAGTAAAAAAAAAACACATTTTATTATACGGATATACTGCAGCAGTTCTGTATCATGGTTATCCATTGTTATACATCTGTTTTAAATCTAGAAACGTATCGCGGATTGTGTATGGTTACAAGAACCAACATTACCTCTTTAAAATTCCCGCTGATTAGCCGTCAATTATTGCGCGGTGTCGCTTGCGGCACCGTCCAGAGCTATGAGAAAGCTAAATTTTGGAAGCATGAAGGATTGACCCTTCATGATCATGACTACCCACGCTCAGTGAGTGTCAAAGCGAAAGTAGAACACGTACATAAACAATTGTGAATAACGAAGAAACCTGGACGCATCAATTACGCCGCGGCGTGCTTCAAATGTTAAAATAAGCATTGTAGACTTTAAACTAGATGTTTAAGGATATGATTGTGCCTCAAGTTATGTACGACAAAGATCATTGGTATCTTCTCAACATCTCAGTCTAAATTATCGCATTCATTCAGAAAATATTGGCGGTCTTGTGACTTTTTGATTGAGTTCACAAGTTGTGTAGTGTTGACAAAATAAATAAATGGGTGTTAATTTTGATCTTAGTGTATTGGGACTGCGTTCGATAGCACGTATGAGCATTTATTGTAGATCTAACTTTTAGAAAAGAAATGCAATCATATAGAAATATTGTATATTTAATGAAATAGTTTCTTTTCTTGATTTGTTTAAATTGCATTTTACGACGATGTAATATGTATAAGTCAAAAGAAAATGATATCAGTTCGTTTTATATACTTGGTTGTATCGTTTTATTTACAGGTGAAAGGATTATCTTCCCCGTATTACACTATTCACTTCTGTATACTGGGAATTACTTAATAAACAATTCGTTCCGCCTTATTGTGTTTCAATAATTAATAACTATTTGTTGCACATCTAGTTTATTTAGAATAACGATACAAGAATTCGACATCTGAAATGCATTTATTTGTCATGTTATATATCCCTTATTCAATGGAAAACATTATGTACACTACAAAATATCGTTCTTTTCGGTCACTGTCTTTTCAAACAAATGACTTTTCGGATGTCGTCTGTTCTAAGTGCGATAAGAATAATCATTTCATTGGTAACTACATTATCTGTCTTCATAAAAAGTGCTTCCGCCTTAGCCAGACGGAAATGTCAAGATAATGTTGTCGATAACTGTCCCTTTTGTGCCAATTATGATACCGACAAAACGCACACGCGCACCTATTCCTTCCCTTTCTGGTTATAAAACCTACTGAATGCCATACTTTTCATATCTTTTTTTTCAAATAAGTAAACGGGAGGATTAAGAAATGGTGCATGCATTAGCTACGCTGGTTTTGTTGAGTCTTCTAAGTGGATTGATTAAAGGTAAGGTAACGTGCTATTGCACACTTTTTGTTATTTGAGGTAATGTGAAAATGAAAACATACTTTTGATTAAGCTTCAACATAATTAATTTAGTTTAGAAAATGTAAAAGTAAAAATCTTTGTTTTTTAATTTGTACACAAACAGTTTGTTTTTGTTTCACATCAGTAAATTTCATGGTTAAAGGATTACACTATTAAATTAATAAATTACATTACATTTACATTTACAAAAGAATTTTGAGAATTTCTGTCTTTATAAATAATCCACCACACACACGTTACTTTAATTTTGTAAACTAGGCCAGATTACACACTGTCCCGACGGATGGATGCAGTTTCATGACTCGTGCTACCTGTTCGCAGAAAACACCAGATTGGACTGGACAGGGGCCAGTGTAAGGCTATTAAAGTTGTGTCAACAAGTTTCTTTTGTCCTTAGCATAAATACCATGTACGCCAAGAAAAAATGACAGCACAGAAGTAAAAAATATAGCAATATGTTGTAATAAGATGCAATAATTGTAATTGTTATCACTTTTGCGTGAAAAGATATTTGGTCACAGTTAAAGTAATAACTTATTATAGTTTTGCACTTCAAGTCGTAAATTCCACTTTTTGTGATCTGTTTGTAAATATGTAAATACATCAGAACAGAAGGAAAAAACAAAAGGCCAACAAAGAAATGTTTAGTTTTGTAAATATTTTCGGATTTTTGTATCAGAAACACACGTTAATTGAGAAATATATTTTCGAGTTTTTGTACCATATTTTATACTTTTCACGCAAAACACATACACATGGGTCTTTTTTGGCATTGTGTTGTTATTGCTGACGCATGCGCGTCGACAATAAACACACCTGTCATTTTGTACTAGTATATACAACATTGATATCAGTCCATAATATTAGTTGAAAGACGTCGATCGCAAATTGTTTCCCTATATAAAGTAAATAAAAACTCACTAACTCTGAGTTAGTTATAATAGTGCTTTTTAATTTCCTTTGCAGCACTTTTGTTTAATTCATCATACGTCCCAGCTTGTTGTGATTGAGACACCGGAAGAAAATGCATTCATCAAAGACATGTGTCACAGGCTTGTTTCCGCCGGTATGGTCGTATTCTTAACTTTTAGTTTGTCATAACGCCCACCAACATTACATAGACTTTACTACTTAATTGGTCATGTTGTGGTTTGGGCTTTGGTTCACGCCATGTTTATAACAACTTGTAAAAGTACACATGGTATTGTTTATAATCAGCGATGTTATTTGAAGATGACTATTGAAAAATGTTTTTAATAAAACAGTGGCAACTATATTGAAAGACATTATCTGTGGTTAAGGAAGTCGTCTATAATGATGGAAACGTTTGCGGTATTATTCTATAGAAATGACCTTAAACAAATTGATACTTGAATTAGATTTAATTACCTTTTATGCAGCTAACAGATTTTTCTGGACGGCTGCTACGGATGTTGATATAGAGGGCTTGTGGAAATGGGTCACCTTGATTAACGACGACCCGCTAGGGTACACTGACTGGGGTCCTGGGCAGCCGGGATCGAACCACGGTCATGAAGAGGACTGTATGTTCTTGTACAGCGACACTGGCTTTAACTGGCATGATGGTCAATGTACGTCATATGGCTACCCGCTATGTGAACTTCGGTACGAGTTTTCGTCACATTAGCACGTTTAATATGCAGTGAAGCATCAATGTTATATCACTTTGAATAAAGTTAATTTGTATGCATGTAAAAGGTATAACATTTTTCAAGGCTGTAGTAATTTAAAACTGCAATTTGGCAGTTAAGTTTAATATAAGTACGCACTGCAGTGCAAAAAAAAAATGTTCTTGGCTTAAGGAGTTTTGTTAACTGGACCTTTGTTTAAGTAAAGTTGATGTTATAAAAGAAACTTAACTATACATGCCATTTGAAGGGCGGAAAGTTAAATATAGACCAAGCCATATGAATTTTATTTTGATATTCTTACAAATGTTGGAACACCTACACTGGAAACATATTTCTATTGCGCTTTGATAATATTATGTTAATATATAATACAATATTGGATGCGTGTGCTCAACATAGTATCTGATTTTAGACAGATAAATAGAAAAAAAATCGACACTTATTGTATATATGAAACCTTAAAAGAAATTCTAAGAAATATTGAAACTTTTTTTTAGATAAAATGCCTTCTAGTTTTGCAATAAATCTCAACTTAACTTATGCATGATTTTAAACAAAGCAATTTATATAATACTCTTTGGATCTATTTCAGGCTTGGAGGGCAAGTTATTGGGAAGAAATAATTCCGTGCCAGAACATACACCTTTACATTATTACTATTGTTTTTGACTTAAAAAAATAAAACGATAATAACATAAATTTCTGTCATAAGTACAATGTTACTAAAACATGTGAAGACTGATATGGTGCATAGGTATAAAATATGGCATTTATCGTCATAACTTATTGATACACTTCCATTTTTACTGTTTAATCCTATCATCAACTAAATATCATAAGCCTATATTGTAAGTAATTATATAAAAGATGCAAATATTATAAATAATGTTTTCTGCTTTTGCGGTATAATATAATCATGTACTTAAATGCCTAGCAACTTTGAACTTTTACGTCAACAAATATGAATTTTATTTCAACTGATGTTTTGGGCACGCATTTTTAAAAAAAAAAGAGAAATCTAAAAACAGCAAAATTTAATTTCAAATCAGGGATTGTAGAATGAAAATAAAAGGTTTTATAGACATGTATGTTGTTCATTTACTTTACCTGGTTAAACATGGATTGTGACTTATTTAGCATATATTTACAGTTTTGTAACCAAGTCAATATACATTTTTAGGTTTTAAAGTGGTAGTATAAAAGTAAGAACTTAAAGACCTTACGACTTAACACACACCATTTACGTTGCAGTAGGTTTCAATAGTACATGTTGCCTTAATAACATGAGAAATTTGAAAAGAAAAAAGTTTGAAAAGTTTATTCAATTTCAGCCAGAAGGTGGTTCGACCCACATACAAAGTACAAAATATGACGCATGTGGACAAAAGTTATAACAATATTTAGTATTCCTGTTACATACATTCACACTTAATATGGAAATATAAATATCAAAACAAAGTATATTAAGTATTCACATACAGAATAGCAATATATAAATATATTTATAAATAACTAGTATTTACAACATTAAATAGCTAGATATATGCGCTAGGAGTACCGTATAAGTTATCGAGTTGAATCCGTGGTATAAACTGACATAGTGTAGCAAGTTGTCATATTCGTGTCAATATTACAAGAACCGATAGCACATGGTGTATATAAACAAGGACTAAACAAGAACATGACTATCATGGATACTAAACACTCTCTTAATCAGTTGATTAATTACATAAACATTTGACAGTAACGAACCATAACCCTGATGGGAAGTGGAGTATTTTTGCTACTTTGTTTGTTTTCCTTGTTCTCTGCTACATGATATCATTTTCCTTTTACACATTGTCTTTCTATGTTTTTCCCTTTTGCTAATATTTTTTTTATTTCAAATACAAATCTTTGTGTCATAAAAGTGAAAGAAAAATAACATCAAGGTAGTAAACAGAAGTTACGGGATCTTAAAAAAATCTCATTTGTAGATATATTCATTCTTTTGCTTAAATATTTGTCTTGACTGTTTTACATGTACATGAATTATGCTGTCATTTGGCAAACTATTTCGATCTTGCATATGTGTCTATTTTCAATAAAAATATTTGAAAAATGTCCTATGTGCATTCCAACGTGTATCAAAATTTAAAAAGGCACAGGACAAAGTTATTCACATGCAAGTCAAATGTAAAAGTAAGAACAAATCTGTGATGATTCATTTAACAAATAGATCAAATCCGACAGTTTCCGCCTATTTATTTAACTGTTATAGTTTATTGGTATTTCTTTTTTAGTAGTTTTTTAAATGAATACAATCGTAGAAAAGTGCATTTATATATAATGTTATTATCAAAAAGTTATTTTTTATTTTAAAATTACTAGGCCAACTTACTCACTGTCCTGACGGATGGACCCAATTTCAGGATTCCTGCTACCCGTCCGCAGAAAACACTAAATTGGACTGGACAGGGGCCAATGTATGTCAATTTAATCAAAATGTTATACACGCCCAGTCTAAACTAACATATTACCTGTTCTTGGTATAAGTTGTTTTTGAAAAATGTCTATATGTCAATATACAAAAATAACAATAAAAAATCAAATAAAAATATTAAGATAATGGCGATTCTTTTTGAAGGTAGGTTATAGTTTGCGCAATGTTTGTGACCGTGGCGGTTTGTGAATATATTATTAATAACCCCAAGTTAACTTATAGTTCAAAGGCGGTAAATGTCGGGTTTTCTCTTTTTTTGTTAAATGACTAATCACAGATGTGTTCCTTTACATTTGACTTGCATTTGAATACCTTTGTCCTGTGCCCTTCCAGATTTGGGTATATGTTGAAATGCTCATAGGGCTTTGTCGGTTATTCTTATTGATAATACTGCAATAAAGATAAAATATTGCTGCAGTTTGTGAAATATTTACAGATGTTTGAAAACAAACCAGCAGAAGTCTTTAATAATTTGTTTACAAGTCAAATTTGAATTCTCACACTTGCAAATAACGAATAAAAACCATGCCAGCTATAACAGCCATCTTTATGGCCTTTTTGTATCCGCAATCGTACTAGCACATCTAGGCATGCGTCATTATGTGTTATCTGTCGGTTTTGTGTTGACCTAAATTGTGCCCCTTTTTGAGTTCATACTCTTGCGAAGTTGTCGATTGCATGTGTTGTAAACTTAGATAAACTAGACTGTTTTTTTTTTATTCCTTTCGTATAATTAACATCTTAATTATAACAATAATTATAATGCGTAAGTGCAAAATGTAACGACCTTCAAAAATGGCCCCTGTTTATTCAAGGAAATTTGACAAAGTTCTATGAGCATTGCAGCATATACCAAAATTTGAAAGGTTACCGGTCAAATGTGTTAAAATGCAAGCCAATGAAAAAGTAGGAAAAAATCTGTGATGAGTCAATAAACAAAAAGAGCAAACCAAGAGTAACCGCATTGGAACAGTCAGTGGGCAAGAGGACCGAATAGGGTGCTTAAACCGGTTTTACAGAGCTCTTACCTCGCACTTCCTGAGGGGATTATCAAATTCAAACATTGAAAAGAAAACCGATCTATTTGAATAAAAATGTCTTAGCCCTGACGCTTTATTATTACTTCGGCATCTGGTTTTTCAATAAACTTTGTTTTGTTTTTGTTTGTAATTTTAATTGATTTTATTTACATTTTAAACATTGTCAAATTACTAACGTATATGTGGTAAACAACAGTCAAATGATTGTTACAACTGTAGATTTTTCTTATTTTAGTACTTCTGTTATATCCACCAATTGGCCCAGCTTGTTGTGATTGAAACATTTGAAGAAAATGCTTTCCTTAAGAATATGTGCCATACGCTTGTTCCAGAAGCAGGTATTATATAATCCTTATAGCAAAATATGTCCTTATTTGTATTCAAAATTCATAACGTCCCATTAAAGGTACCCACTAGTACTAAATATTTAGCAATACATACTTGTTTTAAATACGTAGATAATGAATGCACAAGTAATGTTAGTTCAAGAACATAGACGCTCAAGCGAGGTTTCGGTAAAAGATGGGGGCAGTTAACAACATACTCATTCTCAATAGACTTAAACTTACTTTTATTTCAAACTACTCTCTCATTTGGAATTTCTAGGTTGCCGAGGCTTTTATCTACTGTACACACTGAACATATGTTGAGAGTTTATTTTACTACTAGATATTATGTATGTATATAATTTCATTGTATCTGTTTTAACTCCTGAGGCAGGCGTTTACTGTTAATTGTTTCACTTTGACGGAATGTTTTATTTACACCGTTTGTTTGATAGAAAACCCTTCAGTAAGTGCGAGGTTGGAGAGCTCCACAAAACTGGTATAAACACCCAAGTCGGTCCTTTTGCCGACTGACCATTCTAAGGCGTTAAGTGATGTTTTTTCTTCTTTTTGTATGTTATGTCTCATCTCTGTGTTTTGTCACATTTACAATGTTTGCGATTGTCTAGAGGTAGATTAGATTTAAATATCTGTGGAAATTTTGATAGGACCTTTTCTTTTTTACCTATTATGAATTCAAGCTATACATGTTTTGAAGCGATTATTGATGTCAGAAAGGCGTACGATTATATAGTTAGGAATGTCCTGTGGTACTGTGGTACACGCGTATTCAATATGGAATAAGAGGGAAGATATAAGGAACAATTAAATTAACGTATTCGTGTTTTAAATCTGGAATAAAGGTCAACAATAACACAAGCTAAAATTAGAAAGACACGATTGGGATGGCTCAAGGGGGCTGCGTTTCTATTTTCAATTTACAGTATTGATATTGAGCAGATATTAGAAGTAGATGGTTTTGAAGAAATAGACATAGGTATGCTTAAAACGATGCTTTTATATGCCTACTACCTAGCGTTGCTTTTGGAAACTAAAGAGAATCTGCAGAAAAGCAACTTAAGGATCTTCAGTAAAGGAGGCCGAACAAGTTAAAATACCACTTTTAAAAATACAAATGATACCCTGGCAGCAGCAAACACTTCTCACTACCTGGGGCTAACATTTACCCCAAGGCATACGATACACTATTAGGACAGGCAATGAAAACAATTTAATGTCTTAAATGCCAACTTACCTACTTTCTCAATCTTTCAGTCATAATTTGAACTTATATGATGCATTTATTTCACCAATCCTTAATTACTCATCTGAATTTTGGGAATACTGTACGACCATTTAGTTTGAACGACTACAACTTCGGTTCTTTAAACAATAATTGGGGGGTAAATTCGCAGACGCAAAATAACTTCGTATATAGAGAACTGTGAGGAATGTCATCAAAACAGCATACAATTTTAAGAAGGATAAATAATTTATCAAACACATATAAATGTACTTACCAACGTTAAACGATTTACAAACAGAACCGAATAAAATATCATGGGTATATCGAATTATTGACACATATAGCTTTGGTCGTGTATGGGACAATCAGGGAATCAATAACGTAAATATCTTCTTATATGTTTTAAAAGAGCGTGTCAGAGATTGCTACATAGAAACAAGAAAGAACTTAATGCATTCACTCGAGAAAAAAACAAACAATCTTATTGCATATTTTATTTTCTCACTCTACTTGGACAGAGTAACAGAACAGGAACATTAACCAAATTAGCAGTATGAGCACATAGATTTGAAATAATAAAAGCACTCAGAAGCGCTGTTTGAGCGCTGTGTTATCAGGTAAGTGATTACAGGTATGCAAACAATGATCTATCATTCTGTAGTAAATCTAAAGTAAAAGGCATCGGAAATTGGAGAGCCGGCAATTCTTCGGCTGAAATTACCCCTTGTAAAATATAAATTATACATTAGCACAACAGTTACATCAGAGTCACTAACATCCGATAGAAACCATTTGTGTAAACATTCAATACTTTCTATATGATTTTGCATTTTTACTTAAGCAAGGTCTAAAAGTGCTCATACATGCTACCGGATTCGGCCAAAATAAACTGCGTTTGAAATTAACTACCACCTACTACAACCCTCTGAACTGAATCTAAAACACCCAGGTGCGTCATTTCCATTCCAACGTGTTGATGACATGTATGATATTGTATATCTTTGGGCCCGTAGCTGTTTGTATATAATAAAATCTATAATCTATTATGAAGGCCAGTATTTCTGGACAGCTGCCACGGATGCTGATGTAGAGGGCGTTTGGAAATGGGTCACTACCAGTACTGACTTCCCGCTAGGGTTTAGTGACTGGGGCAAGGGCCAGCCTGATTCGAATCAAGATCTTGATGAGGACTGTATGATGCTTTACAGCAGTACCGCTTACAACTGGCATGATTATACATGTTCGAAGCATGCCTTCCCGCTGTGTGAACTCCGGTACGAGTAATCGTTCCATACTTGCAATTAATATTAACAATAATAATAGTTAACCAAATTTTGTCCCTATAGTGAGAATAAAGATGTAATGAGCTATTATATTTTCACGCTATGCCGTATTGGTTTTAAGGGCAAATAAATTAGTTTAATTCTCATTCATCTATCGGAATTTATCTGTTTGTGATTGTCTGTCGTCGTTCGACTTAGGCGATTGACTCTAGAACCGAGAGTCTCTGGTTCAGTACCTGACCTAAACCTCAAAAATGTTACAACTAGGTCCCAGGCAACAATAAACAAGTAGGTTTAAAGTTAAATATAAACCTTCTGCAAAATATTGAGGTTGGTTTGTTTTGAAGGCGTTGGCGTTTTTTTTCTGTGCTTATAACGTTATCATCTAATTTATTGCGACAATTGATCTTCAAGTATCATGTAAATCGTATATGTAAACATCTAGAAACATCCCTTTTCAAAGAGCTTCGTTGACTTGATTTTGTAAGTTATATATTACTCATTATTGTTTGTGATCTATTTCAGTCTTCAAGGCCCAGTGGTTGGGAAAAGGTAATTACCTGACAGAATTATCATTTTACGAGTGTTCTTCATTGTTTGTATTCCATTTGATTTTGACGCATTTGTTGGAACAATTAAACCACCAGCATATCATGAATCCCATTGAAGTTCTTTATATTACTGTATTTTAAAACAATTGTTTCACGTTTTTGCAACTTCAAATGTGAGACGAGTATTGAACTTGTAGTCTAGAAGAAGTATTCGTATTTTTCTGCTAGTAATATTAATTATTTATCACTTCGCATACTGTAACTCTTTAACAAGCAAACATGTTCATTAAATTCAATTCTTTTATTGGTAATTATAGGCCAAAATACATGTTATATACAAACAATTGATACAAGTGATGTCAATGCAAGTTTCTGTAAGACACATTGGTAAACAGAGTAGACATGAATAATGTCAATATTTGTCCCTGAATAAGAAATAGGCATAGATAATTAACGTGGGTGATGCCAAAACACGTACCTCAAAATCATATAGACAAAGGTATAAACAGGAGTGGCATTAGTAGGCAACACAATAGGCATGTGTGATGTTAATACAGACATTTGTATATCAATTTAACAAAACACTAAGTCTGAGGGGAGTGACTCATATACATGTATATCCAACAGATAAACACAATAAACATGAGCGATGTCAAAATATAAAGCTTTATATTTCAAGAATTAACTACAGTATATGGTGGAAATGCCAATACATATATCTCTGTGTCAAAAAACAACAACAATAAACATGCATGCATGTATATCTATTTGATATTTCTGACATATGTTCAATATTAAAGTGACATATACACAGAAAGGTGATAAAAGAGTTAGTTTGGAATATTTGCTGCTCTCAATTATTAATAAATGCATTGTTTAAATATCGGCACAGTAAAAGTACGCTTTTCTCAATCGTTAGCGACATAAAATTGTAAAACATTTGGGAAGTTGCATTAATTTTCCATAATTCAACAAAATTGAAATAAGTCTTGACGTAGTTTATTTCCCAGAGAAAGTGTCACTCATCTTCCACTGTGTTCATACCCTTTTTCTGACATAAAGTATCTTAAAGTTTGATCAACATCTATAAGCCTACCAGTTTCTATCATTAGTTAACGACCAGAACATCTAAAGTTTGATACATGTAGAACATTCTTGTATCTGTAAGAAATCTGAAATTATCATGGATAAATACTTTTCAACATCAAGTAATTATTTAAAGTATTTATAGTATATTGACTTGGATGATTCGTTTATCTTACTTTTCACAAATTACAAACTCCTTAAGCCTGTCAGCAAATGACCAAATACAAAATTTAACATTTGAAATTTTATTTGTCATCCATGCGCAGCCAAACCGGGTCTCAAAAACGTTTCTTACGTGAGACACCCAAATCACTTTTTGAGCATTATCAAGGTTTCTTAACATATAAATTTCGGATATCTATGGTTTAGCATTGGTGTTAGTTTTGTCCAATATTTTATTTATCTGGACATACTTATTATTACAAGAATTGGTGTCCGGGGGCGTTCACTTAATACAAAGACATTGTTTACATTGATTTAAACAACAGATTATTTTACAATAGTCAGCATGAACTCATTCAATTTCATGTGAAACCTCCTCCTCCTCCTCCTCATCATCATATCCATTTTATCTTTTAAATCAGGCCAACAATTAATCCTCTGATGAGGGTGGGGACTGACTGCCCAGTCGCTCTCTTAGACTACCCCCTCCATTCAACTCTGTGAAGGGGGTTGACGGTTTCCATGGCAAAAGCTTTCCTATTTCTTTTAACTACCTCCTCCCAGGTAAGCTTGGGTCTGCCAATAGACCTCCCCGCCGGCACTTCAAATCGTCGACGCGAGAGATCCAACCATTGCTACGTACCACGTGTCCCAACCAACGCAACCTAGACTTTTGAATGAGGATTCGAGGCTATCCTAGTTAAGTTGATTTAGAAGAGACCCGAATGGAAGGGTTTGTTCTGGTTTCACGTTACATATCCATCTTACTCGCAGCTCCAAATTTTTGCCGAATAGCACAAAATTGGAAGTATCATAATGTCACAATGTCAAATAGTTTAAATGCTTCCATGTGGTTAAATGACAAACGGCTGTTGGTATTTACAGATAAACACTGATTTAATTGGTTGTTTTGCAAATATGCTTCTCGTCTTTCACCAAGACAGCGTACTTGTAAAGAAAGCAACTGGGTATATAAAAATGGTACTACTTCTATTGGGTTTCCATTAAAGGTCCATCTTTCATATTTCTTACTAGGAACGCTGTTTCGAAAACAATATTTTGGATTTATCAGATTCTCGCCAATTGTCTCCGATTAATTAAATCTGTTTTGTCGATTGTGGACCCTGTCTGCAAAGCATGCAATGTCGTCCGCACACATTAATGTATCTTCTGTATTTTGCGAGATAAATTTTCCAGACTGAGAGTTTTGGCCAATATACTTAAAAAATCAGTAATAAAAAGGGAAGAATCAGTGGTTAGCCTTGTCTAGTACCAACCTTACATTACAATACTCTTCCATGATAATCTCCGCGCATATATTAAACGCACGAAGCCTTTTGTATACCCCATTTCCATTAATACAGCTCGTAAGTAAGCTGTACACTGGCTTGAACATTTCGCGAAATGGTCCATGAATCATATGTCTTTGCATACATGAAGAAAGCTTTAAGTGTTCGCATCCAAATGCCCGTTTTAAGCCTATATAAAAGACATAGAAGCGACCTCTTAGTTTACTTGGATATGTTTGAATTACTGCTGAGAGAGTGAAGATATTATCTATCGTAGAATATTTTTGAAGCCAATCTGGGATTCATCATGAATATATTTTTCGCACACCATTAGTCGTTTGGTTAAGATTTAAGTAAAAGTTTACTGAGTTTATTAATAATTGTACTGTAATTGTTTGGGTACTCTTTAGATCTCGTTTTAAACACATGAGTTACTTTCTCGCCAACTTTGCAGGGCAAACTCCACCAGAAAAACCTTGATTAAACAACACATGCTGATATAGTAAAACACGCAAGTTTTCTTATACATTTCTATACGAGTGTCGTCTTTTTCCAGTTGCACGATTACCATTTAGGATAGAAACACTATTCATTACTTCTTCCAGCGAAATTGGTATTTAAGCAATCAGAATTTATTTCATCACCAGGGTTGTAAAACAAACCGAAGTTCACATATTTGTATTGTGATGTCCACTATAATCACCCCTAAAATGTTTTTTTTCAAAAAAGTCAGACCACTGATCCAATGAAATTGACAGATCGACTGTTGACTTATCGCAATGACCCTGCTTAACTAAATCACCCAATTATTATTCTTTGGCGGTTTGTTCGGGGAAGACCTCAGCAACACGGATTGACAATGGGCTTTGTTTCAGCAGGGTTCTATATGCCTTTAACACTGTCGTAATGTTTTAGATGAGTGAAGTGAGCAATTTCAAGGCCCCGATCCATGTTGACCTGGTTGACGATATAGTCGCACGAATTAAATATTTGTAACATCTATATTGAGGTTGTTTAAAATTGCAGCGCGTATCTTATATTCAGGGTCACTAGTAGCCTTTGATTGCTGATCAATGTTGAAGATATTGATTCTCCGGCTATAATATTCACTTCTTTCTGGCTTTGACGCTTGATTCGATAGAAAATTCTCAGTGTAGCATAAACTTTCAGTAAGAGTTTCCACCGTATCAGTCAAATTAAACTAGCACCCTGGTTGAGGGGTTAAACATCGCACAGAAGCGGCACTGGTTTCCATAGATATTAAGTATAAATGTGGAATCTCTTCATCTGTGTTACCACGACGACCATTTTTTTTTCTCAACACACTAAAAGAAGGAAATGTAGTATAAGACGAATGCACAGACCGAAATTCTTCGTCTCAAGTAAGTCAATTTTGAATCGGGACTCTATCCTTAGTTGGTAAAAAATGCCATATGTGCTCGCCAAGAATCCACTGATATGCTCAGAGTGCACACAGACGAATATATTTTACTAAATACTGTATATTTCAATGTTGTGCAATAAAATAGAGTACTGCTTGGTATATTGGGACAGCTCTCTTTATCATTTTTCTCCCAGATGACACATAGATTACACACAAGCTCCTCCTACCTGTACAAGGGAAATCACTCTCTTACTATAGCTTGTCACGTGTTCGGTACGAGAAGTACTGTAACTGGTTACATTGACACATTATTGTTAAGCAATAGACGGCACCAAGCTGTCATCATAAAAAATAATTGTGTCAAAAGATGTCGACAAAACTAGTTATTTTGTTGGAAACACGGCTTCCGGTTGGTGGTCCGTTCGATTGGTACCTTCTTCTGAACTATTCCGTACGTTTTCTTCTCTGCTTGGCAGAGGCCAATCGAACAGGGAAGCTGCGTGTCCTTACCTAACGTATGAATGTCTCTCGGAAGATGTTTGACAGATATATGCGTCTTGAATGAAGCATAAGATTAGAAAACATTACTTATAGCTGCTAGTTACGAAACCAATTTTATTCGTTTACTTGACATTTATCTTCAATTTATCTTCAATAAAGCATACGAACGTCTTAACGTAAATATAAATGTTTGGGCAAGATCTACATTAACCATACATTGTTTCACTTCTTTACTTTCCTCTTCAAATTCATCACATTGTTTGTAAAACAGCAAATCATTTCATATGAATGGTGTGCATAAAATAATACTGCAACTAGACGTCGAATTCAAAACAAAAAGGGTTTTCAGATTGAATAAATTGAGCATAAGAAATAACTAAATAAATATGACTAAACATATACAACATAAAGGTAATAATTGAATAGATAAAATTCATCACGATTAAATATAACTTAAAATTTTGGAAGGAATTTAAATTATTTTTCAGATAGATTTGGAAAAATACCTGACGGAACATATTACAATGGCACCTCGGCGCATCTTTTTACTGTCTGGGCATGCCTATTGCCGGCTACACATAAGGATGCATAGAAACAAAGGTGACAAACAGTTAATGACCAAACTTATTCATTAGCACTTACACCTAGCTTGATAATAATAGCCTGTCAGATCTGTTATAGTAAAACAATGTTTGCAAGACGGTATAGCTTGGCGACATGATAGTCCTATTCATATATGACTGAGCAACATAATTACAATGCAAACCAAGTCATACATGTAAGTGGAGTCGATATATAAATCATTCAATTTTAAGGTGCGTCGACACGCGGATTCTCAAAAGATGTAACACGTGGATTTAAAGAAATCGAAAATGAAAGATTAAACTGATTAAAACATACTTTCCTTAGCTATATGGAAATACAAAATGCAAAAGAAAAAGTCTGGCGACTTTATATTCTAAAAATGTTTTGTGACTGAATATATTGTCATTAGATACTAATAATTATTAAAATGCATGGGCATAAACTTTCTATGACGAACCAGTACAAAATCATTAGAACTTTATGTTACATCATCATTATGCATGGCTGCACATGCCTCAGTATGTACAATTTGCATAAACTTCTTAACGTGTGGTTGACTATAGTTTAATGGAGTTTTTCAACTATACTTTAACTACAGTAATACCCTGCTAAAGGCCATCCTAATGGCCCAACTCGCTAAGAAGGGCACCGTTTATTTCAATTTGTATGTCATTGCATTGTCCCACGAAAAGCGGATAACCCCTCTACCCGGGACCTTGGCCACTTATTTCATAACTATTTATAACATCCCCACTTTGTTTAATCCACGCTTATAGGAGAACCCCTTTTCACTTATGGACAAGTTAGAATGCCTTCACTTGAGTAAAATGACTTGTGGCCATGTTGAAAATGCCAATTTAACACAATTAGCAATAGATTTTGAAAAGAAAATAATCAATTTTGTCATTGGTAAATAAACTTTATATCGTAGGTTTACAGAAACAATTACAACAGGTAGGACGAAGGTTAAAGTTTTTAATATATTTTAAATCTCAAACTAAAGAAAGGTTACAATTTCTAACAAAAACTATTAATGGTCGCAACAATGGTTTGTTTATTAACGGGACCATCTCGCTAAAAGTGGCACATTCCAGAAGAACCATCAGGTGGTACTATTAGCGAGGCTAACATGTCGTTGTTTTATATGTAACAATTAATTTTTACGTCGAACAACCTACGACTATTGCTGTCACTGAAACAATTATTGTCGGTATGCAAATAACGAGCTTTTAATTGACCAGAAGTGTTCCATTCAAATCGCCGATTAAAAACAACATTGCACCTGGGGCAAGCCGTTATCCATCAGTCCTAGTTAACACCATGAGTCTAGGATTGACTTTAAGCTCACGTTCTTAATTAGCCATCATTTAATCTGTCTCCTTCAATGCATAAGAGTTGATTATAGTACCAACAATTTCTAAAGGGACACAATTTGATAGTTATATCGCTTTCCATATATTACATTTATGAATAAAAGCATTTAGTCGTGATACTATTTCATCTGCACTAGGGCTGTTCCTTTTACTTTCCTCCCCCAATTTCGCCTGTATTCCTGTTCAGTGGCACTATGTTATACCACCCAAACATGTTGTATGATTGACCGTTTTAAATTCTGGTGCAGAAAAAAACACTTTTTTTGAATTTTTCAACTTAATATGATTCTTCTTAACATATGATGTTAGCACATGATGGAACATAATGACTGGTTCTTTTGACGGTTTTTGGTTTGTGGGACCTTTTGAATTGTTCACTTTCCTGTGTTACAAACTGACATGCAGCGTTTACTAGTTTGCTGAAAGCCATTTGGTTATATTTTTATTATAATCGATGTGAAATATCTAAAGACTTACACATCTGGATTTTAATTTAGTTAAAGCAGTTAAAAAGTCTCTTTGGGAAAAATACGAACAGATTAAATTTCTATAAAACAGTTATAAATATTTCTCTTAGGGGTGGATCAGAGCAGCCATTGAAACAATACCAGAAAACAATGTTGTTGTTTTTTTACTTTCTTAAAAAGTTAGTCCTTTGGCTTTAGAATGGAAATATATTTGTTGTTGAACATAGTCAAATATATTATGCCCGAGATAAATTCGGCGTTAGGGTTCACGCGAACTTAAAGTCTGTTATCTTAATAATACATAAGACAACTAATAAAAGATAGTTTAACCCGAAATCTAAGTGATGATTATTGTATATAGTTTCCTACACGTCTTCAAGGCTTGTTATGGTACCTAAAATCTGCACATGACTTAAATACTACATACCGGTTTTCTTATTAAACTAGTGAACTAAACATATCTTCACAATTAAAGTATTGTGTCTACCTTGCCATGATATGATACTGGTTTGATGTAGGTATATGCATCTTCACTGATAAAAGTCTGTCATTAAGCATTTTTTTTCTTTCTTACGAAATAACATGAAAACACATTTTATTGATAGTGGACATGTGGAATACTGAATCAGTCAATTAGACCATTATAAAGTTCAGGTCAATGTTATTAAACCAAGATTATTCAAGTTTGTGATTAAGCAACGCCTATAAATTATGAATTGTGAACTTATTCACCAAAGTTAAGGACTTATTATCGAATGCTTTAAAACAACGAAGAGAGAAATACACATTAAATGTTATGTTTAATCGGTATATACAATGTTACAATTATATAACCGACGATCTTATTTACCAATTAACATTGGTCCGTTGTCCAACCTGAAATGTAAACAATACAGTGTAGATTATCCTTAAGTGCGCGTACGTTCGGATTCGTTCACATGTTGTTGTTTTTTAAATTGTCGTTTTCAAGTATTCTGTTTTAAGATAAAATATCGATTCTTGTGACAATTGCAGCGTCTTAATTTATTTTTTAAACTCTACTCTAGTAAATTGTTACAAAATCTTAACGCTTTACTTAAAGCGGAATAGTTGATGTCGCATGGAAATACGGTTTTATCCGATGCTAAAAATTTAATTGTTCATCTTGAAAATAGAACGTAACATTGGAAACTTGTTAAATTTCTGTGGACTTAAATTTCAATAAAATGTTTCTATTAAAAACAGCAACTACCTGAGTTCACACAGCGGGTGACCTCTTTTTAATGAACAGTCGCCGTCGTTCCAATGATAGTTCTCTAGTTCGAAGAGGTTCATGCAGTCCTGTCTTCCGGCCACGGTGGTTGAGGGTTCACCTGGAGCCCAGTCCTTGTATTCTAGTGGCGTGTTGTCCGGGTACCACTCCCAGATGCCTTCAACCGTACTGTCAGAGGCCCCCGTCCAAAACACCGCGTTTCCTGCACATACAAACTGTCCTTCTAGGGTATACTAATGCATTACAGTGCTGGACATCAGATACAATTGTATTAAACTGGGTTGTAGATATTTGAGGGTGTATTCACGCACGACTCAGCGTGAAATGTGAAGACCAACTTTTTCTTCATAAAAGTGTAGCTACGTAAATAAAGTTTTGTCTACGAGTCTTTTTACTATGCATTTTATTACAGACTTTCCTTTGTTCATAACTTTTTCTATATTTTCTACTATACAGAAATCCTTCATTGACAGGTAATATTGAGTTTCAGAGTTGTTGCCAAAATTTTGTTTTTGTTGTTTTTGTTACATGACTTCCGAAATCTGCTACTATTTTGTCCTTAATTTACATGACGATAAGAGGAAACGCATACAATTACCATTACTGCGTAGACGACGACAAATACTTTGCAAGAACATGTTTTCCTCTGCAGTTTCTATTTTGACAAGGTTGGCTCCATGGTGTTGCAAGCAATAATGCTTAAATAAAAATATCACATCATAACTGCTTACTAAATGTCAGTATGTCTTTGTATTGAACTACATACTTTTACTTGTACATCTATTTATTTTAGACTTTTTAGTTTAACTTAACTACAGACAAGGGTCTGTAGGACATAACTGTATAACGCTTGACCGTGTGAAATTTTATCTTTGAGGACGCGCAGTAGGTTCATATGCACTAATATACTGAACTATTTTTATCTGTGAATATCTCTAACACATTACAACACTTTATACTTGTTACACCTAAGTAATTGTACACGGTATTTAATGGTTTTGACGCAAAGACTGCCATTTATCAATAGATTTTTAAACAAATCTCAAAAATATTCTAAGTTGATAATGTTTATTATGAAGTACAAATAAATCCAATTACTTCAAATCTTTTCAACACCATTATTTTCAACTAACTTTTTTAATAACGCTTTTTTAATTACTTTGATAATGTTATATAGTTGCTATAACTCACAATGATGGTGACAATAGTACTTGCGATGCTTATAAGGATACAGTTACATAGTTTAAACCTACACCGGCCTCTGTCCAGTCCTGTTGAATATTTTCTGCAAACAGATAACACGAGTCACGGAAGTAGATCCAGCCATCCGGGCATCTCCCACACTCATGTCCTTGTTGTTCTTGTTCAGTTGAAATGAACAACACAGCAACAATTGTTTATTCAGATAATAATAACATACATAAGCTACGTCGTTAACGTGTATCTACGACCAGAAAGAAAATGTCACATACGTTGTTAGGATTTGTTTAATAATAATTTCTTCATAAGTAAAAACACTTTATATGTTTGTCAAAACATCGACAGTTAATCACAAATAATAGACATTTAAATGCTTCAAATGAATAAACAAATATTGTGTATTTCAATTCAAGGGAGATATGGCACCTGTAGAAAATATTGATCTTTACAAAAACTTTTGTAGTCATTTACTATTTTAACTATCGCAACAATATATACGTCTCCTTTTAAACAGGTCTTTTACTATATTTAATATTTACAACACGTGTACAATTAAACAAATGTAACATAAAATAAATGTTTAATTAGATAAATATGTCGTATAACCACTGTTTTATAAAATAATGTGACTTACCTGTAAATGAAATACTAGTAAATAGAAAAAGTAGTGGTAATATTTTTCGGCGTATGCCCATTTTGCTGGAACGAAAACTTTGTAATTTGCATGTAGTTATTGATGAAGATAAAGGCTACATTTGCATACCGTCATATGTACCGATAAGGTCTGCGGCGATCCTTTGTTTAGAACTAGACAATAAAACGAACCATATCTTTTTGTTTCACAAGAGATAAGCATTCCATGACGCAGCAGTAGAAATGTTGTTGTTGCTGCTTCTCCTAATGCTGCTGTTACTGACGACGACGACGACGACGATGACGACGATGATGACGATGATAAAAGTACTAGAAAGATGATGACACATATCGTTAGAATGTTATATAATTTCCAATCATATAAATGACTGAATCTAAAATGTTGAAACGTTGATGACTGCATCGGTTTTTTGTATGTTAGTCGAATAACCGGTAGAATACGTATAGACATTGACAGTTCTTCTGTGTATAATATATCCTCTGGTCCATCAATTCATTAGCAAGTAATTCATGATAAAAGAAATAAAAATCCAAAGTGTATGTAAGAACTCGGGGCATATGACTATATTTATGTAAATAAAACTGACATATTAAGACTACACACCACGGCAAGAACAACTAATTCGTCTGTGTCACAAGTTATTCATAAATGTATAAGATTGTCATCTCGTTTACATGTTAAATCAGAAACATCGGAATCATATTAATCTTGCATAACAAACCCATAGTTCATACGCTAATTTTACTATTAAAAGTATAAACTTACTTATAAGCTTTGACGTTTGTATTCGTACGGCAAGTGGCATTTCATAGTCAAAGAAATGTTTCTATCTCCAACTTATTAAGTGATAAAGTAAACATCAACATAATATATGACAATACGTGTGTAATAAAAGTACCGTATATAAATTATTCAAAATATATATCCAAACTCAAGTCCATATATACGAAAATTGGTTTTCAACATGCCAGTGTGTCTTGACTCTAGGAAAAAATAACACGCACATTTTTATGACGTATGTTCACACGGATTTAGCAAAATTGCAATAGCAAAAGTCGGAAGACAAGAAACACATATCTAGACATGCAACAATTTGCGCATCTGTCTCAGCTTCCAGATCATTAACTTGATATAACAGTCTCAAATTGATCTATTATTGAAAGAAACAAATTTTCTACCATTCTGGCAGTACGTTTTTAGACAATGTTTAGAATTAAACATATTTAATCAATATGTCATGTATTATTTTTTTAATTTAATTTTTATTATGCACCAACATTAACCCTTATGGAGGACTACACATTCTGTGCTATATCAATGCTTGTGTACTATTTTATTATATTCGTATGACAGACTAGTGATAATTACCACATAAATGGTGATGCGTAATATCCAAGGGGCACAAACATAGCTATACTTCTTAGATAATATAGTGCGAAACATTTGGTTGTCGGGCGACTTTTGTAAAATGTTCCTTCGTCATCAGTGAATTGTTTGCGCCAGGAAACAAATATGTATATTATATAAAGTATGTTAAAAGTGTGCCTGAAATCAACCGAAATTATGTTAGCTAAGTTATTAGTGTAGCGATAAAACGGTATAACGAAGCCATTATCGGCCAAAAAAAATAACTTTGAATTAATATTCAGTCTATCATTCAAACGAATGTTATGCAACCGGTATAGGTTACTGAAGCAATTTCTGAAAAAAAAAATATAAAGACTGCTTTGTTAACATATATGTCGGATTATTCAAATCCATGTAAATTATGAAAGTCAGCGGATTCCCAGATTGTTTCTTCGTTTTTCCTTCTTATGCATTCATACTAAATAAGACGGGTCGTATTTCATTACCACAAACATTGGATGATGTTAGTGTACATAACTGCCTAATGCTGCTAATTTGTCATACCAAGATAACAGACACTGGTTTCACTAAACTACCTCAGTCCCTACCTAACCCCAACTTTGAAGTTTTCCTCAACATTTTGGATTTTAGAAGTTATTGTTACACTTAACACTTCGAGGAATATTTCTCTTTAGCTTTCCCCAAATATTGGATGGAAGCTGCTAGTATCCTCGACCTGTTTTCCCTAATATGGCGATAAGCAAGAAAGTACATATGTAGAAAACGCGAGCGTATTTTCCGTCCCAGTGTTGATCCTTTGTCGGAGAGAGTAAGGAATTGTTTTTACCGGTTTCGCTTCTATTTAACCACTATTGAGAATGCCCTTATGCGACAACGCTTCAGCTTTTGTACAACTATTGTATACAAATATTCCCACCCGTTGTCCGTCGCCCACCAAGTGTTTTGTGCATTACATTTTTTTCGTCTTGGTTATACTACCGACTGATTGGGGATTCGTTGGGTTTATCAACGGTGACTTTCTCAAACTGTTACAAGAGATACAAGGTGCCGTAACAAAACGTGGCCAATCAATTTTCCAGTCGTTGAAATAGTCAACATTGTTAAACTAGCTTCTATAAAAAGCCCCGGTGAGTAAGTAATTGTAACAAAATTGCGAACTTAATCCTGCATCCAATGTACCATTCCACCAAAATTGATATATTTTTTTAATACATTGCAGCCACCAATTAAAATCATGATAGCGAATTTCAGCTTTTTCGGAGGAAGACCCTAGACTTATGTCGGTGTAGAACCAACGACGCATCGCAAGTGAGCTAGAAGACCTTCCCACATTAAGTCTTTTCCCCAATCTGGACTCGAACCCACGCAAATTGGAGAATCTACCACCACGCCACGGGCGCCCCCTTCCACCAAGATACATGCTTACTATATAATCTAATATCGATCGCATATTCTACCCACTACACTACAAACTCATACAACCAGGTTTTTACCCAAAGCGCTCTTCGTTGACCTAGTATCTCCATTGGTCGATAGAACCTTCAAAATAATGATTCTATGATATACACACTGACATTTAATTTAACAATGCATTATTTAATAACCGTATTTTTGTGATATTGAATCTACTGTTTCTTCTATTTCCAATTATTGATGCTACTTTTTTGTTTTATTGTACATGTATACTTTACAATTTGCAGATATTTAACTTTAGTTTAATGTTAATTTAATTTTCACCTTGTTAATGAATATATAGATACAAAATATAGATACATATTAATCAATGTACATGAAATTGGGTGATTTGTAAGCGGGTTAAATCAGTAGGGCACTCGCCCTGATAGCGAAGGATTCTAGGTTCAAGTCCCGGATTGGCTTCACATTTTATTCCCAATATGACAATGATATCCAAGTTATTGTAAAGTATTTATGGGTTGAAGTATAAGGTCTGTGAAAGTTCACATTCATGTTGCCCAGGATAAATCATAAATTTTTGAACCCATTATTTCTTTTGAAATTATTTCCAAGGATATTTGATATCTAAATATTTGACTAAGATTATTCGCAACGTTCATAACGGCATATACTTAAGAATATTTAGCTTATACAAGTGAAGAATTGTCAAACTAAATTACAAATTGACGCCTTCTTGTCGACAGCATGACAGTGTCCGGCAATTGTAAATATAAAAAAGCATTAACTGAAAGGTTATTAAATCGAAAAATTATAAATACTGGGCTTGATTTAAAATGCATTTAATAAGATCTGTTTTGCAAAATGTTCAAATGTGGGTGTCTTTCTTCGACAAGGAAACAGTTTGGTAAAAATCTGGAGTCTGTTTGTTGCGGTTCATTTAATGAGAATACTGCATCAGAAAATCTAACGCTGTCATAGTCATTGCGTGGACCATCGAATAAAAAACCCACATAGTCTGTCACTGAGAATCTGGTAATTTTAGTTTAATAACAGTGTTTCTAAAACTAAAGAGTGCTTTCAAGAAGACCATTTAGATGTCGCAATACATCACACAAATATTGTGTTGGAACTATCACGATATCTAATTTTGTTTTGATTCACATTGTTTTTCTCTTTGTAGTTTGTGAGTAATCTGATATCGCTGCAATAATTCACGCTGGCTGAAAACACATATTTTCGGTTGTCTTGTCTTTTATATAATAATAGAAAGGTATCGAACAGTATAATCTTCCAACGATGGTTTAGAAAAAATGGACATCGACTTTATCGAAATAATACCATATTTTTTAAACACTATGTGGACATTATTTTTCAATGACGTCACTTCTTCCGTCATAACTTATAGAAAATATCAGCGCTTGGACATTTTGTATTCCAATAAATAGTTTTTTCTTTTCATTGCTTGCATTTAAGAAACTCGTCAGGAAATGCCAGGGTAGAGCCCTGCAAAACCGGTTTAAGCACCCAAGTCGGTCCATATTGCCGACTGACCGTTCCAAGGCGGTAACTGTCGGGTTTTCTATTTTCGTTAAATGACTAAACACAAATTTGTTCTTACTTTTCGCTTGGCTTGCATGTGAAATACCTTTGTGCCTTTACGGAGTTTGGTAAATGTTGCAATGCCCTTAGGACTTTGTCATATATTCTTATTCAACATAAAATTAAACAACAACGAATATTATATACCCAATGAATTTGAAGCATTTTGATTGGTCGAGAGCTCCGCACGCCTCTAGTCCGAAAGATGAGATAACTACACCGGGAATTAATATTAACCTTTGCAATTAACTTTTCATGTGCATTGTAAACAAACATAGCGTCACGTAGCAAGCAGGCGAGAATGTTTCAAACCATGTCTTCAGAAGATTTGGAAGCCTTGAAGGAATTTTTTTGTATCAAAACAGACCCCAAAAAGTGACATCAGTTGCCGTGATCATAAACGTCTGTTTAGTTGAGGTAAATATTATCAAATATGGTCTTATAATATAACAAGTAAATGCTAATGTTGAGGTCGATATGTAGTTTTGGGGACCTAGGTAGTGTGATATCGACCTCGGACTTTCATCCTCGGTCGATATCATACTACCCAGACCCGCAAAACTACATATCGACCTCAACATTAGTATTTATGTGTATAATAATGTACCATTTCCTTCCTTGAATATCAGAGGTTAATATAAAGAGTCAAGAATAAGGTTAATCAGTATCTTTTTCTCGGTGTCGCAGTAATGCTCTCACTTCTGTGTCCAAGTACCGTATTGCTCATATTTTAATGGAACATTCATCGGGTATCAAATAGACACACTACTTTATCCATTAGCGGCGTTCTAGGGTAGACAGTCGGATGATGTTAAAAAGTAATATTAAATAAACGTGTACAAAAGTAATTTTACAAAAGTTGTGTAATAAACAAAATGATAATTTAAGTAATATATTCGACTGACTATTGGATTATTCTTTGCTTCATGAACATTAAAATGTTATTGCAAATACATGCATTCTACAATTGCAGGCATTAAACCGTAAAAACAGTATAAAATGATCATTGAAACTGAAATGTCTGCACAACATTTATAAACATCTATTTAAATGGCAAAGCAAAAATAAACTATTTTTCTCTATGTTTATTTAAAACAATAAATAATGATATAGATTATTTCAATAGATATTTTGGTGAACAAAGTAGCAATGAGAGCCTGTAGCAGAGATTGATCAAATAGCTAGAAATGGTGACATATCTGGATTTACATTATTTGTATAGGCCCGTTTATACGTGCTTTTCAGGCCTAAAGTTATAATTATTCAATTTTGCCTACCAGATATATAACCTTGTTCTCCATTATTGAAATACTTTTTCCCGTATATAAAATTACAATGCTTTAATACTAAAGTGACTATTCGTTCCGGTTTGATTTTAAATGCTTGAAACCTGTGGTCGTTATTATCGATTTGGTTTATTTAAGGCTCGTGCATGCCTTAGGACAGAAAAAGATAACACTTACCTAGACATGCAGCAATATTTGTGGTTGTGTTATATGTCATATCCCCGCCTTTCTGTGATTAAAAAAAACAGTTCGGTGAAAAGAAGTGTCTCCTGAACAAGATAAATGTGATATTTGCTGCGAAATTTGTGACATTAAAATTATTATAATCGACAATACAGTTTAAAACAGTGTAATCGATTTGTTTGTGTAGCAAAGCAAACGTTCCATATTTTGCTGTATTAAATTTTCTTGTGTGTTGTAACTCTCAGTATCCAAGCAACCTTCTTCTAATTGTGTTATTAGTCGGTACCCGGACCCGTCAACTGACTACATTTTACATTTCAGAATCCCAGCCAATAAGCTATAATCGAAATTTAACACTGACATGGCTTAACATTAACAAGTTTTAAATGATTTGAGATATGTTTTAATTGACATTGGTTTAGCGCTTTCGTTTTGAAAGCAAAAGCTAAAACAACATTTTAAGAGACATTAACTTCTCAGCAAAAGCGTAAATTGGATACGTTTTCAGTCCACTCAGGTCAATAATCTGCATGTAAATGGCAATATAAATAAGGACTAGTCTGTGTGCGACGTTGAAGACTTTTTTAAAGAATGGTCTTGGTAATGAGACATTCAGTTTGTTTCCTTAAAGCCCATAAGGTCAAATCATGTAATTCAGAGATGTGCACTTTTATGCGGAACTGTCAAAACGGAAGGATTATGTCTATATTATTGACAACTCGTTAAAGTTAGTTCTCTCGAAGGTTTTGTGAGACTAGACTACAACGACCATGCGCTAGGTACAATGCTGACCAAAGAGAGAAAACATTATGTCTTGTCATGCGCTATAGCAAACTGGTAACTAATGACGTTGAATTCAGATACAACAAATGGAAATTGAGGTCGTGTGCGTTCGGAAATGGGGACATAACAGTGTACTATGTATATGTGCTTTATAGCGCTCACTGGGCCCGAGAAATGTCATAGGAGAATGATGGCTTTGCTTATGACGGACATATGAATCATAGCTTTGTCGAATTAATTTCAGTAGTACTGTTTCTACTGGAGCCGTAAATAGAAACATGGGAAGGGACCGAGGCCTTTCAGACAAAACATTTTAACAATTCATGAAAATTTGGTCTGATAGGAGTTCACTTAGTTTTCATAGAGGACTTGACAAAACGCGGTCAGTTATATAAAGAGTTGGGCTGTTTTATACAAGAGTTTATGCATTCTGATTTTACAAAAAAGAAAAACGAACAATGTATGTATTTTAGCCAAGAATTGCGAGAAATTGTGAAATATTATCTAACATCCATCAATACTTCGAGTCTCTATTTTTTATTTTTGTGTTACTTATGCACCTTCCTACACCATAAGCCGTATAATGGCCTTACAACATATCTGTTACATATCATCTGAAGGATCAGCAATTTACACAAATAACTATCTAAATATTTTCTTTTTTCATGCCAAAAATGATGTCATAAGAGATGTTTAAAATAAAGCAGTTACAATGAATACAAATAAAAGGTGATTGAATAAAAAATGGGTTAAAAGTCGGCCAATACTCTTGTCACGACAACAACGTCAACAACAAACACAACAACATGCTTGTGTGTGATCAGGTGGTACGTGCATAATTGACCGAAATGTCATCACCATCAATGTTCTTTACAATGAGCACATTTGCCACTTTAGTCTTTGCATATGAAACATTATATCGCTGTTATAACATAGATAATATACATACAAGATACACGTTTTTTTCTAACTGATCGATCAAAGGCAAAATAAAATTCTCATTACAAATCCCGGACAGTAAAATGATGCAACAACTTACTGACAGAATTTAATAAGAATAAAAAACTGTAAATTGACATTTCTTTGTTGATCTTGCATTTTACATTGAACTGAACCAGTTTCCATTCACGTATCAAAATTCACGCAAGTTTCTATATTGATGATATGTAACTTTTTAAAAACCTCTTGCGGGAAGTATTGCCAAAATTTAAGGGGATTGTTAATACATCATTTATCACATCTGTCGAAAATGTCTGCATCAAGTGAAGAAAAATGCAATCTCTCAAATACGAAGACACGATACACTTATCTTGACCTGCAGCAATATTTGTTTCTGTCAAAACTGTCTTATTGTAGCATTGGTATGACTATATGACAGTCTGAAATAAGATGTCGTGTCGAAATACTTGTCTCTCTAAAATTAAGAGTTGTTTAGTTAGTTCTTATAACTAATATTTTTAACATATTGATATTTTTAAATCAACAGTGTAAATTTAATTTATGTTTATTTTAGTCAGACTTTATAGTGTTATACATATCGCTGTCAAAATATTTTGAAAAGAGCTCTTTAAGAAAGATAACTGTATGCACCAGTAAGCTAGCATATTCATAAGTTTATATTTGTTAAACCAATCATGTCTTGACTGACTTGAAACAACATAACTAAAGCCACGTTTGCCTTATACCTATATCATTTCATATCATACTTAAATTATTCTTAACATGTATATAACAAGGTCAAAAGATTTATGTAAAATAAGTTGAATCTGTATACATGTATGCTTTGATTGGCCATTGTCGACCAGTGCCACAACATCATGTCTACATGTGTCATTGGTTGTACATCCTCTATCGTCAATACATTTTACGCTATACAAAGTATACAAATAAATACGAAAACGGTACAAACATTAAGCACATACTTTTGAATGGGATATAAAAGTAGTATTTAAATTATTTTCTACCTGCTTATATTTTTGCATACGACAACCAATGATTTTCGATGAAGATATTACTCTTTTGTTGAAAGTATAAGTGAAAAGAACCGATTAACGTGCAAATTAATGTGCATGCATATATGCAGTGAATGCTGCTGTTTATACGCTCCCTTAAGTTTACATGTGGAATGTGATGTTAGAGCCTTTTAAGTTAAAAAAAGTACGATGCAGACAGTGTGTACCCACCATTTAGAGACATGGATAGTCAACCATGTTTTGTTTCGCCACTTGATTACAGTCAAAATCACACATTATGCATAGCCAGTATGTTCCGGAATTTTAAATCCTAGTTTGCACAGAAAATCAAACAGTGTTATTATGTTCGGGTGTAAGAAAATGTGTTTTTATATTATTTTGTTAGAAATTTATTAGTATTGTGTTACACACAATACTTTCTTTCTTGTTTACTTATCGTTTAAAATCTACAGAAATTCTATTCTAGAAAAAACATTTAAATGCTTATACCAAACTTCCATTTTTCCTTTATATTAAATAATATTCGAACATTAATATTTTGCTATCTGACTATGATTACGCCACAATATTAAAGCTTTTTATACGTGATAATGTTAGGGAAAAAATCATGTTAGTGAAGAATTCCGAACATATGACTGGTTGTCAAAAGATATTACGTATTGGCGCCGTCTTGTCGACTGAATCCTAGTCCAAAGCAATGTAAACCTGAGAAGCTTTGTCAGGAAGGCCATTTAACCGAAACAGATAGTTCAGAGCATATAAAGAATCAAATTAAAACGGCTTTTTCTAATGGTTCTTTTTGTTCATATACAGAAGTGTTTTATTCGAAATGTACATTGTAATAATATCAATTTCATTTTCGGCAATATCTGTGGCTCATCAATTGAACATAAATAATGCTTTGCACAAATAAAGTAATAATGTTTCTTCGTTTGAAAGTCTAAATATGACGAATGATCTGCTACTGATAAAGTGGCAAATCTAATATAATCACAGACTTTCCTAAACTGGATTGAGCTTTCAAGATGATCATTTCGATGTCACCATTCATTACAAAGAATGCTGACTTGGAAACACCACTATATGTGTGCTAAATCATATAATATTGTAGAAAATAAGCGTGATCAGAAGGAAACAGTTTTGATAGAATTTCCTCTAATAATATAGTATCGTGCAGTATGCAATTAAATCAGCTTTTAATGCAAATTTTAAGTACTTTGGATACGGAGACAAAAAAGGTTAACACCTGTTGGTAGATTAACATATTTAAAATATCAAATGCTATTTTTATTAGTGAAAAGTTGTTATTTATATATATATATATTTGAAATTTCTGTAAACAAGCTACCACTTTATAATCTCTGAAGTACTTTGCTACCGCAATGCATTGCTACAGTGGAGTACTCGTGTGCTCGTCTTTCTGTGTTACTTCTGGAAGTGTGCTTGTGGCTTTACATTTATATAACAACAACAACAACAACAACAACAACAATAATAATAATAATAATAATAATAATAATAATAATAATAATAATAATAATAATAATAATAATGATAATAATAATAATAATATATCCATTTTAAGTATTATTGCAGTCGTTAACATTCAATTTTATACAGTTTAATTTTTAGAACGAATATTGTTGATATCTGCCAAGTGCAGAAAAAACATTTTGTTCTTTTTAATATAAACAAAAGAAATGAACATATTACGTAACAAAAGTTTTAAAAAATCTGCAATTTTCTTATAAACAAAGGGAAGAACGTGGTGAAAAAGACAAAGCAGTTCTCTGAAACATGTTTATTTATAGAAGAAGGAACACATGTTTCATGACTTTTTATCATGATAAATATCTGTAATTTCCAATGATGTGTTGTTTCAGTAATTTTTAGAAGATTAAATAATGTGAGGCAAAATGTCTTTTTTTGTCAACAATGTTATGCTGAAAAGTTCTATACAAGATATATATTTAAAATAGTATAACTTTTTTATTTATTTTCTCAGCTTTTAGAGAAAAGAAATGTATACTACATCAGCATGAGAATCCGCTAAAACGTGATTAAAAAATCTGTAGCAGCGGTAATTTAGTACTATAATAGCTATCGTACATCTTATAATGCCGAGATAATATTAGTAATGAGGTCTGAACGACACTTTATAAATCATCAATCTGTTATAAAGATAAGGACAAAATCCATCGTCTAAACAAGCTTTCACATAGACTAATAAAGGCTACAGATTGCAGTGATCTGCTGTCTGCATTGCACATATCTTCCACTTTACCAATCATAAACACAACATAAATACATAAGTGAAAATAAGGATTATGTCTGGTTTAGTTTGTGCTATAACTATTCTTTTTTTATTTGCCAGTTGAATGTATTTCCGTTCCATTGTTTGAGAGTTTGCCATTATTTAACATAAATATACTAAATGCTATGCTTTATAATTTGTGAATAAATCATTAGTATCATATTATATTCTCAGATTTTATAATTTTCCTAAGATGCACTGCGCAAATCAAATGTTAAAAATAAATTACTAAATTATTCGATGACTAGCTGACAAGTATGCTACTTCATTTAGTTATATTATACTTCATATTAGTTATTAGCTGCTCGAACGATGTAGGTATAAAAATTATCTTTTTTTTCAGTTGAGGGTTATTTCAGTTATAGAAACTAACATTAATTCCCTTTTAATCATTTATTTTGAATACTGATGTCCGGAAAACTTAGTACAGTTAAGATTTAAAAAAGGTTGTTACACGGTCTTTGACTAAAAAATAGCATTTACATTTTAACAGTTTTTGTATAAAATCTTTTTTCTATCAATATAAAGAAACTAATTAAATGTTGTGGTCAAATGTAAGAAAAAGAATCTCCCTTAACTTCCAATATTATTAATATGGTTTCGAAACGGAACACTGAGAATCATTCCAGAATCGAACCATAGTTTGAGCAAGAATGAATAGCATTATACGCGCGCGATAGTTTGAGCGTTCGTAGTTCTTTGATCATTTATATAAAACAGGTACTTCGAAAGAGCTATAATGATATGCCGAATCATTAAATCTTAGACTTTAGCCATTCGGCTAGTGTACATATTGTTGATAGCTTCATGAATTTTTAAACTGTTGTTCTTACTGTCCATATATTTACAACTGATTGAGGTGCCTCTGTTAGCAGTCTCTTTTTGATGAACTATCAAAGGCGGTAGTTTACAACTTCCTTGTCTCAAAGAAAATGCATGCAAGACGTGCAAGGGTTTTAGCCTCATAAACCAATTTAAATCACGCAGTTGATCTGACCTTAGTTTTGAACGTCTTTCAAGTCCGAATTATTTGTAGATAACCTAAAGATAACTGTATGCCTGTATAATACTGTATTATACAGTAAAAGGTTTCCATTAACACTAACTGCTTCAATTCATCATAAAGCTATTACACATTTTTAAGCGGTTAAAGAGTAAGTCAAATTGTCCGGTGAGTGAGGGGAAAATGTCGTACATGTGTCAACTTCTAAGTAGAAGATCATTTCCTTAAAAAAGCATTTAGGTGACAGTGTTTTGTACAAATATCGAAACTATTGTTATTACTAAAGACACAACACCAATTGAAAACATTGTATGAATTTTTTTTTTTGCGCATACAGTTACAGTATTAGATTAGTTGAATCTAACTCCAGTGACATTAAGTCTATGCTTTCAGGTTAGATATTTGAGTGACCGCGTGTATTGTTAGAGTGCTAAGTTCTTAAACAATTCCCATTGGTAAAATTCACCTACATGTATTGCATCAATTTACTTTTTAAATCCAGCTATAATTGCAAGATCATCTTTAATTACGAAAGGATCACAAAAACGGCATTACTAAAATATATTACAAGTCCAGGTATTATTTCTTATGCAAGTTCTACAAAATAATCTTACGTTAGTATGTGTATGCGTGTGTGCGTTAATGTTGTTAGAAACACATACCATGAAAAGGCGATGAGTTTTATGTATAAGTTACAGAAATACCTTAATATTTTAATAACCTTCATTGTTACTGCACGTACATTTAGCCTTACGCCCTTACTTTTTGATGTGTTTTATTATTGTAGCATTGATTTATTGATCAACGTTTATTTATTTATTTTTTGTTCACTCGGATCCTTTTTCTTTACAGAGCTTTTATACTATATTTAAATCAACAAAGCAAGTGTCTTTCTGAATCTTCAAATTACAAAAGATAGCAATCTTAAAGAAATATTCCGAAGAACAAAGTGCTACGATAGCAGACATTGCATTTAGATGTAGCAATAAACACATATGAATGCATCAATTTAGCGCCACAACACATTTTTGCACCAAACATAATTAATTCCCCTTTTAGAACGTGTTTAAACTTGTACGTTTCCTGCTTAGAAAAAACACACAACTTGGATACGAAAAACAGATGAAGAATGTATAATACATAAATGAACAATTTAACGTATGAATATATTCACCTGTATATTGCCTTAGAACACACTAGTCCGAAGAAATGCAGTACAACCGTATAATACTAAGTCAAGAATAGCGACAGAATACATATCAAGAATTAGAAGGAATTCATCAAATCATTTTATTCAAAGGAACTGAGTTTGTAATATCTAGTTATAATGAAAATAATATGCCCAAAATGAGATTAGTCCGTTGTTTGCGTTATATCATTAGGCAAATCAAGATGCTACTTTAACGACTGACAAACAATATTCATGACTCTTTCAGTTCAGATATTACTTTTACGCCTGGATGATTTAACCGTAACTGAAAAATGGATTTAACAAATAAAATTAATAATATGATTTGATTAGTGTAACTAGTACTTACTTAGAACCATTTCTTTCCTTAAAAGCACGTCGAAGTTATAGTTAAATACCGTTATGTTAGCAATGTGATTAAGAAGTATTTTACAATTTATGTTTTCATTAAAAACAACAACAGTACGACCGACAAATCAATACTTTTTTGCGTTGGCTAGCACTAGGTCATTAAGGATCCGCGCCTCAGTCATGCGTAATTTTGTTAGTCACGTAATATCGGTATTAAATAAAACAAAGTGATTTTATTACTTGCAGGTGCAGAAGATACACGATCACGAAACATTGACAGAACATATGTATGCCTATAACACAAATATAATATTCCACTTCATATTTTAAAAAAAAAATGACATCACCGTCTTAAAAACCAATATATGAAGTTACAAGTTTCCACTGAAATCATTTGCGATATAATTCCGAATTATATTTTTGACTATTTTCTACAATCAAAATGTATAATGCTTGTCAAATTCTATTGTGTGAGTTATACTGGGTCAAGAGCCTATGTCCAATTTGTGATGGAATTGGTTAGTTAGGAGGGATATTTTGTTCTCGAGAAACACAATGTTTGCTTGTTTATGCCAATGCAATTTCTTTTGATTGACACAGAAACTACTTAAATGCAAGAAGAAAACTAAATAAACAACAAGGTGGAATGCCCTTGCCAAATAAGGACACTTTTCTGGCCATCTAGAAACATCTTAATTACAGTAGTTTATTAATTTTCCGTATATTGTCTAGCCAAGAAGAAACAATTGTCTATATTGAAGTAATATGAAAGTGCATGATAATTTGTTTAGTATAATATTGTGGCACGTTGCAAAGCATAATTTTTACTGCGAATATCCGGAATACATCCTTGTCTGGTTTGCCTATAACATAAATGTAGCTAACTTGTCGTAGGCATAATATCCCGTTGATTGTGAAACCTAAGTATGATGAGTTCTGAAATGAAAAAGACAACAACACTAATAACCAAATGATGACTTATGCATTACAATTCAGGTCTAAATGTCTATGGTATATTTATCGCGTACAATGTATGCACAAACACGATGTTGAGCTTTCCTAAAACTCCGTAGGACCGTTTATAAAATTGCCTTTTATAATGGCTATAACTGGTTACTGGATTTATGGCCAACATTAACACTCATATTATTGTTTATACTTGTTATTTTACTTTTAATATTTCAAAATGATTCAGGTGTCACTTTAACGATTTTTATATAATATTTATTCAAAGATTAATTCAAACTTTCTCCTTTAATGCTTAAGCTCCGATTTGTCAACCCCAATGATTGTTTTTTTTCATAAACAATAAACAGTTGCGGAAAGTTATATAAACCGATTTTATATTGATTCAACATTAGTTTTCCCATTTATCTTGCAGAAACCCGGAGGTAATAGTATTGCTTATCATGAATCAAAGATTGCGACTTGTGATATTTTATACGTATATTAACATATAGAATAGACAGCCATTTTATATTTATTTTACTGTGAACATGTGCATTGACATCATCGACGCTACTAATAGAACCCGGCAAACATGCTGTCAAAATTCATTTTTAGCGAGCCTGTAGATGTAATGGGCATCAGTGAGCAAAGATATGTGATAAACAGGCATCTTACTTCAACTTAACGTCGTAATTATTAACATAGTTTAGTATTGTTGTATTCACGTTTGTCAGATGTTATTAAAATGATGTTTGTTATGATGTTATAGTTACGTTAACTAAAATGCCACCTAATTTAAAAGTAGTTCAGTGAGGAAATTATGCTCTGTGGCAAAAATGAAGCTTCTAACTGTGATGTTTCTTATAATTTGAGCTAGAATTCACTGTAGTTTCGTTTTTCTGCAACATTTTTGCAAGAAGGTTATTAAAATCAATAGACCATCTACAAATATACCGATTAAATGCGTGCCGTTGCATTTATATGCTTGCTTTAAAATGAACAATATATGCATTTCTATGTAATTATGGTTAAAAGGATTGATGGCCTATCAAAATAATATAATTGTATGTATAATTCGTATAATAGTTAAATAGTTAAAACATATTGGATTTAAAAAATAAACTATATCAATTTGTGCAGTTCTTTTTTATTCTGTTTAAAATTGTTAATGAATATATTAACAATTATTATTTACATCGTCGGACACTTACGACCGATCTATTCCATCACTCTCCATTCCTCGCCAATGGGATATTTAGTTCACATTTCGCCGTTTCTGATAATGATATTTCGTTTCTCGCCTCAGAATCCGATAAAGATTTCAGTCCAGTGATAAAGCTTTTTCTTTTACTGTGTCGGCTTTCTTTCCAAAATGACGTCATCAATGCAAAGAGAATTAATTTTTTCATTTTACTTATCTACCTCCGCACGTACGAGTAGCGGAAATGTAAACGTTTTTAATTGGCTAATATGTATTCAAATTAAATTCTCAAAATTATAGAAGATAAAAATCCTACGGTGTATGAATGTAGTGAAACGTATTCATTAGCCGTGGGCTTCGATGAAATTATAAAGCGCACATATACATAATACGTAATCAGGCGGAAATCTAAAAAAAACGAAAAGAACACATAACATTTTAGTTGTAAAATCTATTGATTATTATATTTACCTTCACATACTTAATTTCATCATATTAACACATAATTGGACATTTGGTGCTAGCATTAAGAACTGACAATAACACTAAATTAAAAGAAATAAAAAGCCAGTTTTAATAGAAAGGCAAATGTTTTGCTCATTTACTTTGATTAAATTAAGAATCATTGGAAATCCCGGAACACGCAAAGTATTACTGGTATGCAGTACATAAAAACTCAAAGCTCCCTTCATTTAGATGAAAAGTATTGCAGAATTGTGTATGATAATATGGTAAAAAAACAGTTTTACAGTCAAGGTCTGTAACGAAATAGTTAAGTTAATTTGGTGGTAAAATTAGAGATATTTTAAAACTATTTAAATTACATTTTAAATGCTATCCAAGTTGATTCTTTCAGTGGTTCCAAAAGCAGAATAAATCACACAACTGAGGGAACTAACACTGTTAAAAAAAGATGAATATAGAAAATAACAATTTATGATCTCTGTGCCATCAGGAAGAAAAACATAATCTTGGGAAACAGATATTTCCATAATGTTATCGACTTGATATTCACACTAGCTAAATATTATATATTTAAGACTAAAGAAAAAATAGCCAACATCCAATTTAAAAGATATATAATAAATCAATACAAAGCTGATCAATACATTGCTTATGAAAATATAAACCAGAAAACAAATGATTAATATTGGAGACCAATAATTAGTTTAATTAATGACATTATGATACAGAATAACATATAATCTAAACATTTTACCGATAACACCTGTTTTGGTCTTGATCTTAGTATAATCTGCAATCTTTAAATATTTCATTTACGACTTTAGATTTCTTTTCTACAGACCTCAACTTGTAAGTATACACATTTTCATCACTATATTAAAGTAGCTCAGTTCTGTTTAAGTATTGGAGCTACGTCCTATAACACGCACTACATTTTTAAAGTTTTTTTTTTCAAATTATTATCCTTATTTTGATTTCATTTTGCCAAAGGTGGCAAAACATACATCTTTAAGTGGACAATTCTGGATTTTCAATGTTTTAGTTTTAGTTCCATGTTTCTTCTTGAAATATTTTGCAAAGTTTGGTAAATATTATACACATACTAAGAATTTGTCTTACGACAAGACTGTTTTTGTTCATCATATTTACCTCATTGTAATATGATCTCATTCTGTTTGATGTCAGACCAATGACAGAGTGAGTAATCAAGGTGCTCACTGTTTTACTAATTATATTATGTATGATCCAATTAAGCTTAGTTGTGAAAACATGTTGAATAGTACACGTAACCTGCTTAACTTTGAATCAGATCTTATACTTGATTACTTAAGCTATCAGTGTTAAGTATACATAATTTTGATTCTGGCAAAGTTTGGTAAAGTATATACCTACAAAATTTTACTTTCCACATAATTGTTAAGTGTCTTCTTTTTAAATATTTGTTCAGTACAAGGTGATGTGGTGTGAATCTTGAAGCCAAATTTGGTTTTGAGAAGAAACTCCTTTAAGTGGTACTATGTTATGCAAATCAGTTCTTTTGATATCCTTTTCGGTTGAACTTGCTTAGCAGGCACTTATGCAAGAATAATTGTCCTAGATTAACAAAAGAACTTTGAGACATTAAAAAGAAACAAACAATATCCAAGTATATCTCTACATGTTTGATATCTTGCTTTTTTATTATTATTATTTTTGATAGTGCTATATATATATATATATATATATATATATATATATATATATATATATATATATATATATATATATATATATATATATATATATATATATATATATACAGTTTTAAAATTTTAGACTATAAAGAAGGACAAATTAAAGGTTATATGTCTCAAATATTATTAACAAAAGGACTTTATGTTAGATAAAAGAAAAAATGGTAAAACTGTGAACCTTATTTAGGCAAGATGTACATGTGTTATACATTTCGTATAGTATAAAATTGTAGATGATGTAATAGAACTTGAATGCCTTTTAATGCTTAGATGTTGGAAAACTTGTATGCCTGTACTTAACATGTTGTGAATGGAAAAAAATGTTTTAAATTACATTAAAAATACTATTTCACGTTTTCCATGAATACACGAGCATCATAATTAACGGAATGTCCTTTTTATACCCTTGCAAAAACGCAATTGAAAGAAAAAATATTTAAATAATTAAATAGTGTCGCATTAATTGGCGGCAAATTAAACCTGTAATATAGATATATGTTAAAAATGTTAACATACTAGTGCTGCCCAGGCAGCAGAATAAAAGGATCGCTCCCTTAGGCATGACTTGGTCCTAGGTGTGACCAGGATTCGTTAATCATCGGAGCGTAGAGGTCTGCTCGGCTGATGGATATTGATCATATTTGATATGTATGCTGGTGCAGTGCCATTGTTTGCACGGAAAGTGTGCACAAGAACATTATAGTCGATTCGACTACTTACTGATTATCATTGTAATTCCACAAGAATTGGAGAAATGTGGTCAGACCGCTTCGCGCGGATGATAAGACGAGCTGCCGAATTTTGAACTCTCTGTAAACAGTGATTGAGGTTATTTGGAAGGCTAGCTAATATTGCGTTACACTAGTTTAAGCGTGAAGTAATGAGTCCATGAGTGATTTTAGTGCGCTTTTAGGAAAGCAGCGTCTCAGGCGACCTATGTTCATTAAATGCATGAAGCAAGATCGTGCAACTAATTTAGCTTGGCGGTCCATGGACATTTTGAGGTCAAAAACAACACTACGATTTCTTACAGATTCACTGGATCTAACAGGAGTGCCATTGATGGTGATAGAAATATCGAATATTTCCGGTGATGACCAATAAGGCGCAAAAAGCAACACTTCGATTTTATCACTATTGAGCTTAAGAAAGTTGGTATTCATCCATATGCAGATATACTCTAGACAGGCTTCCAAGCGCTGCACAGCTTTTTTTTTCGAGATTTGCGCTTTGAGAAGACGTATAATTCTGTATCGTCAGCATAAATGTGGTAGCCCAGATCATGTTGCTTGATCAGATCACCAAGAGCCCGTAGGTACAGGGTGTAGAGTTAAGGCCCCAGAACAGACACCTGGTTTACACCAAATCTGAGCTCATGGGGTTTTGAACAGTTACCTGATACATACACTGACTGATGACGACCACTAAGGTACGAAGCGAACCTCTCCAAGGCTACACCGGAAATACCTAATTTTAAGCGTTCAATAAGTGTCTTGTGGTCCAAGGTATCGAAGGCTGATAATAAGTCGAGCATAGACCAACAGCCACATCACCCCGATCCAATGATTTTAATATATCAGACTGAATGCGAAGGAGTGCCGTTTCAGTTGAATGAAACTTGGTGTACCCACTTTGATATGGTTCAGAAAAAGCATTGGCAATGAGTTACGAATCAAGCCTGCTGGCAACAACCCGCTCCCAGAGATCTGACAAAAAGCTCAGATTATACACGGGACTGCAGTTCTTGTCAACCTCTGGGTCATGACCAGCATCTTTTGAGGGGCGGGGTAATGTGAGCCATTTAGATGGACTTGGGGACTACACCTTCACATAACGAAGCATTCACAATGTTCTTTAGTAGTGGCACAAGTTCGTAAATACACTCTTTCATTAACCACGTTGGTAGAGGGTCCAATGATCAAGACTTATTCGGACTGGCAGTGATGAGTTTCCGAATTTTCTCATCGCTTGCAGGAGTGAAACATGAAAAAGCAGACGTAGTTCTGGACCTGATGAAGTCAGCACGGGTATGACGGCCTATCCAGTTCCTGCTTTTCATGATCTTGTTGTAAAATACTCGCTTAAATATTCAACGAGGTCGATGGTCGATGAGTGCTCCAGAAGTACAAGGTCTGTACTCCCACCAAGAAGATGTTTAACAATGCGGTATATGTCCTTGTGGTTCGAGCCGCAGTCTTCACTCTTGGAGTTGAAGTAGGACTCTCGTGCCTTGACTCTACGGCACTGAGCCCGATACATCTGACGATGAACTTTCAACTTAGACTTGAGTCACAGACACTCAAGACGACGTTTCTCCCGTTTCGGATCATAAAGCTCGTGGGAGAACCATGGACCATGGAGGCGGAGAGTGATGGTCTTATGCTGTAACGGAGCATGCTTGTTGACTTAGCCTCCTTACACCGATATCGTATGCATCAACAAGTTTCTCACAGCTTCCTTGGATGATTTTGAACTCAGGGGACGTCCTTATGTCACCACGTTATCCAGTTAGATCAATCGAGCGATATTTACCGTAGGATATAGATTTGACGGGGTTGGCAGGTTTTCAAACACCGTTTCGAACTGCACGGCCAAGTGATTCGTACAAGAGCGGCAAACTGTTATACCAGATAGCTGGATCGAACACACTGACGTTAGATACGATCGCACTGAACGTAGAATTAACCTGCAAAATATGCAGATATTTACGAATGAAACATTGCTTTTGTATTTTTATGTCAAAGAAAGAAGTACACATCCAAAATATTGTAACTGGTAAAGTACACAACAAAATTCAGTTTTATTTTATTTCGTTCCAAGAATGTTTTTAACTTGCATTAATATTAAGAAACGCTATCGGATACCATTTCGATCAAACAGTGTACACTATAATAACCATCTCGCTGATAAATAATTAATACAAAAATTGTTTTAGGAAAGTTTTATCAAACACGTTCCCTGATATTAAATGTATACTTGATACGATATATAGACATGTATTTGTCGTTTTCATACTTACTTAAAAGTAACTGTTTGATATGCATGCAAATTTAGTGTTTTCAACTAACACCTTCAACAAGAGACGCTTGACTTAAAGAATGAAACAAAAGGGAACAAAGAGAATAACAAAAGAAGCAAACACAACATCAGCTATATCAACAGCAACAACAACAACGGCAGCAATTAGACGAATGTTCCTTTTATTTCAAGACGCAGCAATATCAGAAACAACAGTAACAACAAATACAAAATTGTTATCATTTATCCCAAGTGTTTAAGACAGCCGCGCGATTTTCAGCAGCAATTATCACAATTCTTTGTGAGACTATTTCCAAGCTAAAGTGTGATTAATATTGTAATTTTACGTAATTCTTCCGATTTTTGAATTATTGATATATTCCGTTACCTAAAATTGATTGATCCAATCAGTCATGGCTACATTAAGATATCAGAGGACTATTTTATAGTTTCGACTCAAAGCCATTTGAAGCCGCGTTCAACGTACACATATTTTTCTAAGACTCTTGTTTTGCGTATAATCTAGATACTTTTAAAGACTGAAATAAAACTAGAATAACATAACCATTGTTTGTAGTCATCTATGTGGTGGCATTCATCGATGATTAACGCGCTCATATGTCGAACTGCCTCAAAGTGTTAGTATTGTTAAAACAAAAGTTTTATAACCACCTCATTGAATTAAAGTTTTTCGGAAATATATTTATTTTGAAAGTGGATTGAAGCTACATTTGAATTAAGAAATTACATTTTGTGTCATAGTCTATAAAATGCTCAAATAGAATCTCTGGGTGAAAGCCAGGTATTCATATATTAGTGTGGATTGCTCATTTATGACAAGGCTCTTTAAAATAATCATAATTTCTACTTACCAAAAGTATGATAATCACAATAATCTGTGTCTAAATAAATAAAAAGAATGTTAAGTAAACTTTGGCAATCATTGGCAAAGAAATAAATTTGAATTTTGAAGGAGTAAAAGTTGCAATATAACGTTTGCGTAATTAAAGTAACTTTGAGTAAAATATCATTATCGTTATTCTGAAATGCCAGTAGTTAATGGTGTTTTCTTAATCCCTATAAGTCATGTGCGTCAAAGTTATCTTTAACAAAAACACCAAAATACAGATAAAATACCCTCCGAATTCGCACGTTATCTGTTAAAGATGTTCTAGTTTTTTGTAGTAATCTAAAGATATTTCGTGAAATACATATGCAATTTAAACAAGGAAAAGCCAATGAACGATGAAATTCGTTGGAAGTAAAAAACGCTACTGACGTTGTTATAACATATCTCAAACGTGTGATATTCGTATGACTTCTTTGATCACATTGATCGTTTTACAAAGCGCTTTGATGAACACCACCAAAGCAAAAGTGTTTTAAACTTCAAAAGCATTGAAATAAGTGTTTTGTTCTATGATGTGATATATATTTGACGCATCACTAAACACATTTGAGAATATCAAAGAAAACCCATACAGTAAATTCGCATATAAATAATAGGTCCCAAGAGTGTTCAAACTTGTCCCCTGATAGATGTTGTTTTAATTGATTAAAAGCCCCTAAAATATTTTATTGATTTAGTTGCTATCTTAGGACACATACGTCCGAAGCGATGCAGTGCAACCGTCACATACAAAGGTCACTAATAACGACTTATTCTTTTTAGATAACGAATACGATGTAGTAATGTTTATGGGTAAGAACTGCCTCTTTACCTTATCGGTATAATACATGTATAACATTTTTTTCAAAGCCTGCCAGTGCGGTGATAACATTCGATGAATAAAGGGACCAACATGCACCCAAAACATGGTGTAGGCCGACTGGACACAATCAACCAAAAAGGCGTAATCATTGGCCAAATTCACTAAGGTAAGGATGTGAATCAATGATTGTGTAGTTTGTCTTTATGATTGTCCTTTATATTTGTATCAACGTAGTTAATTGGGTTAACCTTGGTAAAGCGTTTCTGAAAATTCTTATACTACACATTAACACAAAAATTTCAAAGCATCAGTACGTTTAGCATTTTCCTAAAACGAGGTCATTGAAAATTTGCTTATCAATAATGTAAAGTATTGACAGTCATAAATGATCACATGTATTGTGAGGAAACATAATTAGAAAATACTTTTTTGAGTTTAGGCTGGATGCGATTTGTAATTTTTGAATAACCTGCAGAAATTAACTCCAGCTACATTATTGTAACTCCTTGCCTTTGGTAAAACCTGAATCTAAACTGATTAAAAGTAATTAAAGTACAATTGATTAAAGGTTTTATTTACTATATACAACTAGAAATTACCAAAAAAAAATCGAAATTACTCATTTTAATGATGCTTACATATTATTCTAACTTAGGATCTAAATTTACTACATCAATTATAAACACATTGACATGTGTTGATACATGTAATGACAAGTTTCTAATACAGCCATAAAAAATATATCGAATACATATTTTATGTTATATAACCGTATGGTTTAAAATTGACAAAATCTTGCAAAATTGAAAAAAAAGTGAATGTTTTATGCTTGTTATCGAGATTTTCATCCCAGTCTACTAACTTTATAAATTCAACGAACAAATATTTTATTGATATGTTATTATTACTATAAAACTCGCATATTTTCTAATAATTCTAGACACTTGATTTGTATTGTGCATCAATTAACATCCTAAATATCTGGACTTCTTTTATTTTTAAAAAGGTAATTTTAAATAGAATATAAGTGTCATATTTATTCTTTCTTTACAACACTGATATTGATTTAAGGATTATGAAACTAATTATTTTTCTTTGAAATGTTCTTTATGGTGATGCTTATTGATGTTGGTGGTGGTGTTGATGATGATTATAAAGTAAACCGTGATCAGTAACATAATGTTTTCTTCATTTTGGTTTTAACATACCAGCTTCTTATCTGAAAAAACAAACAAACAACTTATTACGAGAAAAAATACACAGGCATCATGTTTTAATATTTTGTGCTTTAAATCGCCGAAGAAAGATAAGAGAGAGTAACTAGGTGGCCAATTTGGGGATAACATTTGTAAATTGATAATCTGCGCAACATTGTTCCGTTAAAAGCCACCTACCGTAATTCCTTGCTCACTGAAGTCTAAATCAATTTGCACTACTATCGGACACTGTAAGGGCTGTTTATGGGAATCATGAAAAACAAATAGACCACTCATGAATGTTAATCTTAATACCGGTTCGTTCGGCATCGATAATAAAATCGCATTTCGTAATTTTACTTGCCCGTTGTCGAGAAGTAATAACACGGTAAAGGTCTTTATTGGTGAACTTGTTTGTTAGGTGCAGTTCTTGGACATTTTATTAGAAAGACTTTTACTGTAAAGAGCCTGAACACATTATTTACTAATTTGCCTGCCACATACTTAGTGCAATTTATACGAATCACATATAGCACCTAATGAGGAATCATATCATTGTTTACGCTTACAGTAGGAACAATGGTTAAAGGCGGAGATAGTTAGGTTTTCTCTTTTGTACGATGTCTCCTTTCGGAGTTGTTTATCTTTGCATATATATAACCCGCAAGTGTATACCTTAGTCTGGTGCTTCTTCAATTTCGAATGCTTATTGTAATACTCACAGAAAATTTTGTATATTTTTTATCTTCTGATGGGATTGTTTTCTGACATTAATATGTCAATCCCGTCATAGTCCTCAATTTGTGTAATATTTGACGGTTATTTACCAGTGCTACATGCATGTTCTGTCAATGATAAAAATGATATATTAATCTATGATTATTAAAATCAATTACCTTCCTTTGCCAAACCTATTGATGAGGAAAGAAAATGCAGGTTCAGACGCTCGTCAGTATTTGCTAGTCATTTGCCTGTTAACGACTACAACATATTATGGTTTGCACAAATGTAAGCGGAGCAACGTTTACCCTCATCGTTTCCTTTCCAATGAAGTGTAAAAGCGGAGTAAGGTCGTAAACTAATATCAAGACTGCCCTATATATGTATTATTTATAACTTCTTAACTATTAACTTGTGCTTTCCTGTTTCCCTTTTTTTATCTGATTTGCATGCATTTAAAATAAAGTAAAAAGAAGATAAGAGTACAACACAATTCAGAACATTGACATTGAACAAGCAAAACGAAAATAAACTCACTAGCATTATTTTTTATGGTAGCCTTTAAAGTAGTCCTATATTTGAAGCATGTATTTCAAGGTTTTCAGAACTAAAACTTCTCTTGAGGAGTTATTATCTTTATATGGCAGCTGGCATAATATGATTGATATATATATATATATATATATATATATATATATATATATATATATATATATATATATATATATATATATATATATATATATATATATATATATACACTTAAAAAGCATGGGTCAGTACATTTATATTGAATGTTTTAGTTGTAATACCTAAATCAATATTTGTGACTGCAAGAGTCAAACCTAAATTAATAATGTATAAACGGGTTATTTTACAGTGAAATCTCGTCATGTAGCATTGTAGAATAATGTAGTTCTCTATATTCTTATAACTTGGAATTTAGAAATTAAGAAAATCTGTCAACGCATTATAATAGTAAACATAAAGAATTATTAAGCCTTCCGAGTTGTTTATTCGCATAGTCACGTTAGTACAAGTCGTCCTAAAAGATAGTTTTATTGCATACATGTAATATGATACATCATCATATGATAAGCTGTTTCAAAAGTATGCCCAGTTTTATGCATTTTATTCAACAAAACGGAAACGTCTTGAGAAAACATGCTATGCTGAAATCACTAGTTAATTATTCAATTTTACATATCGTGGTTTGCTGGTGCAAAAGATAAAGACAAACAATTCGTGAAGAAATGTGGTTGTGTTATTTACAAATTGCAAGTTTTAGCTATTGATCAAATAAGCAACGATATACCGAGAACATGGATATATTGTATATAGAATTTATATTATCGCTTTTATTCTACTGTTAAAAATATTCACCTTACAAGAGAAATAGATTGTTAAATTATTTCTTATTTATTTATTATGGTGGACTGGTATGTAATAAATCCCTCAACACGTTAGACAGTTTACGGCATTAAATATATGCGTAGATCTTGTTGGCACCAAGAAGCCTAACTAAAAACATAGTGATGTACACAGTATAGACGTTGTTTTTTTTGGGGGGTAACAGAATTGAATTTCAAATATCCATAACAATTATTTTAATGTAGAATATTTAAGGATATTGCAAATTAATACGAGCACACATCTTTGTTGGTTAGAGCTATAATAAATTGTCCTTGTGATTAACAAAACGTATAAATACATTTTCATTGTAATTTGCGAAACATATAAATAAATTGTTTTTGTAATTCACAAAACCTCAATGAAGAAATTTCATTGTAATGTCATTGTTAATGTTTCTATAATTGACTTATTTTACTGCAAGCATATCATTGACTGTGATATTTTAGCTTCTTGTATCTTCGCTTTGTGGTGAAGTGCACAACAATAAGATTGTTTTCGGAAATTTGTTCTCTTATAAGTATCATATCCATTGGGGAGTGATAACACGTATTGTTAACCTGATAATGTTAATGTCAACCATATATATGATATTATTATACCAAACGAACATAGAAAACGAATCGAACGTAATGTCTTTAGCAATTGTAAGCACCGAAATGACGTTTGAACCATTCGAACAGCTATCAGGGACAGAGATAAGACTCATTACTTTAACGTTTAATGTTCAACACCACGCGATAATGTCAATCTGAAGTAATTTTGGATTGTCATATGGCGTACATATGGACACTTTACAAGGAAGATCACGTATATGTGGCATAATAATGGAAGATGGCTAGTCATTTTGGCATAGTTAGGTCGAATATTTGTCAAAATATGCTGGTCACTCACGTCACATGACAAGACAAGCTATGATTTTAGCATTCTTATAAATACTAAGCGTAGAAACCAAATCGGGGAAAGAGGTCACGAACACAGACAGGGAAAACTAATTCTGGACCAGATTTCTCGTGATGTAAGTTCTAATATTTTGGTAACAATTAAACGTTCATATAAACTACGGCTTTGACTATTTGTCATTTAACTCTTTTTACTATACGTTCTATTGTTCTTCATTTGATAAAGATTTTTATGTTTTTTTTTATCATTTAAAGATTAATTTAGACCTTCTGAATAAAATTTAAACAAAATTTATAGTAGAGTACTTTGTGTGTATTTGTAATGTTATAATACATGTAGCAATAACTTCAACTTTGCTTAAACTAATATGTTTTCGGCGTCTAATCAATTCTTTTTTAAGCAAAATTTGATCATTCAACATTCATGCGTGGGTATCATTAGATAACATTTAGATATGAACATTTTGCTTTAGTTTATATTTAAGATGTAAGAGGCTGCGATTTTCATAGAAAGTTTCTTCAATAATACTAAATAATTGTATTGTTCATGTCACAATAAGGTTTATGTAACAACAATTTCAGCAGTTTTATATGTGCAAGATACAAGCGGTTATAATATCGAAATCATGTATTAAGGTAAAAAAGATTATACAATGGATCTATCCAGTCTCTTAAAAGCATCATCGAAGAATCCAATATTGAAAGGGTTCGCCTTGCAAATGATTAGCCGAATAAAAATGTACATAAAATGCTTCAAAAATCCATTGTTTATAAGGTATTATAAGGCAAGGTTAAGACAAAACTTTAGATCCCCAGCTCGGTTGTTGTACGTGGTTTTGAGATGCTAAAACGGCTTGAGTAAAAACTGTGACTTCGATAAGTGGTATATGCTGAATTCACTGCCAGCGACTGATTCTAGATTATGAAAATGGGCCGAATATTTTTGTTTATGAACAGATTACTTAGACTTTTTCAATCGCACACAGATACATCAGTGACATAGTTTATTACTCTAATTGACTTTCGTGATTCCATTTGTTTGCTGGTAATAAATCACAATGACTGTAGGCAGATGCACCGTACGTTGATAATTCGAGTGTAATTTGTCTAAACAAATACAATGCACATGACTGAATGTCAAGGTAAAAAGCCTACATTCTTTAAAACAGACACAGGCATTAGTGATAATTGATGTATGACGTCCATATTGATTACAAATATACTTAACTCACAGTTGAATTCTGTCTGCAAGGTTGTCATGATGACAAAGTCTGTAGACAACAACTTATGATATCATGGTTTGTTTTTCGTCTTATGTTGGTGAAAGATAAAAAGCACCGTAAAGAAACAAATTTTGAAATAAATAAAACATAATGCGATTTTAACATTTTTATATTTGGAGTGAAGAATTCCCTTGACTTCTTACACTCGTTTTATATGATTGATGCCAAGTTTTCATATGCATCTGCAAAACGTGTTTGATAAGGTATGTCAAGACATATTTATTAATTTTAAATAAGGACACACATAATCGCTACACGTATTAAAATATCGTCAAGAAACTAGTTTATAATACTTTCCGCTGGACTTGTTATAACTTAGTTAACTTACGTATCATTTCCGTTGTTCAAATATTTACAAAACAGTAAAGAAAAGAAACTTTAAATTTATCCAATCACCAAAGCATGTGCCATATTTAATCTCTTTCAATTCGTTATGTAAGAAAATTGTTGATGAAAAACCTTTAAATAGTGTGACTTTTTACATTAACACATTCGTTATACTATAATGTATTTTTAAATTGAACAGAGCCAGTAATACACTTCCCTTGGTGGGACATTAACACAACACTATTAAGATCAACAACAAACAGAAACAGCAAAAAAAAACCCCAAAAAACAACAACAACAAACACAATAACTTCAATGAAAACATTGCGTTAATTTATCATAATTGTACATTACAGATGCGTTAATCATGGGCCATACACTCGCTTATTTGTGCCACTTGTTTAAAATAATGTGATGGATATTGTCATTCTATTAATTTCTCCAATTCGTTGAATTAATATCATTATCTATTATTATCTTCAACCTATATTTGTATAATGCAATCAGTTATGACTACAGTAAGATGCGATATGAATATCTTAAATTACACGAACAACTATTTGAAAAAGGTTTAAGTTTGTACTTTTAAGATACTGACGCACACTTGTAAACGGTATTCGATTGCACAACAAAAGACGTTGACGAAAAGCATCAAAAGCGGCGTTAAATAGGACAGGTAAACAGTTTAAGTAATATGTCAGTTACTAAAAAAACAACAACAATATGGACAAATTCTTATGTTTTTATTTAAAAATTAAGAAAGGTAACTTTAAATCTCTTACAATTATTGTAATGGAATCGATATGTTTGTACTTTATAGAATGGTTTATAAACACTTACAAAATAAAGAAGCAAAACGCTTAACCACTAAATATCTTTCCGAAATTCTACATATTTAGAAAAATAAAAAGAAAAAGAAGACATGACATAAATATTTTATATTTATAGGGAGTATCTAAGAAATATCCATCCTTATTCAGAATTTGCCTAAATGCTCAATGCACCGTTACGGTATTTATCATCTTATTCTAGTTATATTTCTGTATTATTTGCTTTAGTGAGTCGCTTATCAACAATAACTCACATACTTTTTACTTATACCAACATTTCGGCAAGAAATCAGAGTCATCTTATTTTATTGGTTGCATTTCTTTTCGAATAAATAATTTGATTTTTTTCGGGCTCTAACTGCATGCAGAATCAGATCGCTTTGTAAAAGATTAAAAGCAAATTTAAAACAATCACTAATCTGTTATTGGCTGCTATAACTTTCATTAAGAACGTTCTCTTGAACTCGCATTAGTTATTTACCTAACGTACGCGTGCCAAAATTAGATCAGAGAGCACTTTACATAGTACATACACCAAAGCAACCGATTTTATTTTATACCATTATGTATAAATGGTCATTGTTATTATAACATTTTAAAACGGATCCTGGATTTGAAGTGTGTTGACTAGTTCCAGGCCTTGGTTTGATTTAATGCTTCCTCTAATGACCATAAACCCACATGGAAGTAAGTGCACCTTTAAGTTAGTTGTAATTCAATTTGTCAGTCGATTGTCATCCTACCAATGTTCTCAAGAACCGAATTATTCCCGGTCCTTGCTCGTTAATGCCGAGATACAGTTGTTTTACTGACCGATTCACAAACAACTGTTTCGAACAAATAAATAACAAATTGTGTCTCTTTTCAGGGTTTTATTAAAATTATTTACTCCTTGTTGTTTTGCAAGGCATATATCTACCATATTAAGTGAATAAAATTTGCTTGAAGACGTTCTTCACTTGAATGATTTATGTGCACCGTTTTTTTTTAAAGATTTCCTAGAATATTTTATATATATGATGGATTTTCACATTTCCTTTGCATGAAATTTCACATTTTAATAAGCAGTTGACTTTAATATCAAACAAATGTTTCTGTAGAAAAACAGATCTGGGCACCCTATACGCATAAAGCTTGACTAAAGCTTATAGCTTTTTTTCTTAACACAATAATATGTAGCGTGAATCAAGTAAATATTTTCCCAAAATTGAAAAAGAGAAGAATCAAACACATCTGCCGAGTTCAATAAAATGCTTTTGTAGAAGAAAACTTTTTTGAACAGTATGTTTATTCCTTAAAAGTATTAAAATAAGTGGCAGCACGTATCAGTAAATGAAAACATACGAATCAAGAACACTATCAGCAACAATAACTATTGTTTCAGCAGTGTTTTCACTTTTCTTTATTGCACTCTGCCAATACAGTATCGTTAACTATCGCTCATATGCGGCAAAAAGTTCTGACTATAGTGTGATAAATTTTGTCATTGAAAGGGATTTTCAACCGAACTCGGTTAATGCAATCAGTCATGGTTATATTAAAGATTCGGGCTAGGCATATGGGAACTTGGCTCGGGTTTGCTCTTCTTGTTAAATGACTTCTCACAGATTTGATCGGTTTTTACATTTGCCTTGCATGGTAATACCTTTGTTCTGTTGCCTTTTCAAACTTTGGTAAATGTTGCAATGCTCATTGGACCTTGTCACATATTCTTATCGAAGCTGTTTTTCAAAACCTGATTTTGTTTGTAATACAATGTAAAATGTATTCTGCTTATGATAAACCTGTGTATAGTTTCTAAGATTTAAGAAATGAAATATCAATAACAGTTGCCGTGGAAATGTTTCTAAACTTTCAACATACTTTCTTTTAGCTTCAAAGAGCACATAAATGTTCTATTCGATAGTGTTTCAAGCTTCTATTTGAACAAGGTACTAAACACGCAGCAGTGTTTCAAAGTAGGGAAATAAAAACGGTTTTAAAATTATTGATAATTACACGTTAAATGTGTATTTGAACTATGTCCTTGGATATTACATGCTGATGATTAAAAATTATTAACGCAAAACATATAAATAGAATCACTTACGTATATGTTATGTATATATTTATTGATTTATCACTAATCATGCTTACTACGGACATTATAGTTCACAGCAGTACATTGCATCAGTGACATAAACATATTTTAAAATACTATCCACAAAACACCCGCCTTACGCCTTACGATAAGAATGCACTGTACCAGAATGGTATTATAACTATGTAAGCAAAATTGAAATCGTTTCAATTAAATCCGTATAGGGTTAATTGAAAGATTATTATGACAAAGTGTCAAGATGTTCTTTAAGATGCAAGAAATTAACATTAAATCTGTAAAGGGTAAATTTAAATATTATTATGAAAAAGTGTCATGATGTTCTTCAAGATGCAAGAAATTAAAACTAAATCTGTACATGTATAGGGTTAATTTAAATATAATTATGAAAACGTTTCAAAATGTTCTTCAAGATGCAAGAAAATATGTTATCAATATTTTGAAAAAGTATTGTTTGTAGAAATAATTATAACGGGCCTAGGACTTCTGTATTTCGTAATTCTGCTCTCTAAATGAAACAGGCTAGAACAGGTTACCAAGTACGCCACTTTTAGGATTGAATTGGCTAGCTGATTACCCAGGCGAACGTATTCTTGAGAAATCACCTACCGTATTGTCTTGCTCATTTGTGTCGGGATCAATTTGTATCACTAGCCCACACTCCATCCATTGTTTGGAACACAACAAGAACAGCAACAAACATCGAGTTAGATCGAAGAAATAGCAGTTCCTGGTCATAAAGATCCATCTCTATTCCGATTCTTACGACAACGGCAATTTCGGCGTATGTCTTAATAGGGGATTGTCTGGTGTCTATTATAAATAATAGCACAATCGTCTTTAACGTAGATGTTTGAGATAACAAGATACTTCAATGTGCTCGAAGTTGTTAAGGACACTTTTACTAGAAAGGGTTATTTCTGGGAAATGTCAGAGCATAAAACTGACTTTTGTCGAGTAGTGTTTACGTGTTTTACATGTGACAATCATGTTCTTGCTTACCATGAGGTAGACTTTAAACTACATTTGTTGCTGTCATTGTACTTAAAATATAGTCAGTTTTCACAAGTGTTATACTTGTTCTTCATTGATCAATCATTTTACACACACAAACACAGACACACGCACAGACACACACACAGACACACACACACACACACACACACACACACACACACACACACACACACACACACACACACACACACACACACACACACACACACACACACACACACACACACACACACACACACACACACACACAGACACAGAAACAAACTCACATATACACACAAACACACACACACACACACACACTCACACACACACACACACACACACAGACATACGCACAAGTGTTATACTTGTTCTTCATTGATCAATCATTTTACACACACAAACACAGACACACGCACAGACACACACACAGACACACACACACACACACACAGACAGAAACAAACTCACATATACACACAAACACACACACACACACACACACACACACACACACACACACGCACGCACGCACGCACGCACGCACGCGCGCGCGCGCACACACACACACACACACACACACATTTATATATATTTACATTTCTCTTTCAGCTGAAATCCCCATTGTATTTATTAGTTGCCTAGAAATGGCCATTAAAAGTGATATATTTCACTTTTGCGATGAGATTTTGTTATCAAAAGCCTTTATTAAAACTAAATTATAAAAAGAAAACAAAATTGCGCGTTGGTATTTTATTAACCACAGTGTGTGTTTGTTTGTATATATATGTACGTAAGATAGCTTCCCTTATTACTAACTCTTCCCTTCATCATTCAATATATACTTGAATCAAAGAAAACAAACACAAATAATGTAATTACTATTTGTAATTGTAGTAGCACTTGGGCAACCAACTGAAGTATATGTTAAAACAACATATTTAAACAATCCATCTTACAAACCACTTTCAATACCTACAATGCAATTTGTATGAAACATAGTACGCATTATGCATAAAACAAGAAACCTGCAATTTTTATATATAATATTAAATGAACTCTCGTTGAAAACATACCCTTTACATCAATAAAACTTAAACAAAAAATTAACCGTGTATCACTGTCGGCTGCTCAAAGCTGAATGACTTATCTACTAGAAAAGCCGCACGAAGTGCACGTGCGTTACATCGACACCTATCGTATATATCTCACGACAAGGGAAATTATTTATCTGCTTATTCATTTCAATCAAACGCAGAAAAATACATTTTCCATAAGGTCATCAATCTATTTTACATATAATATGGCTGGCATATAAAGAATAAACATTACTTTTAAAGATACCTCAAAACTATTAATATTATTAAAATACCGACTATACTTGTCTTGTATCAATGTATACAGTCGATTATTGTACAGCAAGCATGCCGTTACTGTATTCTAATTGATTTATTTTCATTTTTTGGTGATGAGAATCGTCTGCATATATGTGCTCTGAACGTTGCATGAACAACAGTGGAGATTTGTAATAAAAGTTTGTCAAATGTCATTGTGTCTATCAATTATTATGATATTGAGAAATCATGAGTATGCATCTGGTCGTTCAATGGAAACAAACAACAGACCTATTACTATCTACATGAGGCCGCGCTGCAGCGCGGAGTCTACTGTGATAACGTTTGCTGATTGCCATTGGAGAGTCATGTGACCATGATGTTTACCGATAGGATCAAAGCGGTAATTAGATATATGGTTCATCATCAAGCAATAATCTAAAAAAATGTCTTAAAAATCAAATGTCACATCAAAAACTTTCGTGATTGTCACAATACAAAACTGTCGTCAGATAATGGTTAATATGATAATTTTGCAACATTTTTTTCTACATATGTACCATCTTGGACAACCAATTAAATGGTGTCGGTTTTTTCCATTTCTTGCGTCGACTTAACTACTCCTCATCAAATACTTTTCTTGTATAATGTTTTTTTTTCTCTGATATGAACTAGTGTAGCCCTAAGCCTTTCTTTAATAACAGTAACTAGTTTTTCGACGTAGCTGTCTAGCCTCCCTTTTGATCTACTTAACAGATGATGACGCAAGGTAAACCAGACGGGTTATCACAGCGACTGCCGTAAATGGATGTGAGCAATTGTCCGGTTTACAGTGCGCTCTAATCTCGCCCTTCCGGAAGTTGATTTTTAAAGAGAAACAATGTGAATATAAATACTCAATCAAAGTAGAACAAATAACAATAAGAACATTCACCTACTGTAAATAACTGAACTGTAGACAGTGACTTTATATGTGTGTTAGTTCTTTTCCTGAACGTTCAACTCAATAAATCGCCGAGAAAATGACGGATAATGTAGAATATTTGTTATTTATTTGTTTAATATAACACTTAAACTTGTTTGTAAACATAAAACTATATAAAAAGATACAAATCTTTAACGCGAGTCAATATTGATTTATTATATAAGAAATACATTACAAGACACCATAAGACAACACTATGTCCTTTATAACAAAAATATATTTTAAATGGGGAAGCAACAGCCAAACTTTCGAGTAGAACCACTGGCGCGCCGCCACCGCATATCAGCAATACCTGCTCACGTCCACCTGGAAAATAAAGAAAATTGTTTGAATGGGTTTTCAATGTAAAATAAACGGAAAATCCTAAGTCAAACATATCATGCTGGTCGCGAGATTTTTCTTTGAAATAAATACATATTTAATTCATATTAATCGAACATATAAAGAGAATACTCGATAAAAGGACGGCAATGTTTAGCACTGCAATCAATTACTTGGAGCAATGTAACAGTTATGTTAACTTTATTTCATTAGAAAGATTCTTAACTTTCTCATTAAATGTAAAATACGTACGTGGAAACCTTTACCGAGAAAGCCATTTTTTGTAAATGACTTTAAAAGACTGAAAAACACAGAGACGAGACGTCACACACGAAAAGGAAACCAACAGTTACCTCATTGGAACAGTAAGTCGGTAAAATGTCCCACTAGGTTGATTTAACCTGGTTTGATTAAACCTGGTTTGTGTAGCGCTCCAACCTTGCACCAACATCGGGGATTAAATCTGATAAAAGAAACGTATATCAAGACAAAACAAGTCTCTCATTCTGGAAATCCCAATGTTATCTTAATCTAAGCGGAAACGAAACATCAAACTAAGCACGAACGCGTTTGTATTGATTGTAGGCAAAGATTGAATTAGTCGACTGATTGCACATTATCAACACGTGCAGACTAGCCTAATGAAAACTGAAGTGTTCATTTCAAGCTTCATGACGCCTGGTGAGATAATGGGAAGAATCTGTGTACAAATAATTTCTAATTTAGCAGTATATTAGCATCCTGCTAGTTCATTTGAATAAGAAATGAAATGCCAAAGTTGTAAGTTTACGCAAAAATGATTTACATTTTCTTTGAAATAGTTATATGAAAACTAACTCATAGATATTTTCAGAATATATATATATTAATATTAATTAAAGGCACACACTCTCTTTTGTTCTTTAAACCTCGACATTTTGTTTTTGAGTAAAACAATTTTCTAATTGCATCAGTGATACTTCCTTTTTAGTGTTTTAGTTTTAAGTAATTTCTGCATACAAAAGATATTAAACACCTAATAATTTTCCGGATTACTACTGTTTTCTCCATACATGTATACACATTTACAGTGAGTACCCAGTACAAACTTAAGCAGAAAATACTTTTCTTTTTTATATTGTAAATTAAGCTATAAACAAGTTATGAATTCGAGATTTGAATTCGATATATGAATTCAATATCATCCAGTCTTGTCAATGCTATAAAAGAATAAATTAAAATATAATAAATAATGATAAGATAATAAATAAGCGTATTATTCATCACGTTTGTTGTTCCATTCTTGATACATGCATTAGTTTGCATTAGTAAAGATATTAAAATGCTAGTTGTGCCATATAAACGCAGTCAGAAATATATGTTTTGTGTTATACAAATAATTTCATTACATTATTGCTTGTGTCAGTAAAATTAAAATTTTAAATTAACAGTAAAATTGCGGAGTTAAACTGTATTGACAAATTGCTGCATCTACAGAAAACCACTTCCTTTAATGATACGTTTCTGTAAAACTGTTCGCACGGCAGGTTCGGTGGGATGGATGGTTTTCCTTATTTTTCTACCGGAACTTAACAATTTTGTTTCAATTAAAAAATTGTTTATTTTACTTATTTTTACGACAAGAAGTCTTCTTTTAAATTCATCAGCTTTCTTGACTTGTTCAGTCGGTCTATTGGACTAATTGACTTAAGGCAATGTAAATTGGATGAAATTATGTCATTTAAGTGCTTCAGAATTGAATGACTAGAGAAAATTTATTACAATACAAAACGACATTTTCATCGTGTTTGTTTTTGAAATGCATCGCAGCGATCAATCTTTATAATGACGTCTAGATATTTGGTGGAGATTGACCACAGACACATGTCTGTGTAGAACCACCGACGCACCGAAAATCTGGAAAGATCTGGAAAACTTTCTCATATTAAGTCTTTCGTCTGGACCCGAGCCCACGCGCTAAGAGACTAAGCAGTCAGAAGTTACAAATTTTGGAATCTACCACTACGCCATGAGCGCCCTAAAAAGTTAAATGCACGAAAGACTTTGAACAATTAGATCTATTCACTAAACACGGAAGCAAAAAATGCAAAAGTTCATGTATTTCTACATGCATTTCACTTTATTTGATAAACCTTGATAAAACGTGTGGACATACTTAAAAAACATAGCATATCTAAACAAAACAATTATGCTTAGTCCTTTATCGCAATTTCATATAAATTCGCCCTTTAGTCTTTTTGACACTCTCAATCCAAAAAACAACAACAAAAACACGCGAGTTTTACTACAACTTGCATCATTATAAAGGTGCGAGACAAACCCTTTTAATTTATTAGCCAGTATGCTAATATTCATCGAGAACAATGGCAAATGCGTAGTTACTCTTCGCCAAGAAATATCAGAGCGAATATTCGTACCGTTAACCGTTGTGTAACGTCCAACTCGTGTTTAGGAAATTGAATTGACTTATTTTGGTTAATACTAAATGTCTCTTCTGTATCTTAAAGTAAAACAATATCTATCACTTGTAATATTTTCTAAGAAATGCCTTTTAGCTGTTGCAGTTTTCATCTATTACTGATGTTCAATGATGACTTATAAGTCTTCGCTAAATTAATACATGATGCAAATTCGTTTACCATTTCTGCTCTTATAAAAATCGCTGTTTTAATCTGCATCACCATTAAATCTAAGAACAGGTTTTAAATGAAGTTAGTACGATAAAATACACAATGACGCTTAACTGATTTTTGTACGAAAATTGCTCCCTATTTTGAGATATAGTAACATGTTGAATATAGCTTTCAGTCAATTGTAGAGAAGTTTAAACCTAGGTTAGGAAGGTTATTGATGACGCCTTTCACGACCAAGACCTAGGAAACTATGAAAAACAAAGAGCTGCAACGATTAGTCTAGACGCATAACTTTTTGTTAGTCCCTGGTGACTTAGGGATACGTCTTCTTCAATATTAAATGGCTTCTGAATTAATATTTTTTAATGTGAACACTTATTCTTGCTTGGTTTTATGTCTCAAGTGGCAAACGTATTTAAAACGTGATTAGAATAAGATTAGACTATATTTTTGATTTACATTTTTCACAAAATGGTTGGTTAAATAGGACCATCAAGATTTAATAACAATCTCTCGAGAAGAACGGTCAATATTACATTAGACAAAATTATTTAATCATAAACAGGAACTTAAAGATGATAAGGACAACTATGCGTTACATGTTATTTAAAAGTGATTAACTAAATGTATACTTCATTTGAAATTAACACACTCATACTTCACCACAACATTGGCGACAAAAATGTTGAAGCATAGGTAATTATGGAAGAAGACAAATAGACATCAACCATTTTATTTAAAATAATAAATAAAATATTCTTTCATGTTTAAAATGAGAAAGGAAGGGCTAGAACTATAGCTTTTTCGAAGAATGGGAAAGAAAACAGGACTTGAGATGTTAAAATAATTTTAGTAGAATTACAAGTATGAATTTCAGGTTAATAAACGCGGTCAAATTATAATATCATGGGGTTAAAAAACAACTCTTTTAAGAAATATAACGAAATTGAATCGTGCCAAAAAATAAAAGGTTCAATTGATCGAACTTACATTTGAGCCAATAAAAGGACATACATTGTTATATCCTGATGACTGAGGCTGTTTCCTTTGCGTATGAAAGAATCATTATGTAGTAGTTAGGTAAGTCATTCATATTTCCATGCGATGGGTTAAATAAATGTATTTTATTGTTATATTTTGTTTAAATTTATATATTTGGATGTTATATTTATTTATATGTACAGTATACCTTACTGCATAAACCGTGCTATTTCTAAACAAGCAAACACTTATAAACTGTGCATCATTAATATGATATGCATTAATTTCTAAGTGTGCATGGTTTTTATCCTGGCCATAAACTTCCTTCGACTGCACATTTGTCATAGCTATTAAAACATTAAACATATCTACCAAAGAAGCAACATGTTATAGATCACTGTTTTATTAAATCCGTAAAGCTGTCATATTGACAAAGTCTGTAGACAACAAGATGTGACAATCTAGTATGTCTTTCTTTTCTAAATGATGATAGAGAAAAACGACTACATCACCAGTCAGAAGAATTTGTTTAAGTTAAAAAATAACGCATATCTGCACGATGGTTTTGGACTGCTAAACTAAACCTTCGTATGCATAGACTATGTTAATAAGAAAATGTCCTTTAAGAATATATGACAAAGTTCTATGAGCATTGGTACAGATATTTAAATTTAAACTGCTTCTAGACAAAGTTGTATAGGGTAAATGGAACGTGACAATAAATTTGTCGCTTCAACCACGCACTTCCTGAAAGTTTTTTTCTAGCAGACAAACTGTGTAAATAAAATTACCCCGTCAATATAAGACAGCAGGTACCTTGGAACCGACAGTGGGCAAAAGGACCGACTGAGGTGCTTGTGGTAAAAAACAAATTAAAATATTTATGACAACATGTTATATTTATGTATTTTAAATATTTTGATTATAACTTTTAAATCCTAAAAATAAAATTTGCGATTATTAAATAAAGTTTTGTAAATTTTAACACAAAATTAAAATTATCATATACTCCTAAACATTACATCACCGTGCAAAACCTTTTCCTAAACATGATAACCAGAATGTGACTGGCAACTTTGCTATAGTTGAATGCAATAGGTGATGAAATATGACAGATTAAGTAAATAAATAGATCAAAATGAAAAGTAAATCAAAACCCTGCGTTTAATGAAGACACAACATCGTTGAAAGGTGAGAGAAAATATCAGAGAGCGTTTTCAGAAAAAGGTTTCGTCTGGAACAATTTACAGCATTATATAATATATAAATATATAATATCTTACATATATACAATGCTTAAATTTTTGCCATTCGTTTAAGATTGACTCAGTATGCTGGGTAGCTTTTCTTTAAACGTTTTTGTTAAATTAGCCGGTTTCGATTTCAACCATAAACCGATCTCCCAGAGTTCTGTAAAATTATAAAAAGGTCACTTATTTAGCAGAACCAATGAGAATGTTACGTTGTAGGTTATTTGGATCAATGTACTTTTTTAGTAAAATGAAATAGTTGGATTATTTAACAAAACGGTTGACTAAAGCAATACAAATTGATCACCACTTTTGTTAAGTAACCAAGCTAGTTAAATTTAACCAGGGTTAGACGATGACAAACGGTTTACTTTAACCATTGTGTTTATACAGTTGGGTGCTGTTAAATTAGATTCAGTAAAACATGTCCCATAAGATTTGTTCAAATCACATCATTTGCAATGGATTTTTCATTGCTTGGAAAGTAAGTTCAATTCACATTTATATGTTGTACATTAACCTCAATTACATATCCCATTTGCTGGCATTATTGAAATCAAAACTTTGTTTAAATGGATCTCCAAACACTTTGTTCTTTTTATGTGAGCTCATATGATCGATCATTGTGAAAAAATAAAAAAAGTTAAATAAAATTCCATAGCTGATCGCATGTTTTGTGTCTAAATACAAAAAAGTACTGGTGACTAAACCTCACGTCAAACAGAACTGCCAAAATGGTGAAGTTGAAACAAAATGTAATCTCTGACCGGCTTCCTTCTGGAGCCAATTTTTTGTCATTGATACCGGGCGACCAATTCATAGGTTTATTAAAAGTCACTTAAACATGTATGTCTGACGTCATGTTATTTAACAAAAATTACCATAACATTCTTAAGCTCATTTTGGGTAATAAGAATATCTGCATAATACGCAGAATAAGATTACAATAAGACAGATCAATGCATCGGAACTAACTCTTTATCATTATTTACACATAATCTTTAGAATTATACTTAATTAATAAAACACGCTTCCACCCAGAACACAATGAATGACTGTGGTTATATATGGATTATTCACTGCTTAATCACGTTCTAAGTTTTATAGCAATACGCAAGCAGGTTAATGAAGTTGAAACATCAGAAAATATCGTTAACCATATTGCTGATAATACTTTCGATGTTACTTTAATGTTATCGTATTTTTTAATAAATATATGTTAAATAACAGGACTTATTTTCAAAATAAAAAAATACAACGTATATTAGTTACGTTACAACATTAACATTTTTAAAAGCAACCATTTACGCATTGGCGCCCAGTCTTGTTTATTGTTTAAGTGGTCTTAGCAAAGATGTCAAAAGTCCATTTCGTGAAGAAAGCTAGTGATATATGAGTACTTAACCATTGAAATGATGCGTTGCTTGTCTTTTCAGTTTGGATATTTATTACAGGAAGACAATGTTAAGTTGAAAACCGTTTATGCTTACTTTTCATGTAGCTGCGTTTAACGTTGTTTACAAACGAATATAACAATGTCGATGTATAACTATAATATTTACAAATATGTCCTAACATTACACACAAATACTTACCATAAACATAAGACAATGCGAACAAAAATACAGAAAATAACAACAGCTATTTCATTGGAAAGTTAAGTTGTCAAAGTAACATTGGGTGCTTAATTCGTCAACATACTTCTTTAATACTAAGGGATGCCCTATTTCAGTAAATATGATACATTAAAAACGAATATGTATATACCGGCAATTAATGCTTTGGCAGCTAATTAGTTCGTCGGCAACAAAACTATATACATATTGTAATTTCCTCGGCAACCGTTTTTAATAATAAAGGGAAAATTTGAAACAAAATGAAATAATTCTTGCGATGACTTATGAGTTCTGCATAATTTAAGCGCCATTTCTCAAAAATGATGTTTATTTAATTAGTATTTACAATGATTAAACTCGTCGAAAAATAGCAAATTCTTAGAAACTACAGAAGAAGGCAGGAGAATACCATTTGAAGCAAGAAACATTATTTAAGACCTTATGAAGGCAACTTCTGTATAAATGTGCCGATATCTTATTTGAAAATGGCATAAAATCAACAAATAAAGGAAGATAAACTCCTAACGTTTTACTTCTTGTTCCCACAAGCTCATTCTCCTTGTGATGACGTAAAAGTCTCGGTCCTCGCCAATCGCTTGGGATACATGTACCTGCCAGTCTGTTGCTGCACCAATGGGCCGTGTTAAAATGCAAAATTGTGTGTTGTTTACCTCGCGGGCGCGTAACTGGCGATCAAGCCGCAAAGAACCAACTAATCAATCTAATATTGGTTTTACCAATTAACTAGAAGACAGAAATATAACCCAAATTTGGGCCAGTGAGACGTTTGAGATTGACAATTGGAAGACTTTTGTGCCGACAAAACACCGTAGGCTGTGCTCGTTGCATTGTGTAGAAGACGATCTATTCTGAGTAATATTGTATTTAAACAAAATCAAAAACTTATCTTGACGACGAACATTTCAAGTACCCAAGCAAGGCAGACCTTATGTAGGATAGTCAATAATCCGAGTGCCCTCCCCAAAAAGCACCAAGCTTGAGCTATAGCTTTTTTAATTCAACAAAATAATGGGCTAATTATACTTTATTATTTTTATGAGAAAGGTAAATATTATGTCCCAATTAGAACAATCGATTTATAAAAACATAGACACCTTAGCTCGTTGCCCGGAGTAAATATGCCAGTTGCTATTTCATCAGCCAGTAAGGCTTTTATTTATTGTATGGATATTTAAACTTTATCAACACTAAATACTTGCTACCAAAGTCTGTCTAAGCATGCATGCATTTCCATAGAGACTTGTGGACTCAAAATTACATTTGTGATTAATTGATTTTTAAGCGATTGCTGTATTCCGATTCTACTCATACAACTTCAGTATAATGCATTACTATGGGCTTAAAAAGCTTTTTTAATGCAGGGGAAAATTATATTATTACAACCGAGTGCCTGAGAAATAAACCATCAATCAATTTTCTGCGATCATTTTGTCTTTGCTGGTAAAAAATGAGGCAAGGTTTTCCCAAACAATTTGCAGATATCGATAGATTTATACATAAGTAGTTTACAAAAGTCAACATTTGACATCGACATAAGGACACATAGAATTAACTTAGTAGCGTATAAATATGTGTACATAGAGTAATAACATCGTGTGAATCGATAAACCCCCTCAAATAGGTTCAATTAACATTTAAAATACTAACTAGGCTTTTTGGATAATCCAGTGGGGTATGTGTAATGACAAGGTTATAAATCTAAAAATAAAGCCAGATGCGCCATTTCTCCTGCCTCCCCGTCGTTCTTGGCCCCTGCACTACCCAAGAATGTAAATTGCCCCTACATGTAACAGATACACAGATGAACCGAAAGAGACTCAATGAGATATTTAACATAAGTCCGTTACCATTAAAATATTGACTCGACTTTTCGCATGCAATGGACAGGTATAATATAATGAACACGTTTAGTAATGAAAAATGACTTCAGAGGGATTTTCAGACACATCTGTTGGTTTTCAGAGCAATAAATCATCCCTCCTCTCCATTTTTAGACAAACAAATAAAATGAAATTCTAATACATTAAAGAAAGCACCACATTATTAAAACTAAAATGAAAACAAAAAATACCAAACTTAAATCGTGTTTTTTTTGTCCTTTAAAAATAAGGTGACGGTTTAAGAAGCATACAAATAAATATATAATCAAAGGAACACAGCTGTCTCTTAGGATTTAAAACCACTAGTCCAAAATGTAAGTTGTCATTACAGTCTGTGACGATGTTATCAAGAATACGCAAAATCTTAAAAAAATATTATTTTAAAAATAAGCTTTATAAATCCACATCGCGTATTTACCTGAAATAATTTGTGAGAAGGTACTACTCTATTTGCAAGTAAGGTATTGACCCTGTTTCTGAGATTATAACCAGTGAATAAAAAGTCATGAGATAAAGAACTTTAGATCATGGTTTACATGTCATTTAATATGTTAAAAAATAAATGAATCGCTTAAAGGCAACACTATAACAATTAAAATTTGTCTTTCATATACCTCAAAGTGACACGAGAAAGAAAGACAAAGCAAGCAAATAAACACCCCCACCCCCCTAAAAACAACAACAAACAAACCAACAACAAACAAACACAAAAACGGGCTAACAACTGCGCAACCTTTTTAATACAATTGTTGATTAATAGCTCGACCTTACTCTGGAAAAAAACACAGTTCGTACTGTCTTGCTCATTATGTCCGGAACAATTTCTATGAAAGGCCAATGTCCTAAAACTGTTTGTAAAATAAACAGAAACATTAATAAGCAACGGTTATATTAAGGAAACAGCAGTCCATGGTCATTAGCATTCATCTTAATTATGCTTCTAGCGACAACGATAATTCAGACCCTTTAAGAAAAATCGTATGTGTATTAACGGTAACAGACAATGTGACTTTATTGTAGTTTACTGTATATTACGTCATGATTCAGTTGGCAAAAAAGTCATATAACCAGTACATTTAACACAGAAATGAACATTTTCAAGCACACAAATACATTCCCATGACAAAAAAGAACATTCCGGATGATAAGTTCACATTAAAGCGCTAAAGACTTTAAAAAAATCGACGATCGTTATAAAGCCGGAATTAATCCTACGTGCTAGTTAAGTAAACATACTTTACTTCACATTTATATGATAGTGTCTTAAAGATTATGTATATAAACTATTTCCTCAAATGCATCACTGATATATTGCTAATAGAACTTTTTTTAACCCATCCCCAAATACCATCTGTACTTCTATTTATACAAACACAATCTTTAGGGATTTGGCACTCCACCTCATTGATTTCTCTCATAGCTTTCCGATAAGATGTCCTGGGTTTCGATTCTCATTAAAAAATGTTGCCAATTTATTCTTTGATGAGGTCATTTAAATTTCACAAAATATATTGTATATGTTTTATATTGAAAAGGTTCACATAACTATCTTTCCTTGTTTCGCAAAGAAGTTTATTTTCGTTTAAAATGATTTTATATTTAAAAGCTTTGTTTATAATTGAGAATGCAGAATGTCAACTACCCGAAAAGCACTCCCACATTTTCTATGTCTTTGTTTAATTTTAAGTTTATGGTAATGTTATTTGTCAGTTTTAAAATAATTTAAGAAGTTGACATGCACGCGTGATAAATACAATAGCTAAATAATGAGAATCCTCTTGAATGGTAGAAAATTTTGATTAGTAAAATTGGTGTATGGTTAGGCATCTTAAAATAAAACTCACTTTTACATTCAGAATTATGTTATGAATAATCTTTTGTATTTTGTTTAAGTTTGAAGGGAAACATGACGAACATGCATGCGTTTGAACTGAACCTACCGGGCTGAATATACGATACTTCTATATACATCTTGATTATCCCGTATTCTGGTCAGATGCCATATGAGATTATAGTCAGAATTTGTGGCCCGGTAAGTCTTTAAAGTACTGCAATTTTGATACGTTTCACGCATATTATTTGCTTTTATCTACACCAATTTTAAGAAAGATAGCGAATAAAGTTCATTTCCAAATCTGTCAAGTTTTGCTGTGTTGTATATTTCACAATATTACAATATTACAATGACGGCAATTATACAAAGTAATCCGAGGCTCTTTTCTTTACTGAAAGCACAAGAAAAAACATAAATACTATGTATTATTCATGAAGGATTGAGGGAACGTCGGGTTATTATCGCACTTATTGCATCGTATCATTCCATTGGTCTTTTGACTATTATATGTAACTTCGTGGACGTAATTGACTTTTGTTAACAGGTAATCGCAATGACGGAAGTTTTTTTTAAACTTCTGTTGAACACTTTTTGCAAAGTGTAGTTTTGTTATTTGTAATAAGGAAAGGTATAATATCTATGACAAACAACAAAATAAACAACAACAGTTTAATCGTAAACCAACAAAACAAGTGGTTAAGAAAATTGCTTTACTCAGTAAAGTTACTGAGTGCTTGATTTTATTTAGTAATCTGGAAAACGCCTTTTCACGAGCTCCAAGAGTTCACGAAATACTACTGTGGTAAGACAATATTTTCGGAGCTTTCAATTAATTTAATAATTAGATAACTGTTATGGTACGTTGAAAAAAGGCAGTTTTTCGAACACGAATAAAAATATGAAATCACATAAAAAATGAGGCGCATAACATTCACTTAAAAGCAATAACATTATAACGTTTAAAACATATAATTGATTGTTTGTTATTATGAAGTTGTTAAAAAAGATGTAAGTAATTTTGGAAATGAAATGTATGCAATATTAATTGAGCCATTTGACATAAAATATACATGACCTATTTCTTTATCTTAAACAGTAACATTCGTACATGTATCCAGCATATGGTAGACTTTCGTCGTTCTTTCCAAGTATACAAACGGGCTTATATTCAACCCCAGACCACTAATAATGAAGCATAATTTTCAGCGGAGGAGACATTATTTGAATTATTTCGAGATAAACACTTGTCTGTTTTTCTTTAAATATCCCTCTTGTCGTAGGTATGCTTGTCTGCAATGTAATTTCTGTCGCTTGTTATTACAATTATAGTTTTAATTGTGTTCTGGTTTTCTTATGCATTGCAATGTACCTATACCGAATGACTACTGCTAGGGCGTGTACAAAACTGTATATACACATTTTGATGTCGTTAGAATGAGGATCAGGTTATCGCTGCGATGAATTTCTAAAACGCTGCAGCAATAAGGTTCTTATGTTGTATGTATATTTGATATTTCTAATGAAACAAAAACATGTGTGTTTCTTATATAAAGTGATAAAAAATTGCATTGATGTTCTACAACAACTTCCACGCTATACGTGCTTTACTGGCAGAATTAATTTCTGAAACACATCAACGTAAATAGACGTTTAAAATTTGGTCAAATTATGTAATGTAGTGTTGCAGTTTTATTGAAAAGATATACACAGCTATTTTTAAAGGCTTAACCCGATTGAACGTTGTCCGTTATTTGCTCCATTTAGAATTCCCAAATCTCCGTCATTCTTGGAGTCTCAGTTTTATCATAAACTAAGCTAAAACGAACTATAAACATAAAACATAAGCCGTAACATATATTGATTGTAAGCAATGGTCGTATTAGTTGGCTGATTAAACATAATCATCACATGCAAAATGGTGTAATGACAAATGACGTGTTAATTTCAAGCTTCCTTGACTCCTGGTGAGATATTGGAATGCCTGCATAGTTAAGTTTACAGTACAATAATTATCTTCGGGTTTATTTGCAATGAGAAAAAAAGTGACACTACTTTAAGTTTTCACAATTCTTATCGAACAATTTTTTTTGGTGAAGTGAAAAATATAAATGTCCTACATTATTTAAGAATTTTTTATCGGAACAAAACGTACACCCCCACACAACAACAACAACAACAATAACAACAACAAAACAACAACAAAACAAAATCTTAACATTAAAATCCTAAATAAAAAATTGTAAATGGTTAGTTTCATAAGGACCTGACTCGATTTAATGTTGTAAGGGACTTTGGAGCCGGAAGAAAAAGACATCAAGGAGCCCCTTATGCATTAGCATTTTATAAAAGAATACAGTCATTTAAAACTGTTTGTATTTGCTCTGCCGAAATGCACCCGTAATGTTAATGAAAATAATAAGGTTCGACATAAAAAGACATTGCTTAAAGGTTCTTGAGGTTTAAATAGCATTGAAATTTAGTAACCCTCACCTTCAAAATAGCCTTAAAGGTGTCCTTGCTTTGACAGAAAATAGAATCAAAGGATCTAAATTTATCTAAAATAGTCATTGTTTCAGATATGTGCATTAATCTTAAAAAGAAAAGACAAAATGCAAAAGACAAATACATTAGAAACTTTTAAACAAGCTACAAAGAAAGTATTGTTTCGCAAATATATTTTCTTACATACTTATTATGTCTATTGAACAAACAATGAAAGTTAAAAATGCTTCAGGAGACTAAACACTCAGAAACCTTAATTATTTCTGTTTGTACTGCATACCTGTAAGATTGGATTGAATTAATGTAAATTAAGGAGAAAAATATTGTAACGTTGCAGTGGCACACGGTATCCGTTCTTTAAATCTTGTTTGCCGTTGCCTTTATGTCTTTTAATTAGGAACTGATTTCGATTGATACAGTTAATCTGGTCGTAAAAGGATAACCCGTTGTGACAATTTAGAAAATGCATTTGTGACTTCTCAGCTTCATAGACTAACTAAAAACTCAAAATCTCCGTAGTAAATTACTGATAGATAAATCAACGCTGCAGCTTTCCGTAGATTTGCTTGATGCTGACAGGAGTCGTTGCATTAATAAAGCTATAAACATGTATTACCATCCTATTTATATTGGCAATGGCTTATTTATAACTTTGAATAAGTTGGTCAAAAGCAAACAGCTACTCAACGGGAGAACGAGCTGAAGTTCAAAATTGACCATAATAATCTACAATAAGCTTTCTTTAAACTATTCTACACAATATCCAGTTTACCTATATATAATCTCACAACGTCGTGAGTACAGGAGACAATTTTGTCAAGTCAGATTATGTTAATGAATGACCATGACGTCATAGTTAATGATTAAATTAATAATTTGTTCACAGTGTCTTAGAAAACTATGGTTAAATTAGTGTTGATACTGTTAAATCTAATTAAATCTTCTATTCTTAACAACATTATTCGCATACGGCATTGATTTTTATTATTCCTTATAGCAAATCGCTTTTTAAACATTGTTTGTTAATTGTGTGTTAATTAAGATCGAAAGATGTTTTCATTGTTACATATCTTGAAACGCATAGAAAATGAAAGTTAAACATAATTGAAAGTTCATATGTTATAATTAAAAAATAAACATAAAAGTAAATAACAAAGTTCGACAAGAAACATATATACATGTATAAAGTTTAAGGCATCCATAAAGTGCGGAGACGTTTATTTAAATTTGCCAGGGTGTTTTGCACCTACTTTTTCTATTGTCATAAATGAACCTTTCTTTCCAAGAAAAAAGTGATCGTGTCCTCATTAATATACTCTTAAATTCAATACGTTGATAACCCAATTGAAGCGAAAGTGAGATATCAAACTAAAGTATATATTGATTATAGGCAACGGACGTATAAATAGGCTACTTGCACTTTATCAATACATGCAAACTTGCGTAATGAAAACAGACAGATCCTTTTTAAGCTTCGTGACTCCGGATGAGAAATTGGAAAAACAAAAATAATTGTTTTATTTTAAAAGGGATGATCACGATGATGGTACATTAATCGTAAAAAAATTATACCACATGATTTTACCGTTTTTTTAATTCTAAATGAATTATTTACCTTCACAGAAACTAATTTTTAAACATTGAAAAATTCAAACGAATAGACGCTTTCTTTTCTTAAATGTGGAAGTTGTACAAGATACGTCTTCATACATGCTTCCAAATTCAAGACCGTATTAGCAATTGGGTTAAGTCCTGTGATACAATAGCACATGCAGGAAGTATTAATGTACTGTATTCATAAAGTTTTAAATACTTTTATATTTCTTTCAATTATTATTTCATACATTAAAAGGATATTATTATATTAAGCTCTTCAATTGATGAAGATAATCTTGCGCAATTTCTTCTTTTGAGAAGCAGGCCCGTTTACAAAGGTCTAAAATGAGTAAAGTAATCTACCATTAAGTGTTACAGTTATGCTAAGTCTACAATGATTGAACAAAATCATACCATTTCCTTTTGAGACTTAATATAGATTTAGGATGAACGTAACAGGACGTTAAATATACACATATTATAAATATTTCCTTCCCAATACGCAAGCAGATAACATTTATTTATTAAGCATATATTCATTTTTTTCTATCCTCATTTAGTCAAGTCAATGCCCTCTCAAATACGAATTTCTAGAAGCGTCATTTATTAAAACGGTTGTCGTCATCGCTAACACTTTTTTCATAAATAATGGTTTCGATACAACTGAAAGCACATATTTTATATTTTTTTTCCACGAAAATGAACGAAAATATGAGAGTTCATTTAGGAAACATACATTAAAGTAAACAGCTAACGTATATTTGGCACCAAAACATGCTCTGTGTGTCTGCCTGGATAAATCATAGACAGTTTGACAAATTGCTTAGACAATTTAATCAGGCATCTATCATATGATATTGTCTATTTCTTGCGAATACACCGAAAGGCGTCTTGTCTCAAAAGTGTATTGATATTGTCCCTAGCGAAAGAAAGAGGAAAAAGCATTTAGTTTCTGAATCATTAGGTTTTATTTTTCTATCGTTAGCGGATTATTGGTGTATGTTGTAAGACAATATACCTTTAATGATATACATTCCTTTAAAGATAAAAAGTATTTGTCGTCTATTAGTATAAGAATAAGTACATTAATAAAAAACGGCTGCAATAGCTTAAGTGGTAGAGCGTCCGCTTGCGGATCGGGAGGTCGAGGGTTCAAACCCCGACCGGGTCAAACCAAAGACTTAAAAGTTGGTAAGAGTAGCTTCCCTCCTAACGCTCGGGGCTAAGGGGACAGCATTACGCCTGACTCGTCGGTGTCAGTAAAACCGGCCAGGTTCAGTCCATGGGTACCTCATAAGAGCCATAAGAGCCCTGTGCTATAATGAAATGTCGCTGCACAGTATCGGAAAAATGCCGGCTAATCCCAATCCCAATCCCACATTAATTAAAATCTTAGCATTTCATATGCAGAAACCAACACATGGCAATAAAAATTATTAAAGAAACCGCCTGTTTCATAAAAAAAAGTCATCTTTGCCTGGAATTGAGTTGGAAACAACGTAATAAGATACTATTGAATGATACGTCAAGACAGGGTAATGCAAGTATGATCTATCAAAAAGTTTAAAAGAGATTGAAATACATTTGTTCTTAATAAACCAGTTTAAATTAAAATACTATTGTAAAGTTCATGAGTAAATTCTGTTGTTTGCCTAGATATATTGAGGCGTGTAACTTCCACAAGATTCACTGACCGAATTGTAATTTGACAGTTAATATGACTGTTAAACTGTTTCAAACTGATTTTCTTACAAATTGAGCATATACATTGACCCCGATTTCTAGGTTGACCAACACAATGATGATGGAATCAGCTGTACTTGAAAAGCTTAACAAACCGGTTACGGCATCTCTATATTTATTAGATTTTATTTATAATCTTGTAAGTTAAAGTATTGACGTATATATTTGTCATAGCTTATTAACTTACAAGTATCACGTGACTCAATAAAGTGAATAATTCAGAGAAAAAGTACATACAAATGTAAGTTAAACGAGAACATTAATACAATACAGCTACGTTTCTATAATAATGCTAAGTGTTGATTAAATTAGTACTAGACTATTAGAAGTTTTTGTTTTCTCATCTATTTTGGCGTGTCCGCTATCATTCTAGCACTCTTTCTTTCGTTACAGCTTGATATTCTACTCTGTGAAAAACAGACATCCCGTAAACTTAGATGATTGTATTTTGTTTCAATGAAAATGTGGGTATAATGACTATTAAAGCCATGTGTTTAATGTTTATATCCCATCTGTCTGGATTTAAAGAACAATAAAGACCTCAGTTACAATAATTTTGATATCATATCTCTAGCGGAGGCAAAGCTTATACCTTTATGAGACAATAATTCTGTCTCCGGCTAAAACGCTATTCTTCTGTGTTATCTTTTGTTGGATATAAAATTAATATTAAATATTTTTATAATTATATATAAAGGTTAAATAACAAACAAACAAACAAACAAACAAGCAAGCAAACAAACATATTAACTTAAATAAAAAAAAAAACACTAGGAAAACACGTTTGTTCAAACACTATTTACCTTGTTACAATAACATAAATTTAGCCATCTTTTCATTAAGCTCGAACAAGCAGTCAATTATAGAAGATTATAACATAACTTTTAAACTGTTTCCTGTTAGCAATGGTTTGGCAATGATTAATTAACTTGTAAGCCATAGAAAAAAAGTTTTGATTACAACGCAGACATGACTAAGTATCGCTGTCAAGTCATGAAAGGAGCGTATTTATAGTAATAAGAGTATTGATTGCTTCCAATCTGAGATTTACAGTAACCTTGCCTGGCTTAAAAAAGTTTTAATTATAATTAAAAATTAGTTAAAAGTCGGGTCAATATTGTTAAAGGAATTGTGCAGTAAATAACTGAAGTCTGTTAAAAACAACACAAAACTGTACAATTAAGACAATTAACATTTTATTTTATAATTAACCCAAGGAGAAAATATAAATAAACGATAGGATTTAACATGAAAAGTACCATATATACGTTTGTCTTATGGCAGCTGCCATGTGTAGTTTGTACTAGTATATCAAATTATTATTTTTACATATACTGCCAACAAATGAGCATAGTATGTAGCTGTACGTCTGTCTTAATAAAAAATGTCTCGATTGGTGAATTTTTAAACTTTCATATGAGTTTAGTAAAACTTTTACATTCAATCTCCACACGATAGCTAAATACTCAATCAGTTACTATTTGTATTGGTACACATTTGTATGTACATGTTATATTACCAGATACGTTTATTTTTGCTTCTTGCATCTAAACTGAGTATATTAAAGCCATTTGCCCGTTCTGGCCAACATTATTAAATACAGCTTGAATGTGATATTTCTTCCATGTCTCGACGAATACATCTTAATGTTTAACACCTGTCAGGTAAAATTGTCTGCGTTATCTTTCAAATCGTGTCCATGTGTTGCTTATCTAGAAATTCGCAAGACATGTGTCTTACGTAAATACAGTTATGGCAATGATATCGGAAACATTTTTATCCATGCATTCTTTTGCCATTTTAATGATTTTGACGGTTACCATTATCGAAAATATCTGTTGATGTTTCTATGTTGTGACAATTATTTGCGTTTCTGTCTTAATTTTCCATTTGAACAACACATGTACTACCCCAGTATGTGTCTGGTCAAAAAATTATTATAACAAGAACTTGTAGATTTCCGATGCATATCATTTCTGATTATCTTTTTATGTAATTTAAGTTTACATAGCATTTATTATAAACGTAATTTCATTAAATATACGCTGATTTTATGCTTTTCAACATATAACCTATTAACACGAATATAAAAATTAGTAAGATAAAAAATATTGCTACATGTATCATGTTTTTATTCGTAATTCTGATCCTCTTGGTTGTATATAAAATGTAGCTTGTAGCAAAGACTGAAAAACGCAGACTGCTTTAGGGGTATCAATACAGGCATGCGGCCGATGTAGACATATAGAGAAAACGCAACATATAAATAATAGCGTTAAAAATGTAGATCATGAATGCAAGGTATAATATATATCTATATCCATATCTATCTATCTATCTATCTATCTATCTATCTATCTATCTATCTATCTATCTATCTATCTATCTATCTATCTATCTATCTATCTATCTATCTATCTGTCTGTCTGTCTGTCTGTCTGTCTGTCTGTCTGTCTGTCTGTCTGTCTGTCTGTCTGTCTGTCTGTCTGTCTGTCTGTCTGTCTGTCTGTCTGTCTGTCTGTCTGTCTATCTATCTATCTATCTATCTATCTATCTATCTATCTATCTATCTATCTATCTATCTATCTATCTATCTATCTATCTATCTATCTATCTATCTATCTATCTATCTATCTATCTATCTATCTATCTATCTATCTATCTTTTATGGGTATTTTAGGAAGACATTTGTAAAATGGAATTAAGATCATGTTTCGATATTTTTCATTAAGTTGAAATATAAATGTGTAATTATGACTATGTTATTTTCGTCACTCAACTCTCACTCAAGAACATGTACTTGGTGTGGTATGTTGTTATATATTTTAAACCTAAACCTAAAAGTAGTTCTGAATCTATATATAAAAATAGAATAAAAAGTGTCGTGTTAAAATCACAAGTACCTGTTTGTCATAGCTGAAGATACCTAAGATTGTTTTAGAAGGTTGTTGTAATATAACACCTTTGTTGGACGAAAGATACAACAAAAATGATAACTGCAGTTATTTCAAGAACATAAAATTGTGTCATAGGGGATAAAGTGTTAATCACTCAAACACAGTGTATTAAACAACAATAACCTTAAATGTGGTCTTATGCTGAAACATCTCAAATTGCAGTCATAGGCAAACTTTAAGCTTAAACAGTGTACATGTACATGTATTTGTACATGTATTTGTAAAAAATGCCGATTAGAATTAGATTATAATATGTAATAATGACTTCAAGTTCCGAATTCAGTATATTTTGCAACATAACTGTGCCTGAAAATAAAATATTCTAAAGAATATTTGGATAGCTGTTGGTTTGTAAAGCAATTAACAAAATGTAGTATTATTTAAAGTCTCATCAAAGTAGAAGACAAATATATCGAGGTATCATTACAATAGCTCAGCTTGTTTAACGTTACAAAAGCTGACATTTGAACCAGCCAGATAAAATGTATATAAATTTCTTTCGATATACTTAAATGGGAACGACATTTGTGGCTAAAAGAGCTTTATCTGTCTTAAAATTAGAATGGAAAAGGAAATATATTGAAGTTTAAAACGTGTACATTCAAGCAGTGATTCCGAAGTCAAATACATATGCCAAATGGTGAAAACAAGCTTTTCACGAACATTTTCACCATATTAATTGTTTAGGACAAGGGTTCTGTAATCGTTAATGAGTTGTAAATGAGTTATTAGCTCATAATATGAGCAAACCGGCCAGTATCCACAAACAAATGGAAGAAACATGTAAAATCGTTGGTTACACTACATAAGAAGAGATATTGACAAATTTATATATATCTTATTGAAGAAGTAAAAAAGTGGGGTAAGAAATAATCTACATCTGATCTGCTTTGGCTGATAATACTAATTTACATACTCTGTTGCCTAGAGTATTATGATTTATTCCTACACTGTCAGACAGTGGACGACGGAATTTCGATTATTACATGTATTTGATAAACATGCTTTCTCATTCTGAGAAGTAATACTTGATATAAGTCACTTATTTAATGGAAGCTAACACTTCTCCACTATAGGTTTTTGTCGGAGAACACATTAGGACATCAATAATTTACAATGACAAAAGCAACGCAAATATACATTTTATCATTTAATTTAACTTCCATTACTGAAATGTATTCCTGTCTTGAGACGCCCATATAGATCCGTTACATTTAAGATGATATAAATAATACATTTCCTGTCCGACGCTTTAAGTGCTACATCTACATTATACCCGGGGCCTTTATCAATATGGATGCATCTTACCCCTACGTTTTGCCGACAGATGTTTTTTTTCACTCTTTCTAAATATATTTCACTTTTGATTTAGAGTCTTTTCAACACCGATGACACTTCTTTCGATTGATGATGTAAGGGCCGAGTATGATGTAAGTAAGTATAAGAGCAAACATATAGTGGTAATGCACTCGATTCCAAATAATGGGCTTTGCTGTTTGCGCCTCTTACGAGTCGGTGGTTATTAGGGGAACAAATAATAATTTAATATCGTTGCAAAAGATGCAGAGAATACAGCGTATATATTAATACTACTTTTACGAGTACATAAAAGGTTTTTGTCACTTGCTCATACTGCTAGCATAAAGTTATATTCATTTTGAGTGAGTTTTGTTATTATAAAACAATGTATGCGTGTTATTGGTAGGTCGCTGTCCATAAAATTTTATCGAGCGAATTTGGTTTTACAAGTATTTAAACGGCTGAGAAAAGGACTTCACTTCGATTAGTACAAAGATATGATGAAATATATAAATAATTTGCCCGTTGGGTTTGCTTTTTTTTATTTAATGGCTCATCACAGATGTCGTTTTTACTTTAACATTTGGCTTGTAAGTGACTCTGTCTTGTGCCTTTTCAAATTTTGTTATATGTTGCAATGCTCATACTACTTTGTTACATTTCCTTATGTGACGTTAAAATACTATTATGAATTTAACCGTGGTAATGTGTTAAATGTTCAAGTCTCATAATTTTAGATGAAAAAAGACAATTGTATTACCAAAGCCACATTGGATGAAGCTGAGCCGTCAATACTGTCTTCATAGGATAATCCCAAGGGTCTTTTTGAATTTTACATTCGGTGGTTGTATGATTATTTATTTTCAGTAGTCTTTGCTCACAACATAGAAGAGACGACTGTAGGTCTCTGTGAAGAAAGTGACTACGCTTCTATTTTATGAAGAAAGTGACTACGCTTCTATTTTTGTTTTAATATCGCCTAAGTTGTTGTTTTCTCAAAAAAAGAACCAAGACTCTCTTTACCAGGCGTGAACTATAAACATAAATTCTATGGTCTATGTTTGCAAAAGCTTTTGATAAAAACGTCACATTTTGCAGTTAGTATATTATACATTAAACAATAATGGAAAATTGCACGAGATATCAAATAATTTATTGAATTAATTTGTATATTTTTATTTCTGATATGCCATTGTCAGATAAATACTCTTTAAATAGTTTAATGTTTTAAGGAACTGATTTTCTATAAACGCTTCACAATACTGATATATTGGTTCGTTGGTTTTTGGATTATTTGTCTGATTTCCTTCAAACTTAAAGTATTTCATCAAAATGAAGTTACTGTCATTTTATCGTATAATATCTTTATCTATCTTCAATAATTCGCCCTCGCCGTGACCCTTTTATTTCAAATATCCATCTTGCAACAATGGAACTGTTTTCCAGATGTCGAAGCATTTACCTTTTGTGCAAATTGTACATATTTTAGATGTGTCATAGCATTTTCTGTTTCTCTGTTTCATTGCTTTTAAATATTTTTTTTTTCTTTACTCCGGGGGGGGGGGGGGGGGGGGGGGGGAGATACATACTACTCGTTGTGTCACTTTGATGAGATATTTGTCGTAAGACTGGAAGTCTTTAAAAAAGACGCCATAATGTGGGAGATGAGCATTGAAATAGGGCTAATGCACAAAAGTTGAATTTTCTCGGTTTATCTGTAGTCTAGTCCTTATGATTTTTACAATTATATTTGAATTGTATTTCGTATAACTGGATGATTCTAGTTGAATTTGAAAGACATATTCTTTATCAAACAACTTTTTTCATTCGTATTTCAATGGGTGTCCAATTATATACTTTACCCTTGTTCAGCTTGAAATACTTTAAGACATAACAATATATGCAATTTATTAATTACCTTTTAATATATGACTAGCAATTATTAAGATAACTTTTTTCTATGTCGAGAATCGAAAACTATATGCAAATAGTTTGGCAACATTGAAAAATATCGTATAACATATCCCATGATAGTCTGGGTTGTGTTTGTTTTCTCAATGTTCCCTTATAATATCAGAGATCTCTTTGTCAAAAACATCAACACTGTGCCATATAATGGTTTTATGTTTCAGTAAATCCTGTTTGACAATGTATCTGTTGTTATTATACGCAGAGTAAATGTGTATGCAATGTACTCATTTCCAGTTTATTACTCTATCATCAAGCCTTTAGACTGGTATCAGCAATTGGCAAAACATTTTCCGTTGCAGTGAAGCACATTATTAAAACTCATGTTATTTTGCATGTATTTTGCCTATTTTCTCATGCATTTCCATTCTCAAACTGTCTTATCATTTTTTACTGACATAATGGCTATTTCTTTTATACGTGACAATGTTAATTGCCTACGCTATATATCATCAGTGACACATAAACCCTTAAAATAATGTGTTTAACATTTGAAAAAATAAAAGTCAATACCTGATGTCCTCTTAGGCATTGTAGCAACACAAATTCGTCACATGAGCTTGTTTCCAAGATAAGCAAATTTTAAAAGACGACATTTTATAATCGAGTATTCATTTATTCACAAACACATATTTGTTTTTTTTGAAGACGTCAAATTCACTATTTGTGCAGGAAGACCCCCAGAAAGTTGACGAGGACTCGAACCTACATAATTTAGATGGTGAGGGTGCTGAGCCACTTTGTTACACGGGCCAAATGTTAAGTGAACACGCTTTTAAATTAAAAATGTTTTACTTGTAGTCCGCATTATCGACACACAGCATACATTCCTGACATATCTTGCCTATACTTCAGTATTCTCTAAAAGCACAAGAAATGCCCACATAGTCTATTCTTGCTCGGTTTTAATAGAAATGAAAATTGCAAGACAAACTTTAAGAAAATTAGGTGCTTTATGAAAATAGATAATGAGAGTGTGACAACTTGTTGCTATATCAGTCTACATAGCAAAAGCATGTTTGTTGTTTCAGAGTGCTGGTACATCGTAAATAGAGAATTTTTGATAAATCTCAATGAGCCCTCTTTTTGAAAAAAAATGTTTAAGTGAATGATACGCTTATTGTTCATATAGAGCATATTTTTTGTTTACTTAGCCTACTTTTATTATTGTGTTGAGGATCTCCAGAGAAGTTTGTTCATGCAAATATAATATTTTGTCTCCTTTTAAAAAGTAATCCCTTACGTAACTTCTTATTGCTTCTGTCTTTCCATGACTTGGATATATATGTCTCTTTTCAGTACGAAATATAGACAAATATTCGACCGTGGTTACGTTTCTGTTTTAAAAATATTTGAATGAATATTAAGGTGAATGAACAGATAAATATAAAATACTGTTTACATATATGTTAAGGAGTTTGTTGTAAGAAAGGAAATGATTTAAATGTACTGTTTAATTGCAAACAAAACAATAATATATTCAAGTACAATATACAATTACTGAACTTGGCATCATGTATCAAATAAATGTACTAAGAAAAGTGACAAATCAAGTCGGTATATGCATAAGCAGTGTTTGACTTTTATTCATTTAAACTATCAATAATTCATTTCCTAGTTTATAGACATTATTACGATAACATATGTTTTCAATTTTTGTTTTTATTGAAAGAAAGTATACGATTTAAATTAATAAAATTTTGAAACCACACTGCCTTATGTTGACATTTAATTAGACGGTTTAATGTCTGTACAGATACCTCTTTCCAAACATTAATATAGGTAGTATTCTCTACAAGGCGTGTAAAAACTTGCTTTTATCCACTTCACCTGATTCGACGCAATTTTAGCTTGAATATTTAATAAGGGATGTATGTTCTGTAAATCTTGAGTAACCTGTTATGATAATGTCAAGGTCTCGTTCACAAAACAGACGGCCAGTAGAAGTAAAACAATCGCTACAATCCAAACAAATTATTTTGTTTATTTTGATATAAATTATAACGATAAATATAATATAATATAATATAATATAATATAATATAATATAATATAATATAATATAATATAATATAATATAATATAATATAATATAATATAATATAATATTGTGAGGTAATCTTTCTTATCATCTGTATCATTTATAGCTTGATGTTACTAAAGTGACAATATGAAGGTAATTGCTTTCTTGCGATGTTAAGATGAAAAAGCAAAGTTGTTTACCTGAAGGGGTAAAAACAGAGTCAAACGTTGAATGGAATATTTTTGTTTTTTCATGTTTCCACATTTTTCTCGTAAAAGTTTAAATAAAATATAGCAGCGTATCTTGTGGCATATACATATAGTGCAACGTTCCTGTGAGAACTTTTTTGGACTTTCGCACAAAACTATACATCATTAACTTTAAAACAGAAAACTGCACTTAGGTATGTGAACCATATGCGGCTTGTGCTAAACAATTTTTAACAGTATTATGCAATAGGAAATTTAG
>CM017558.1:9832064-9882064 GCA_007844125.1 Sinonovacula constricta | reverse complement strand
ATGTTATGGTTCGATGAAATAAATGATTTTTTGACTCGAAATATTATTTATTAAACATACAACATAATAACCGTCTTGAAGACTGATTTTACCTCTTTTCTGCTTATCTTAAGAATACTCGCTGCGCTCTACATAAATGTCAGACATCTGTGAACGTTTGCAAATACTAATAGTATTTAGCTTGATCTTGCCAAAATTCCTATACCATAAATAGTTTTTCTTTATCAAATAAAAATAATGTTAAAGAGGATATAGTAAAAATAGAAAATTTTAAATATATGATGTTACTTTTGATATAACATAATACATTTCAACATATCCAGCACTCCTTTGTCTTTCCCATAGTGTTTAATTTTATTTAGCACAATTTTCCCTATGCAGGTACAAATGCGACTTAGAAATCTTTTGACCAAGGATCAGCATTAGGAAATCTGCCAATCGTCATTGCAAATTATTAAAAAATCCAACACATTATTTATCTTCATATTGGATTTAAATCACGATACCATAAAACATACATAGTAGAATAACCTAAATGGCTTGATATGTGTGTCTCACTTGTGTCTGGTATCGATATGCTTTCTAATATTTATTCCTTATGAACCCTTTTACAATATGTGTAGGTAATGTATATTTCTACATTTAAAAAAAAAGATCTAATTACTATAACACAAGATCAACTTAAACACAATTTCCATAAGTTGTGTAAGACTTCCAATTAAACCGTTTATCATTCTCCCTAGTTTGTTTTATAAACAACAATAACATTATCATTTAGCAATATGTATTAAGAACATCCCTTCAATGAGAGCAAAATAGATAGGCTAATCAATTGTAACAAATTATGACAAGAAAATGATACTAAAAACGATTAAATACACAAGCACAAAAACTTTGCATTAAAAGCCAGTTGTGTTCAAAGTAATTCTTACTTGTCTCAATAAAAAAAATGCATGTGAAATTTCATCATGCATATTACGAATATTCTTGACGCAACAATAGTATATATGGTATAAAATACAAGGAAATAAAATATTGAATCCAGCGGTTGTCCAATTTATACTGCATCATTATAATTGTAATCTTTAGGATAAAAGGCCCGTATCGTAATTATATGTGCCGCTAACAAATAGCATGGCACGGAATCGTCATGTTGATAAATGGTGACATCTAAGCGATAGCCTTGCACATTTCTAGACACACGATGGTTAAAATCGATTTAATTCGTTCAGAGTGGTAGGCTAGTTGTCAGTATGAATGACAACAATGTTAAAGACAATGCTTAAATGGTTCATGTGCAATTGTGCATTAAATGAATTATTTAGATCATCGTTACACAATAACAGGGTTACAAGGAAAGTTGATGAAATCATTTTAAATACACACTAACCTTCGTTAAGACATTGACAAAAACAACAGAGAATTACATTTCTGTATGTCCGAATTGATATCAATTAACATGATTATCTCTATCAAAGACCTATTTAAAGAATAGCAGAAAAAGCTTTGGTTATGCTGAAAGTTTTATATGTACATATTGTGCCAGTTGTAATGTAATATTAGTAAAACTACATTGAAAACGCACTACCTTAATCTGTTTGGTGCTGATGGTAGAAAAATGGGCTGCTATATAAACTACAGGAGATTCCGGCGCTGGATTCAACATAATTTTCTTTTCTTCTATCTATTTTCCTTGTATTTACTTCCATGATTATATCTCCTTAATATATCGAGAAATATCATTTTTAATGTTGTTAGACTACACCTCAGTTAGAGCCTCATAAAAAGATAAACAGTGTTCCTGTAATGCTATACACTGAAGCATTATATAGCAGTATTCAATGTTAATTTGACACTTTCATGTTACCATACAAATTGTAGTACCTGTTTATTGTTTTTTTTTAAAAATCTATTGCATGGCAAAGTCATAACACTTAATGCAATAAGAAATAATAGGGAGCAAATTATTTATTTTTTCACCGGCCACTATAATTGCTAATGCGTCGGCTTGCGGATCGGGAGGTCGTGGGTTCAGAACTCGACCGTGTCAAACAAAAGACTTTAAACTTGGTAGTAATGGCTTCCCACCTAACGCTCGGGGCTAAGGGGACAGCATTACGCCTGACTCGTCGGTGTCAGTTAAATGGACCGTCCAGGATTAGTCCCTAGGCACCTTATAAGTGCCCCGTCCTATACTGATAGAAATGTCGCTGAACAATATATGCAAAAATGCCGGCAAATCCCAATACCATCCCAAATTATTTAAGCAAACCGCAGGACACATTTTTAAAAGACATAAGAAAGAACTTACTGGTAAATATTTTCATCTTTCCACTATAAAATGTCCATATCTTTGAAGTGGTGTCCGAATTTTTAAAATGAGTATATTTCATTATTATTGCATTTGTAGCACAAACTGTTTACTTCTGTCTCTATTATGAAAGAGCACTACGTTACAAATGATCAGTTCTTAATTTAAGACAAAAGAACAAAAACAACAGCAACAAACAACAACAAAAACAAAGCATACAAAAACAACAACATAGAAACACAAACAAAACATCCCCTAAAGACAACAATTAAACAATAGCCACAACATCAACACAATAAAAAAGGATAGAAATGAAACAAGTTAAAACAAATTATGAAAACGGTTTGCATGAATATTTATGTTATCGTATTTATATGGTACTTTTGTATTTATTAACATGCAATTTTCTTTGAAAAATGATCATAAAAAGTAAAGGAAATTCGCCACCAGTTTCTTTGTTTCTTTGATCCAAATGAGTCATCTGACTACGCGCACTGAGCTAATGATTCCAGATGTTGTTTTTGTGAAGTGCACGCGTTATTTTGTTAAATCAATCACAACAATGGCTTTCTTTAAATAAACGTTGCAATATTTCAATACATTCGTTATTTTTACGTACATATATTTTGTGCCATACAACTTTAAGTCTATGCCTTAAACAGCACATATATATTCAAGATTTACTTTTTGCACCGTACTCAATGTACTTCTTAGTGAGGAGTACATTGGACATTTATAAGATGCGTGCAGAGAATTCTTCAACTACACATAAATGTTTCTCATCGTCTTAGATTTATATCTCGGGAAAAACTGTCTGGTCGTCGTATCCACGTTCTTGTATATATTCTGATAAGGTACAATACCACAATGATCTAATAACTGATACAAAGGATGTTTATATTTAATTTGCCATGTGGGTAACGCATCTATTACAAATCAACTAGTATATTTTACTATTTTTATATCCATCGACTAAAATTGTGAAAGTGGGGGAAGTATTGTATCTGAAATTCTGATTAATTGTGTATAAATCCCGTCATTGTTTTCGGGAATGTAAGTTAAAGACAGAATGTATATTTATTGCTTGCCAAAATGTAAACACTGTGATAATTTGAAGAGAAAACAGAAACAAAATATTGTGTTTGTACTGTGTGTCCTACACGCAGTGCTTTTCCGAATGATGTATATTCGTTTTATGTCGATAAAAACGTCAAGATAAATTAGTTTAGATCTTCTTGAGACAAAAAGAAGTGTAAATTCAATTTACATTTTACTGCAACGTCACATTATTCCTAAGGGAAATGTTACTTTCACTATTTTGTACCTGGAATGCGCTAAGGATGTGAGAATGTCCTTATTCGACTTTGTTTAGATTTCACCTAGTTCTCTAAGGGTAAAACAGGAAGAAAATTACTGGACAACATAGTCGCGTATTATTGTTTTCTACGTTTGCATGTTTGTTGATTCTGAAACTGCTTTTTGTTCGATATTAACAAAATGAATTTGATTTCTTCAAGTGCCATTAGAAAAATATGAATGATGCTTAACCTTTTTTAAAAAATATTAAATAAAATATAAACTATTTATGGAAGTACACCAGTACTTTAAACGTATGAAATTAGATTAAAGCTGTTATGATAAGAAGTTGTTTCTCTTGTTACATGTAAACAATGTCGTATATGCATCCATCTGGAGTTAAAAAAACTTTATAAAAATATTAAACTAAATCATTTAAATAGAAGTTCAAGTGTTCTTGCAAAGCCTGAACAATTAATTGTACTCAAACACTTTTATGAGTAATGTGGTACTTATTATCACGTTCTACAAAATTTTCAAACCTATGCCGTAAATACAGTGTCTTTTTGTTATCGAAAACGGACATTTTAAACCTGACATTTTGTTTTTACCATAAGTTTTGAGAAGAAGTAGCTCGTCCATATTATATCAAATATGAGCCTAATGAGAAAATGACATCACTAGAGATTTGTAACAATACTTTTGTTTTCTTATTATAAAAAATGTACAGTATGTAGGCAACCTTTGTTAAACTCAATCAACTTCCTATTGCTATTTATTATTTTATATATTTTAAATTCACTATGTAGCTTGTTTATACATATAGTCCTTTTTTGACAATGCAATACAAGGCACTAATGATCTTTTGTGAAATAAGTTACTGAAGGGAATTGGCGTTGGTAAAACAGAGACACTGGGCCGGAGGGCAACATATTCGTGCTATTTGGAGATTGATGAAAATGGTAAACGACGGAAATGACATGCGTATAAAAGGACAATGCCTTACTGAACCCATAAACACAGGTTATTTAATATTGGCACTGATGGAATTCTGATGAAAAATAGATTATGGTGCTTTGCTGTTCGGTTTCCTTGACATTTGGGTCAATTGTTGTCTTATGGCAAATTGTATGACTCTAAGTTCCTTAAATGGCACTGATAATCAACATTATTATTTGGCATACAGTTTTTAAAAATAAAATAAGTATGAAGAGAAATTGTAATTAAATTGAATAATGCTTAGTGTCGAAGTCAATTACGTGTTTAAAGCATTTAAAAAATAAACATGAAATAATAAATAACAATAAATAAAAACAACAATTCTTTTCAGTAAAGTCTAAATAAACACATATTTGGCTTTGTCTGCTTTCCTTGATAACATTTCTTCTGGTAATAGCTGTTTGCATTGTGCGATTCACAATGTATATTACAGCGTTACACAAAGTTTTCCACATATAATAAACAGAACACACAAGAAAAATAAATGTTAAGCCACAACAAAGCATAGACGAGAGATGAGATCAATAAAAAGGGCAACGGTAAGTCGACAAAATGACTGTCTGAGGTTCTTAATCATTGTTTAAAGAGGCATTGTTTATTGACCGTTGCCCTAGTTACTGTCCTTGCTTATCAAGCATAAAACAATATCAGTTAGAGAAAGGCTCATCTGCTTGTTAGTATTAGACGTTTAATTCATGTAAGACAAAAAGAAACAGTCCGGATGGGCAACAATTTACATTTAAATTTCTATTTTAATTTGTTAATATATCTGTATTAGCAAATTTTTTATTTAAATGGTTCAAGACATATGTTATTAAACCCGAAAAGACTGCTCAAGCGACGAAAATTGAATTAGAATCAGGTAATAGAGCCACATTTAGTAAAAGATAATGACGTCATTCAAAAAATATTCACAAAAAGCTGACCTTTAAAGGTTATATTTTAGCTCCCACAAAAGCTAGCTTTTCTTATTCAGCATTTGTGAAGTGTGCATAACATAAGTTTATAAAATAAATTCAATAGCCGATACAATATTTTAAAGACAATCATTTTGCTTTGATACGATGTTTTGCAGAATGTCATTTGGAAATTCGATATTATTAATTGAAGTTATCTAAATGCACAACTTAACACAAATCTGTTATCTGGTATGCATAACGTAAATCTATGCTCTAAGTTGTAATTGAAATCAATTTGTCTCTTCAATAGCCTTCACTTATCTGCATTTGGTATTGCTGTGGCATTGTTGACGGTCCAGAAAACAAATGCCATTAATCTATTATATTTATTCGCGTATGCCATCATTGTTCGAAACTATCTTAGCCTAATGTAAGAAATAGTAAGAAAATGCCTTTTTTCAAACGGTAAGTATTGTTTCTCCTTTTTTACATGAACATAAAATTACCAGTTCATACCCGATTGAGTGTCCAGTTCTAAATAAATATGTGTATAATTCAAATATAGTAGAAGTTGGAAACAGGTTTAAATCTATGACTTAATTAGTTATTTATTTTAAGTAATATTAAATAATTAATTCTAAATCAGTATTGACCATTTAATAAAAAAACTTAACAACTTTTTTTATTTTGTTGTATTTACCTTTATTGCAGTTAGGCAAATTATTATGATATGGTAAATTGTCATTATGAACATGAACTGTATAACAATTTCCGGATTATGTCAAAATCAATTTATCTTCTCGCTTTCAAAAAGTCTTTTAAGGGTTTATTCCATGCAGCGTAAAACTTGTATTAGCAATGCTACATGGACAATAAAAACTGAACGAAGATGAGACACTCCATTCAAATCTACACTTACCACATTTTAATAGTCTTAAAAATGAAAAATACAACTTACCGATTTGAATCCTTAATGAAAGCATACTGTTCAACAGTTCTGCTGTCAAATACAAATATAAGAATCGACATGAAAAAGGCATACAATAAACAAGGCGAGACTAACACGGTTTGTATAAAGACAGCGCTTAACATCTCCACTTAACTTTATTTATTTAATCACATTCCAGTTATTAACCGGTATTTAAATGATAATCCCAAATCCGTAACTAATTCAAATAGGTAGAGATTCAATTATCTATAAATGCCTATTAGTGTATATAGTCAAAGAAACGTTGAAAGAGCAATTCAACCAAAACCTTCACGAGTAAAGGTGTTTTAAATGTTTATTAATACACACTGTTATAATATAGTTATCGACAATACTTATCGTATATACATATATCGACATCTGTCGGAAAAAATCATCGAAAAGAGAAAAAAAAATGGACCGCGGACCTTACAATTTTGGTCATTTTTGGGTGGAATAATCTTTTCTCCAAACCTTCTCCCAGTAGTTACTATATATATATATATATATATATATATATATATATATATATATATATATATATATATATACAATGTCGTGTTTCATTTCTACCGTGGCATATGAGACACACGGTGACCATGTCGAACGAAGCAATACGTTACCGTACGTCACCGTACAAACACTGCACGAAGCCTCTAAGCCGCCATACCGTCACCCTGTTCCCGAAGTGCGACGTCTGGCATTAAAATAAGTTTCCCTGATAATGAATAATCGATTAATACATCCTTTGCAAACTTTTGACGTCATAAAATCTTATCTTGCACAATCACTTCAGAGGGCTTACGGAGGCCGATTTTCTATCGCTACAAATTAAAAATACGTCACACGACTGTAAACGGTCTGCGATTGCCTTTATTAGCTATTGGGCTATCGGAAACTTAAGAATCTACGGTCACTGTCGTAAATGTGACTCATTAGTGAAAACACCCCACCGAGGTACTGTTTTCGTAATGTGGCTTAGATTCAAAGTCTAAAAAAGACAACAACAGTGCCTGGTTAATGTTAAAACTGCACGATTCCTCCGTATTAAAAGTATTCATGTTTATAAAGAAACAATTGCAATACCAAGAATAAACCATAAATGTACGCTTATACGGTAGCGTAATATGAAAGTGCAATATCAAGCGATCAGTTTTAAACGACAAACCTTTTGGCGATTAAAACTATTCCCATGATACCTCAATACAGCAGAACATTTATCTAATTTAGCTGACATATCATATTAATAATTCAGATAGCTGGGAAAATTCACAGAACAAACGTATTTATGCAAAATTGCTCTATTGTTTCTATAAAGAAGCGTATGTCTGTATTTCCTCCATATTTAATCACGAATAACATCAGTGAATTGCAAATCATATAAGTGTATAAAATTGCACAATTTATTTATATATTATCAGTTTTGGTTAAATGTTTTTTTCTTGCCTTATATATACGTTTGGAAAATTATTATTATAAACATGTCTTTATTAAGAAAACATTAGATCATAATGAGGTATATTGTAGTATTATAAGCTCATTTTAATTGAAGTATCCATTCAAACAATTTTTTCAAAAAATACATAATAGTATTATTAATTTTATCTACTAAAATGTTTATATTTGACAAAATCCTTAGTATAACAAACAACGATTTTACTACAGACTGAGTAGATTGAATAATCTGCAGCATTAAACTTTTAAACACATTATTTACATGATATTACCTTCGATTGTGTGCAAACTCCCAGTATATCAATTCGCAAAATTTCATCCGTCAACAATTCATTGACAACAAAAACCTTCATTTCAGTTGAAGACAGCCAATTGATTTAAGCACAAGCTATCCCTGTTTTCGGAAGATAACAGATTACATGTGTTATTAATAATGTCCTTTCCTAGTCTATTCATGTCAAAAATCTTCAAGGTGCATATATATATATATATACAAGTAATAAATAAAGTATATCCTTTTTATTGTTTTTTGCATGCACCTTGTAGATAATTGATATTAATTGACTAGGAAATGACATTAAAAATATACATTCACTTTTTTAACAAAAACAATTTTTTTCAAAATTATTATATAAAATGATTTAGTGAGAAATACAAATGATTTCATGCAAAAAAAAAAAACGCTGTTATTTTCCTAGCAGCGTCTTTTAAGAACAACTACTGACATTTCATTTTTAGATAAATTTCAGTTTTAATATGAAAATTTGTCAGAGAACAATGCCCTAGAAAAATGACCAAATTAAACCACTAAATTTCCTTCACACAAACATTAATATTTTCGTGGTTGACATTTTGAGATGATTACTTCAGAGCATCCCTTTGGAATTATTGTCTTACCGTTACGTTCGTGTATGTTTTGATAAAGATGACATACCAGAAAGATTGTCTGAGCATTCGTGCTTTACGAGCATCCGTTTATAGGAATATAACAGCCATGAATAATGACACAATCAATAAATAAGAAGCGCCATCTCGTCAAAGTTTATAAAATATTATTAAACTATATTTAATATTATTTTGTTTAAATAAAAGAAATTGATCTTATTTGGTCTGCTAGTCTTTATGTATTTTATGTCATTTTCCTTTTCTTAAAGAAACGTATCAACAATGTCAAAAAATGTTACCTTTACCAAATGCCTTCTTGTATCTTTTACCACGAGGTATGTAAATTAAAACAAATTTCGGTGAATATAAATATATGTTCTAACTTAGACTATGTCTAGTTTCTTTCTCTAAAACGTTATATTTTTGCTTATTCTAAATGACGCTAATAATGCAATAAGAATATATAACAAGGTCCAATGAGCATTGCAACTTATACCAGACCCCGAAAAGGCACAGGACAAAGGTATTCACATGCAAGCCAAATGTAAAAGTAAGAACAAATGGTGTTGAGTCATAAAACAAAAATTGCAAACCCAACAGTTACCGCCTTGGAACGGTCAGTCGTCAAAAAGGACTACCTGGGGTGCTTAAACCGGCTTTACAGAGCTCTAACCTCGAACTTCCTGATGGGTTTTTCAAATGCAAGCAATAAAAGGAAAATACATCTATCCGAATCAAAATTGTCCAAGCGCTGATTTTTTCCTTGATATGTTAAGACGAAAGAAGTGACATCATTAAAATAATGTCCACATAGAATTAACAAGAGATAGGCATCCTTTCTGTTAAAAGAACTACACAGAATTGTTGATTGTGATTGAAATTAATTGTTTTGATTAAAGAAAAGAAAATTACCAGAGAAGTGTAAATGGTTGTAGCATCATGCTCGTGTGAAAATGAAATTAAGGATTCCAAGTCCAATGTCCATCACAGTAAATACACGGAACAATACCTATAGGATGAAATAAATGAAAACATACATTACATGCATGGGGAGATTTTTACGATCGCCACACTGCACGTGTAACATTGTTATAAAACGCGCTAAATTTATCTTTTTTACTATTATTATTCATATTACGATATTATTTTTGATACAAAAATGAGGTCATACGTCAGCTATTATTAAAATTAACGAACACTGAAAGCGTCCCTCTGTGATATAATTCCACCCATTCAAAATGATACTACCTATAGACTACTGAGTAAAACTTTGTTGACAAAACCAGTCGGTCCTTTTGCCGACTGACCGTTCCAGGGCGGTTACTGCTCGCTTTTATTTTTTGTGTGTTACGTCTCGTCTCTGGTCACTTTAACATTTACCCTGTTTGCCTTTGTCTAGAGGTAGTTTAGATTTTCTCCGTGGTCATTCTTTTAGGAACATGTCATATTTACCTATTGTAAAGTCAGTCTTATTGAAAGTACACATATAAAGAGAAAACCAGGTTAGTGACGCGGAGCACGAGGCTTTTGAAACAGGTGTACAGTTTAAAACAGGGTGAATATAATGACGAATTATGGTTGTATTGTATGGCAATTAACATTAGCCCAATTGAACATTGATATTAACTAGTTCCTTTTAAAAACGATGCCTTGCATAACGTTTGGTTTTGTCCAATGTGAATGTCTGATTACAGAAATATGCATCTTTGCAATAACTATTAATAAAACATCTTTATCAAAATGATAAGGCAGTACTCGACCAAATGTTTGAAGTCATTATTTAGTATATTGCATAATTAAAATGCTTTCTGATGTGTTTTATACATCGTAGTAGATAAGCGTTTTTTTGTTGTTTCTAGTTGTCCAATTCATTAATAATGCCAATCCAATATGCTGAAGTTTTGAAAATTATCACATTGACATTTTACGAGCAGCGATCTGAATAATCTGACATGGTGTCGTCTTTTTTTCATTTTTTTGTCTATTCATTGCACTCATTTGCACTCATAACGTGAGAAAGCTGTCAGTCCCCATTTGTTAAATTAAACACCCAGATCTCTCCCGGGAACATTAAGGAAATTGCCGGACAGAATAATCATGTATGGTTGTTGTTTATGATTGCATGTCGTGAGAATAATCTTTTTTCTGTAGTCGAAATACTGACATTTCTATTTTACGTTGCATCAGTGAATATACTCAAATGTATATACTGTTTTTCCTTTCGACGTAGAAGTCTGTATTTACTGAGCAATACGATTACTGTTTTACCTTTTTTAGTAGATACATGAACTCAAATTACCATTAGTAACATATTATGAAAATAATACACGTGTCGCATACGCTTAATGACCTTACTTTACTTTGCAAATTCACATTCATTGCATGTGCACAATATTCAACCGGAGTTTGGAGTTTTGTTCCTGTAATTAAAATATTATTCATTATACTACTTTAAAGGCCACAATGTCTCAAAAAACAATGTAAATGAGAACAATAATTATATAGAACAGAAACAGGCTAGATCAATACCAGATTTGGTCATACTTAATTCGAAATTAACGTAATTACGCCGGTTACCCTTAAAAGTCCTAACCTGGTTTATGTTGAATTATTGAATTATCAATGTAGATTTTGTACTGGCCGCGATGTATAAAATTACTAGTAACATTCATTACCAGACCCATTTGAGATTTGTCAATGGGACATTGGACTGACATAGGCAACAAGCAATGTTTTACCTTATATAGTTTTACGAACAACCGTTGAATGTTATGAACGGATTAGTATTTGGTATTATTTTAAATTACATAAAAGTAATAACTGTAATCCAAAAAGGAAACAAGCATGCTTGCAAGATGTCTAATAACTTACATAATGATATTGCCATAATAATGTATCCGTTCAATTTAATGACTGTCTCCAAATAGAAATTTCTTTAATGAAACATATTAACCATCACGATTTTTCTTTTACTGATAGCATTTTAAAACCGATATTTAAACATCTAAGCTAATACATAAAAAAGACTATTTGTTATTGATATGATTCCGCGTAATGTATCAAGTATATTCTTTACTTTTTACCAGACCTGATAGCGCAAACGGTAGAGCGTCGGCTCCAGGTATAGGAGCTCCCGGTTCGATCGCGGGCCTCGACATTCCAAAATCGTTAAAAGTGGTAGTGGTATAGCTCTCTTGCTAACGCTCAGGCAAATATAAGGGCAGTTCCACGAATGGTTGGCCCGGTGTCAGGATAATGAAACTGAGTGTGGTATCATGCCAGGTGTTGACGGAATGCTATACACAGTGAAGACAACACTATATCTGCTTCAAGTGGACACCGTCTCCTGATTCTCCAGATAACTGAAATACCGTTAATGGAACGATGAACCCAGCAAAGAAATATTTACTTTTCAGGTGACACTTAACGTCAGTTCTAATCAAACAAAACAAATACGTATCTTAATTCAAAGAAGCAAACTAGACTGCTAGTTTTTTTACTAAAATACATATGTTATATTATCAGATTAATTGATCAATGTATGAATTAAAAATAGATTGTTATAAACTGACAAACATTCAGTGGCAAAAAGTCGCCAGTGTAGTCGGGTGCGTTTGCATACATTTTAAGCACATTTTATTCAAAATCATTATTTTACATGGTCTTTCGTCATTATACTAAAACATTATTTTATCAAAGTTCCCTTTTCAAACAGTATGAGCCTTATACAAATACAGTCTTACAGTTCCTAAAATCCGCACTCTTGTTGTGTAATTGATTACTGAGAAAATGGGCTAAAACAGAGAAACCGTGTGCATCAATGCGATATATTTTGGCTAATGGGTTAATTTTATGAATGTGATGCATACAGAAATGACAGTTGTACTTGTTTAGGTATTTATTCAAGTGGTAAATGTAACAAACAATCCACAATGATTCAATCAGTGCAGTGTTTTAGATTAATTGTTTAAAATGGTTGGTTAAAGGTCTTACTTAACTGAAAATTACGATTTAAAAACAAATTCTTTTTGTTTATTTTGACAGCGAGACGATAAAGTTCATAGGCAACATCCAGCTATCGTTTGTAGAGAATGATCCCATACAAATATCCGTGTAGAATCACAACCTTTATAAAAAATAAATTTAAAGATTATTGTAAAAAAATGTTATTTTCATGGAAATGATAAGTTGCTTGTAAAACACTTTTAAAACGAACAAAGTGACTTTTTGTTAACCTGTTGCGAACATACATTTAAAATAAAAACTGCTTACAATGTGCCGTAACAATAACAAAAACAACAACAAAAAACAACAACAAAATACTGCGCTGACTGATGTAAAATCTCATTATGATTGTAATCAGCACAGTGATACCTTGTATGTAAGGCAAATTCTGTCACATATCTCACCGAGTTACGAAGCTTGAAATGGCATTTCTGATTTCATTATGCCAGAATGCCTGTAAGGCCACGATGCAAACAGCCAACTTATTGGATACTTACCTACAACCAAGTCGTCGATGTTAAAGCCATTATATAGATCTTAACGGAAATACAAAAAGGATTTCCATCGACAACGCATTCATGTTTTACCTGACCATCAATGAAGAAAGCTTCTATCGACATAATATGTGCACACATAAGATAATATAAGGGAAATTCTTAATTTATGCACACCTTTATATAATATTTTATAATAATATAATTTGTCTTCAACGCATATGGATTGATGTGTCATCTGTGCCTTGTTTCAAAAAGTAAAATTTTATCCCTCCGTCTGATTTTACTATTGTTATGTATGTTGTTTGCTTAAAGTGAATCCTGCACAATACTACACCCAGTAAAATTCGAATATGACAGTATCCTGTAAATATTACATAACATTGATTCACAAATTCACATTCATTGGATGTGCAATGTATGTTTTGACGAAGAATGAGTTATTAACTAGCCATAGGTAAATGCAAATCGGTGTAAATATGTTCTATAGAGCTCTGACGTCACAGTTTCAATGCGTTTTCTCGAAGACAAATATTGAAAAGCAAAAAACAGCTCTATTTGAAATAAAAATTGTCCAAGAGGCTAGTAAATATGAAAATAATGCAGTTAACCGACGGTTCAATTAGAATGACGTGTCTAACGTAATTATCCGTATCCTTTTTGTACTTAAAATATTTAGCATTTGCCAAAACCGATACAGAAACAATATTTTGTATAATATATAATTACATAATTATAATAATATAATAGAAAAAAGCAGCTTATCCATTTTCCTTTTATAAAAATGGGACCAGGCTAAAACACACTATCACAATTTGTTTAGTTTTTTATCTCTCTCAATTCTGAAAAAAACAAACTATTTTATAGTTTGCAAAGGATAAAAAAAGAATGCGGGCTTGCCAAGGTAGCCCTTCACCGGTAAAGCTCTTTAAGGGTTTGGTCGAGTAACCTGTTAACTTGGTCAGTATAACGATTATGTAATGGGGTTCAAACTAATCGATTCAATCATGGTCTCATTACTTTTGGCACCAAATGAGGAAAGGTATTTTAAATAATGATAGCATCGTATTACCATATATTGGGCACCGTACATTCTTAAAACATACGGTGCTGAGAAAAATACATAAACGAACAAAGGCCATATGTTATAAATGAATCAGTTGTGCAACTTCGTTTATTTTTATAGCGCCTTTGTCTGTTTTAAACAGCATATGATGCCGATGTGGTCATATGTATGTTAATATGAGATACGAACAATGTAGTATACGAGATCGTTCTGTTGAAATTGAGAATGAGGATATCAGTACAGATGCAGTATGTAGTTGTATGTGCAATTAAAAGGGTAACAATGGACGTTGTTTTCGATGTTTATGACACACATTAGAATCATTACCCTATTCTTCCGATCATTTATTTGATAAGTAGCGGAACAGCATGTCATAGGGAAGTAAACTCATTCAAGTATATTGGAGAAAAGCATGCACAATACATAAATTATCCAGCATATTCCTTTCGTAATAAAACTTCAGGGTAAATAATAAATAACCAGCGAATCTCCCGAGAATTTGGGTAACACATTAAACACTCAATAATTTAACATCCCGATGCTATAAATGCCATGTACAAAATGTTAACAACAAATGAATATCAAACAATATTCTAAATCATGAACTGTGTTTATTCTCAAGTGTATTTTATTTTCCGAATGTGCAGCTTAGCAAAGCTTGATACTGAAGGTTTTGTTCGTATAGACACAACACTTACTTCCATAGCCATTAAATACGAATTATACTAATGAACACATAAATCACGTTCCATTGATGTGATCTACCGATGCAATTTTATCAATATGATGAATGATGACACCGAAATTATCGTCTTGAAAGCATTCCATATTAAAAAAAAACAAAAGTTAAATTAAATGCCCAATAGTCGTAATGGATCATTCGTCATGTTAAAAGAATGCACTCAGAGGAAGAAAATAAAAGGTTGTTTATTGTTTAACACTAATGTTTAAATTAAAATATGGAATTCAGACATTACATGGGGCCATAGTAACACATGCTTCCACAATAAAAGAGCATGCCAAATATAAATTGATGTACCCACGTATCAAGAGGAAATAACGACGAACTACTTAAATAATATTTGCTCAAACGGACATGTTTGATACATGTTTTCTTGGCGTTATCGTTTTATTATCATTTGACAATAATTATTTACAGGCATATGATTTTCGTAAATGTAATTGTATGTCGTGATCAGTTTTAGGTTTGAACCTGGTTCCACAGTACAAGGTCCTTATCCCTAGATCACGAACCGTATCTATGAATATTAATGTGTTATAAATTATTATATTTATAGAGTCATTCATTCACAGTAAATACTTAGTTTTATTCTTTACGAGTATCTTTCAGCATTATTAAGATTTTTGAAGGTTTAAATAAATAGTCTGATATACTCTTCATCGCGTGATGATTCACTGGATTTATTTACATAATTGCATAACAAAGTGTTACCTGAGGACCTCATGTCTTTATTGATACTGGCGAAGTTCACAATCGACGCAAATGAGATGTGCATTGAACCAGAAAAAACATGGGTTCATGTACATTGTTATATAGTAAATATCACTAACATAAGAATCGTTATCATTTTGTAAACGTTCAAAATAAGAAATGAGATTAAACTGTGTATTTGTTTGTAATGTGAAGTTATGGTCTAACAAAACATAGACTAAACATTTAGCTTTAAACTCACCAACCGCGAGTCAAATTCGAAAACTGAACATTAACACCATAATATGAGTATATTTTTATGTCGTTGTGCTTGAGTGGTGTTACATTGCAACACTATTTTTATTAATCCTAATATATATAAGCACAGTTTGTCGTTCTGCCTATGGAACATTCCAAGGCGGTAATTATTTGTCTATGAGTCATATGTCTAGTCTCAGTCATTTTGCCACTTTTAAATGAACTTGTAACGTTCATCTACTTTAGTTAAAGTTTAATATTTGCCGTCAAATTATACTTTAATATTTTTTATAAGTGAACATCCAGTAAAAATAGCTTGTCATCGCTCTGTTGGCAAACTTGGTTTCTGTACGACAAATCGACAACGCAGTAGATCCTTTAGCAAGTGTTTGTGGGATCATCTAAAACTGATCACTTATATTTACAAATATTGTGTTTTCATGTGCCGTTAAACATCCCGTGGTTTTCATTTTGCCCACCTCTCATATTAGACAGTAAGTTTCATTAGTTTACGTTCTCACTTAAGAATATAGTGATATACCAGTCATTTTATCATCGTTATTATCAATTGTAACAGCTACGTGATTGTCTTTATAGTTGTCCTCATTTCTAGAAAAACGATTGCTAAAATCAATTTGTCTTATTTGCAGTTTGAGGTCTGTCCCTTAAGCTAAGCCAGACAAACATTGTTATTGTATCATTTGATATTATTGTTTGATATCATAAAGCATAATTTGCATTAAAATGATTAATGACTAAAATGGCAGAAACTGCACTTTAAATATTATTGATTCGCATAAGTGATAGGTAATAAAACATTAATTGCCAGATTAAGAACATATAAAAAACGTAAGTTTTTAAATTATACACATGCTTATCGTATAAGATTTGTGTTTTAATGTACGTTAACACAAAAAAGAGACAATCAGTCCCAATCCCGATTTCTTTTCATAAGAATCTTGCAATTTTACATCTTCACACCGTTTCATAATATTTAAAAAGTTTCTTTTTAATCAGTAATGCTTTAGTCAATGCAAAATATTAGTCAAAGACAGACTTAAGTCAAAGACATATATAAATATAAATAAATAAATAAATAAATAAATAAATAAATAAATAAATAAATAAATATGGGTGTCTAAATGGTGACGAATTGATTTTATAACTCATCTAGCCTGTTCATTGACTAAAAGATTAAACACAACCATACATACGCGGTTTACGTAAAAACGAAGAGTAGTCATTAACGAGAATATAAACATTTATGACATGTCCAAGTAGTTTGACATATGATTTGCTGATAGCATAATTAACATGTAGAAAACAGGGCGTTTTAATATTTTGCAGAGCTAGGGAAAGTTCAGGTCTTCACATTACATTATTAATGAAACAAATTCGGCATTGAAGCATCTCAACAGTTTCGCCTCGATTCTGTCTTAAAGTTTGCTCTCTTATTCCTTCTGTTGCCCAAAGTGAATTTGTATCACTAAGTGCTGTTAGTAGTATGTGCCATGTATGTATGTTTTTATGCATTTAGAAAAATACGAAACTATTTTATTTTTTTTAATTAGCAGTTTTACTGAGAAGATCAAAGAATCAACTATTGAAATCAATGTACAAATACATAATTTGTGACTCAAATATTAATTACATATTGTATTTTAGAGGTAATATTATATTTTGTTTACCTCCAGTGATGTCGGGTTACGTGTGGAGATATTGCGGGCTTCTTCTTAATCGGGTTATCGGAAGTAACGATTCCCAATATAAAGCACATAGAAAAGCGAACGAAGTATATTAAGACACAATCAATGATAAGATGCTTGACATCATAGCGATACATGTTCTTCAACCGTTTCTTTTATCGAGATAGTTCATCTTATATATATATCACATTTTTATACGCATCGTGCACTTATTATACTGTGTTTGACACATAACTTAAAGTATTTTGCAGTGCACAAAATAAGACAGTGTTGGTAAATTATGAAAACTCATTATGTTACTGCCTGTTATAAACAGATAATATCTGCAAACATACTAAATCAGAAAGTTTGTTTTCACTTTTAATTCAAGGTAATTTTACAATTTGAATGTAAAACCGTTAGATAATTGACAATTGGTTGAATTAACATTTAAACTAAATTGCATGCCAAATCGTACCTAATTTCCTTGTTGTTGTTTTTATAAATAGAACTAACGATGTCTTATGTGTACAAAGCACTTTTTTCAGTACTTCAATATCATATGCTGGATGCCTTTGTTTTTGCATACCCGTTCTCTGTATTAACATTTTGATAATCAAATAGGTACAAAAAGGCAATGCATTAAGTGGAGAAGACAATTTAAAAGACGTTGCAATGTCATGGGGGTAGTTGTGAATTAGTTTGTCTTTATTACTTTGTTCCAAAGGATGTTCTGGTTATACTTCAAATTTCCTTAATCCTTGATTTTTAATACCTAATATTAGAATAAACCAGTTGACAGTTTATGTGAAACTACTGATTTTCTAAGAAAAAGGTATTTTACTTTGTATTTATGATTTTTTTCGACAGCTCGTAAAACGTGTACTTGCGTTTTGTTTCATTTTACACAAATTCCTCAGCCGGGAACATTGCGGATTATGTCGGCCAAAGTTATTGCGTAAGATTGTTATTTATCATAAGCTCTATCTGTATGCGTGAAAAGATAAATAATTTCTATTCCTGCGACATATTGACTTTGTTATATTACACAGATATGCCGTAAACATATGTGAATATCTTAACGACTTACAGCGAACGTAAGGTAGTTTGTACGAATCGATCCATTCTTATCTTCCGGTACTCCGCATATCGTTTCTCGAGGTTTGACGCTTATACACAAAAATCAGTATCGGTAAAGAAACATTACTAGAAAGGTTTTTCTTTAAATCCTGTGATCTGTAGTCAAAGGAAAGCAAAATGGTACATTTGCGGTCAGTTAAAAGTATTTTGAAAGAAGTCCATGTAAAACAATACCGACAAACATAACACTATAGAAACACATAAGTCAGCCACACTACACCGTTTTATGTTAAACATTTATTTTTATGTTTTCTAGTAGTTCCGTGGCATATTATGCTACATTATGCATTTGGACGAGCATGGAATCACGAGTCTTCTGTTGTCTTTGTGATAATGGTCTTTGCATATAAGACTATACATGTCGACCAATATAAAATTAACCAGCAAATGGCAGAACATATTATAAGCTCATTATATAACTTAATCTTGTCATTGATCATGAAGCTAAACAGTACTTTTTTAAGATAAAATTAAAGTACAGATACTCGTTGTTTTTTTCTAAATTTAAATCGATCAATCTCTCAACCTTTCGCTGCTACAGGCTACTTTTGAATTACTGAATAAGCAAACTATAAAACATTACTGATTTAATGGTATAATAACATCAGTTTATTCTACATAAAAATACCACAGATCATTTTAATTTAGTACAAAGTTGATTACAATGAAAGGGCATTGGCCTTAGGGACACAATCGTTGACGCTGATAGCAATGACAACTGACAGCAATGGCGTGCGTATAGAATTACCGGATGACAATATTGAGGGGACGCTGAAAACAGATCTTCCCAGTAGTTTATGATTACATTATTTAGAACTGATGAGTCAACATATCAGAAACATTTCATCTCTTTCATAATAATAATGATGATAATAATAATAATAATAATAATAATAATAATAATAATAATAAACTCCATGCAAAGATTTTTTCATTTTGAATTGGAAATTCAAATAAACATCATGACTTAATCTTACTAGTAAAATCTGAATCTTTATTTTCTTTCATCTACTGGCTTTCTGTGTAATTATATTCTGTCAGCCGATTGCTACGCAATCAGCAATCAGTCAATCACAGATCACCTTTAGGTTATTCTTTATGATATTACGCCACGGGATTTTTAATGTCCAAACTGTTATATAGCACAAGTGACACTTGTATAGTTATTAAAATAATAAATATTTAAATAATTAATAATGGTACAGATAACACATCATGACACTTTAACCTTTGGGCAAACTACGCTTAAATAAAACCTTATTTTTATAAGTAATTTTAAAATGACAGAAATAAATTAATAAAATTCATCACATGTCAAGCTATCATAAAATTTTACAGTATTTACTGTGTACTTTTGTATGTATTAAATGGTTCTCACAACTCTTCGGCATGACACTAGTAGAAAACACTATGTACAGATGATTTAAAAACAAACCACTGTTGCAAAAAGCTATGTGAACGTTGGCTCCAGGTGTTAGCTACACTAGCTTAGCTTGCAAGTAGGTAGAATATATATGCTTTCATTATAACAATAATGCAGTCAGGTTGAATAATACAAAGTAACTCGACATGCTCACAAATACACTCTCAAAGCATTGTTAGATGTCCACGTCTGAAATTAATTGCATTAAAATTGCGGGAATAGAAACTATAATCCAGTAAGCCTGTTGAATTTTAAAATATTATTTTACCATGGGGGAGACTCAGATGTTGCACTTAATTACCGTGATTGCTCATAGCATTAATGATAGAGTTGTGAAAGCAATTCAAAAACGTTTTTAAAACTTGCTCCTCTAATATATTATCATGTTTGTCCATTTCAAACATATATAAATTCCTGATTCATTGGTAATTCACACATGCCTTTATAATCCACTACACAGCATGAGCACAAATGATTAATTGTATTTTCTTTATTTCGAAATGCATCTAGAAACGCTAGAAGCCTATATCAACACGGCGGTATAGTACAAAGGTAATAAATAGACTCGGCTAATGCATCAGTTAGCGGCAATGCACTTTTGTATAATGCGAAACGTATTTTCAAAAATATTCACACTTCTTCCAAAGTAAATTGTGAAATGTCGCCAAATTGAGCGTCGTCAAAACCTGACAGAAGAGGATGAACGCTGCTAAGATGCCGTCATAAATTGCGAACATGGTGCCCTGTAAATGTTATAAAACACGAAAGACACGTCTCTTACTTACAAACCAAGCATATTTCAAACCCTATAGTTTACTGTGAAATGGAGCGAAAACTAGTAACGTTTCAAAAGGGCATTTAAACTTTATTACAAAAGAGTTCTTAAACATGTTTATCTTTTGTTCCCACATTGCAGATATTGTTCAGTTGGGTTTATATGAGAACGGCTGGCCGGCGATGCTTGATGTTTGATAAAAATGTGAAATAAACTACTTACCGATAGTAGCTGACTTTGGTTCTTAGTATCGTTCTGCTTGCTTGTGAATAACTAATTGCTTGACACTATCTTTATCCATATAGTAAAATTCTTAAACTAATTGTATCCGATAAGCAGATGCTGAAACGTTTTAATCCGATTAGCAAATGCTTAAAACAATAATTAAATGCTACTTAAAACCGTATGACTAAATTGTTTTAGACTACTAAAATAACATGTTATTAAGCACTTTCTTTCGATAACCAAATGTTTAAAAGGTAAATTAGAAAAGCTCATATGAAAATTTCCACAGATACTTGAATCTAAACTACCTATAGACAAAGGCAAACAGTGTAAATGTAAATGCAAACGTGTGATGATACCTCTATTAAAATAATTATATACTCTAAAATTTAAGTCTAGCAGTTGGGTATGGTTACCGCGCATCCCACTAAATATATTTTCATAGGGTGTCTAGAAACATAATCTCCAATGTACTAAAAATAATCTCATTTGGGCTATATGAAAACTTATGGTTTCCACGGCAACCATAATGAAATTATGAATGGAGTGTGTGTTCAGAAAAAAATGAATATTACTTTTCCAAAAATGATGATAGAAGTATACAACTGGGCCTTAATTAAGGTCATTGAATGACTTATATGTCAATTATGCAAATTAGCACTTATGAATATTCATAAATTTTTATGATAATCTAAAAATATACTTCTTTTTATTATAAGCAATTTTAAACAAGCTCAACAGTTTTTGAAATTATATGCATACCACTAGTTATTCAACAGATGTTGGCCTAATTATCAAATGATTAAGTTCATTCTGTGATTTTTTATGATTTGTTTTATTTATTTTCGTTCAATTTTTTCTTATTCAATCTTATTGCATAATGTGGCTAAAAGTCTGCTTATAACTAACTATAACATTGAAGAATAAAACTGAATATTCATAAATCTTAATGACTATCTAAAAACTACACGTTATTTTTAAAAAAGTTGATTAGAATCTTTTTATTTAAAAGCAATTCTCCAACAAACTTAACAGTTTTTAAAGTTATATACATACCCCTACTAATCTTACACATGTTGGACTAAGTTTCATTTAATTTGGTTCCTTTTGTGACTTTTATGATTTTTTATTATTTTCTTTCAAATGTTGATCATTCAATCTTTATGGCTAATTTAGCTAGAAGTCAACTTATAACTAGCCATGACGTTGTAGACTATTTTATACCATAACTGAAGTGGAGGCTATCGCTTAACTTAGATTAGAATTAATAATTATGTAATTTAGCGAACATTAATATTCACCCATATTGATAAGAATCTAACGACAGAAGTCAATTTTGTTAATTAAAATTTATTTAATTTTAAAACCATTTTTATTTGAACAAGCTTTACTGTTTTAAAAGTTTAGTAGGCATCCCTCTTAGTACAATACGTGTTTTTGTAAGTTTTGCATGAAATGGTACATTTTTTAATTTTGTATGATTCTTTACATAAATTTGGTCGGAGTTTTTCTTATTAACCTTTAATACACCAATATAAGCCTACTTATAGCTATTCGTAACATGGAAAAACAGTTATTTACTAGTCCTTTTTGTGGAGGCTATCAATGATCTAAGTTTTAAAATAATTATGCAAATAACGTTTCATTAATTTTCAAAACCCTTATTTGTAAGCTTACACTGTGCCCTTAAACACTTAATAGATTTTCGGTAATTATTATATTTTTATTTCTTTTCTTTCTTTTTCACACTTTTACATAGGATCTCAAACATTTATCTAAATATCTTCCTGTGAATAGATGAAAGTAATTGTTCCATTAGTGATTTTATGATACACCTTCAAATCCTTATAAACCAGGTAATAATCATCTATTGAAATGGAGTAGGATTATACGCTTAAAATTTAGTTATAATTAATTATTTCTCCGATTTTTTTAAGAAATGAAGCACTCATTTTTTAAATTTATTTTTAATGCTTAGATAGTGGAAACTGCTATTTTATTATAAGTTTTATCAAATCCTATTATTTTCAAAATCAGTTAATATTGACATTTGATATTGTATTATACTCTTTTAAGACATGTATTGCCGTTTGTTTACTGTGCAATGTCTTATATGGTAAAGTCTGTATGTTTTTACTATCCAATGTGTTGCATTCTCTTTCACCAACATTATAATACATTGATATGTCCAACACTTCAAAACATTTGTGGACAATACCTTTGCATGCTTTCAAGAACATTTCGCAATATTTCCTAGAAGATAGGCGAAATCATATCTAAAAACGCAACAGACATGTCATTTTGGAACAATTTTGTTACATTTACCCCCTTTAATTGTCCTATACTTTGGCTTAGGAAATGAAGCTTCTACTTTTAAACTACTACTTTTAAGCTCAAACTGTAACAGGAAATCAGAGTTTAAGACTGAACAATTTATTTGATGCAACTGAGAGTTATATGAAGCAGTACATTTGCTTTGCTTTGCTTAAATTTTGTTAAATATTATAAATATTTGCCAAATGCTCACATCATGTCACATTTAGCATCCATGTTTGCTATCTTATACTGTTTTCTGCTAGAATAATGCAGGGATTCATTCTATCAGAAAACAATTCTGTTAAGCTTTTCTTTGTGATGTTCATATCATTTATGGTATCATTTTTATATTATCTTTCGGATAACATCATTTTAATAGATGAACGCTATGAAATTGATACATTTTTAACCAAGATATATATACACATAAAATCCAATAACGATAACGTGACAAAGATCAGAAGAAAAAAGTCTAACCAAGTTCTCAAAAGCACACAATTTATCAAACGTTTCCGGGTTTAGAAAACAACCCAAGCCAACAGAACAAAATCTAGTATTTTTAGGTAATGTAATAGGTAATGATATTCAAATAATATCATAAAAAGCCTGGGATTTATTGGCAACTGGCAAATATTATAATAAATGTACACAAAATCCAGATGTTATACCTACTGTGCAATCTCACGTAACGGGCATGGAGAATGCTCAAGTTGTCTCAACTATATAATGCACGACTGGAGAGATGAAGAGACAAGAAATCCAACAGTGACTTCCAATTATGGCTTTAAGTCACTGGTTTTCATTTTGCCTCAATGACCTGTCCGGTCATTGTGTAATTTAAAAGCAATGCAAGTTCTTGACTGTAAAAGAGTCAGTTGCAAGCAATCCAGTTCAAAGGACTCCCGAGCTGTAACCGTCAGCAAAGGAAATTCTGATAACCTTTTTAAGAGGTCATAAAGGTTATTAAGACCCTCGATTTTCTTTATCTTGTATAAAACATGTCAAAAAATGCAGGGTGGCTTATGCTTTGCTGCATAATGTTTTCATACTGCTATTATTCTTTATTATATCATACTATATTGTGAGGTCCAAATGCGGGACATGAACAGCGGTATCAACGCCATAGGTTTGTTTTGTTTGGCATTCAAATCACATCATTTACATTTTTCCCACGTCTTATTTTTCCTACTGTATTAGCCGATCAAATTGCGTCATATGTACTATGGGCATAGTTTTCATCTATTTATGGCTCTGCAAACATAACAAATGTGAAATTGAATATGTTATTAACATGATTTATCCGCAAAATTTCTCTATTAGACTGAGTAGACTATTAAAATGCTATAATTTCAAGCATTGTTGACTAATCTGTTGCACTTTAAAATTAGGATCTTTGTTTTGTTTGAAAGTTCTTGTGAGAACGTCTTCGTTTTTTTCAGCTAATTTAACAGAATTAGTATTTTATATGGCATAAGAGCATTTGCATGTTAGATCAAACAAAATCCAATTAAAACGTTTTATCCGGCATGTTTGCCATCCGACTTATTTGAAACTACGCTAATAGGAATTCGTGTCATTGCCAAAAATCTAAAAGCATATTTTAATATCATACATGAATTGTTTCAAAAATTCACTATTAGAAGATGAAACGATCTCTAAAACATGTGCACAATTTTATGACTTAAAGACGTATGTTCTGATATTAACATTATGCCTCCCTTGAATAATGTGGGTCCGACATTATTCTTACTTGGACAGACAATGAAGGCAAAAATGGAGACACCAGTTGCAGTGCTTACTTTAAACACTTTGAATCTTAACTATAACTTTAAAGGCCAGAAAGGGGGAATTGGGAATTGAAAAATGGGAATGTTGACAAACGTTTCTCATTGAAGTTTTTGTTTATTATCTTAATAAGCTTATATATATATATATATATATATATATATATATATATATATATATATATATATATATATATATATATATATATATATATATATATATATATATATATATATATATATATATTAATAAAAGTATGTTTTGTAGGATTGATTGATTGTTTCACATCCAGTTTTATTTTAACTTGTTGTCTGTCAGCAAAGGCAGTTTTTACTTATGACTACGTTACTCTGTCACTCAGTCACAGAGTTACTTATTTCATTTTTTTAATAATCAAATACCTATGCAACTGATCCTGGGCCTTCCTTCTGTGGCTTGACTGTGGGTGAGTGTGTGTTGGCATACACATTCTTAACTAATATCAGTTTGAACTTTCGTTATGAAGTATAACAGAACAAATATGTCTGGTATATGAACATTGACACAGATATCTTATACATTTGCCAAATTTCTAAAACTAGTACACTTACTTTAAGAACACATGAGCATGTGATTGGCCTTTCGAAAAGATGGCAGAAAGTTTTTTTTTTTTTTTGCTTTTTCGTTGTCTTTTTACGCAAGACATAAAATCTCAGTGATAAGTTAAAAACAAATCTTAAATCATGTTAGTTTATTACTCAGAATAAATATTACTTGGTTTAGTGTTTTGAGATAAACCTATTATATTATTTCCGGATCAAACTCTATGTCATCACACACATCTATTATTTTCATGGTTTAACGGAAGCATTATAGTGAGCAGAACGACGACTGGACGATTCTAATGTTTCTATTGAGGATATATTATAATAATTATATTATTTAAACACTGATGAATTTGTTGTAGCTTTAAAGAAAACGTGCTGTCACCTATTTTACTATAAAGAGGAAAAGTAACACTTGTTCTTTGTTTAATTGTGCTGATGTTTGGGTTTAATATATATTACATTTTTTTGTATGTGTTTTGTTTCATTTTGTACATGTAGCTAGTTGCAATACAAACAAAGGGTTCAGACCAACGTTTTAAATGTAATGTTTTGTTTGAAAATTTACTATAAGAAGAAACTAAGTGTAGTGTAAAATTATTAAACGTCTTTTATTCCATTTAAAACGTTGGTCTGAACCCTTTGAAACGAAGACTTGTTGTTTATTCTTCAAACAGATTTATTAATGGTTAAAAACTAGCCCGTCAAATTAACAAACAGGTTTATCAATTGACAAATACACAACAGAATGCCCCAGGGAGATTTTCACACCTAATTATCACCCCTCAATGGGGTCCTCCACACGGAACAATAGGCCTACCATAATCCCAATATAAACTATAGATGGTACATTCGATCCAAAAATGGTACATTAAGTCCTGGTACATTACGGTAATGGTACATTAAGACCAGCACCCGCAATAAATACGTAAAGGGAAATTCGAAACAACGCACATTATATACACAATTGACAATTTACATCTTTCTAGTCCCAATTCGGAACAATAAGTTTATTCTGAGTCATAACAGGATATACAGTAATAATGTATCTTATGAACAGAAACATCACAAAAGCATATTTAACCAATGTTAATGGCAGTCTCACTTGCCTTATTCAAATTTATTGATTTTTGGCATAATACCTATTATACAACTTGCATGTACACTAAAATGGTAAGACTAGGATAGACCAACATCAACGCAGATAATGTTTAGGCACAATATACGTATACAATTAAAATGTGAAGTCTGACTAAAAGGCTAAAACAGCATACATGCTTGTATTTTCTCTACCTTCTATATACAGCATTTTACAAAACTATTGCCAAATGGTTAAATTGTTGAAAAGCACACTTCATGTAACCGAAATATAAGATATCTGACATTAGTCTCTGTCACTATGGTTAATTATAAATAAAAGATAATATAATAAATATAGTTTTTTGTATCATGACTTGGATCGACCGTTGTGTCATTTCATTGCGTTGATAGATTTTTCTCGCATAATGCAAGGACATGACGTACTATAACATATAGCTGCAGAGTTCCTAAACTTTAGTCTGGACCACTTTTCCAAAACAAAACTTGCGTGTTGTACTTTGTCTTTACAGTATGAAACATCAATAGAAAACTGAAATCATACACTTGCTAGGAATATGTGCAATCAATGTTAAACATATATTTTTACACACGAGTAAGGCTTAACGATAATGTGTATTATATAATCTCGACACTTAAATATATTTAAATACAACTAGCGTGATTATAACATAATCTTATGTATAAGCATCGGAATCAGATTGCCTTAAAACACTGATAAACAGATATAATGAAAAATTACAATTTCTCAAGACTCTGGTGTCGCACACAAAATGTTTTGCAACTATTCATGACAAATTGCAATAATACAGGATTGAAAACTTTTCATTTGTTTCTTTCTCTTTGAAACATCCTAACTTTTATTTTATGTGAAGTTTGTTTGCAAAAAAATAGATCTCCCTTATGTCTTATCATAAAGCTTACGTATTAGAAGCAGAAACTGTAGATAAACATGCAGAAAAGTACTCTCCCAAACAAGATGACAGCAGGTATCACTGTAACTGACCTATTCATAAAGAAAAACGTGGAAAATCTAAGAATATGTTAAACCATACATTTGTTTTGATTTGTATCGGTTGTTTATTTGACAGCCTGTGATCAGAACTCCCCCACACATGCGCACATCCCACCTATACAAATCCACACATATTCACCCGCAGACACACCCGACAAATAAAAGTTATGTTTATTGATTCTAGAACATGTTGTCAAAAAGAAGACAGCTTTCCTGTTTCGTTGCCGTTCGAGTAAATGTACCATACATGAGCTTTGGTATTAATCGGTTGTTGGTATCTTTTTGATAGAAATAGATACATATGTGACAACCTGTGAACAAAACACCCCACACACCCGCACATTCTACCTATAGAAATCCACACGTATTTACCCACAGACACACCTGAACACACACAAATGAAAGTTAGGTATATTGATTCTAGAAGATGCTGTCAAGAAAAACTGTTCACTATTAGATTGTCGTCGATTAAATGAGCCAGGCTAAAAATAATAAAAAAAGTTTTACTAATCAATGTACTTAAATGTTGTTTACATTTTCCTGCTAACAGTTTGCACTGATGTTCCCTTTGCAGATGCATTAACGTTTTTGTATTGAGAAGTGTGAACACTGACATGCAACATCACATGAAAGCCTTTATAATCGCTTCTTTTATATGCTGTTTTGTCGTCATCTTATTAATTCGAATGTATTTGAGAATCCACGTCGTACTTAAGTCATGCCAATGCCAATGTGATCCATATTTAAGCCATACATCTCCTAACCAGATTATAAAACGGGTTTTAAATATTGACGAAGATAAATAGCACAATTAACTTCATACACAGTCAACATCTCCATCTAGAAACAACTCTTATAGTAATTAAAAGAGAATGACATTTTGCGAATTATAATTACTGAACTAATTTATTAAAAAGCTAGTTTGTATATCAAATTTATATTGCACCTTCAATGACTCATCCGACTATTTGGAAACTCTGTGTTGGCAGTATATTTAATCTATCTTGAGATAAGCTATTCTAACTTAACTGATCTGTATCTATGTGCAAAACTGATCCTTTACGCACATACCGCCAAGTCAGCAAAACTCATCAATATTACAAAAGCTGTTTGCAATACTAGTGTTAGACATGTCTGTTTCATGCCTCAATATACAAGTATACTCTGCCTTTGATTGGTACATTTTAATGTGTGCATTTTAAAATGGTCGTTTGGACATATGTTTCTTTTGTATCTGTCAATCAATTAAAATAGTCAATATATTTCAGCAAACACGAGGGGGAAACGTGTACCTAAGAGTCTAATTACGAATATGCAGTTGTCATAAACAGCCCAGAGTCCGGGATAGAAACTTACAGAAGTTTTAGAAACATAGAATGTGCATTCACTAGGACGTTGAGGATCGGAAAATCCAGAACACGCTGGGAAAAGGTAACATTGTCTTATCATAAAAGCTAGTTCACACTATGGTCCCAGTATTATAGTGTTTCATGCTTGGATACAGCTCTAACTTGTTCCGATGCAGCACACGCTATCTAAGGAATGGACTAGTACATTTAAGTAAATAAAAAATAAAACCGTACAACACAATGACGCTTCATTCTTAACAAGCGCATACTGAATATACCGAACCCTCAATCTTTGCATTTCTTTTTTGGTCAAATTGTAGACACATGTCAAAACTTATACTTGTACATAAGCTTTAACTGTTTAACCCACGTGCTCTTTTAAATTGAACATGTTAAAGTTATATCTGAAAAAAAAAAGATTCTTTCGGCATAACGTCTAAAAATGGTGAATGTACTGCTGCTGGTGAAAGGGTGTAGTTAATCCGACAGTGTGGTATAATTACACCTTAAACAAGTTTTAACCACTCTTATTTGAATAGTTCTGTATCAATGGAATATTAATTGTAATTTTAACGATCTATTGCCTCCCAATATTGCTTCTTTACTTCTGAAATATTTTGTTTGGGAGACATAATTTTGCATTCTGAGTGAGATTAAGGGAGTTAAATAAGTTATTGTTTTTTTAATTAAAATGATGCTGTTAAATTAGGTTTCGTTACAAATTACTGATTTATGCTCTAATTTCTTCACTAGTTTCACAATGACCTGTCAATTTAAAAAAAAAACAGTTTTCGCACTGGCTATCACAGCTAGCATATTTGTAAATAGCAGACTTTGATGTCGCTGGTTAATTCTTTTTCCCATTTTCTTTTCCTGAAAAGCGGTTTAATTTTTTAAAATTGAGTGAGCTTAATTTGTTAAATATTATTTTGCTTCGGTCTTATAGGTAAATGTAAAATGGTTGTAGACCCAAATTGCTGCGGGTAATTAAGTAATATTCGTCGTCAAAGTAGTGCATCGCAATTCCAACTTCGAAATAAAAGTATGCCTCGGTTTATAATATTTTTAAGTGCTAAGGTTAACCCTGTACGTGCATATGGAATATCAATATGATAAACTAATATGGAAAATATTCCATTGTCAGGGAAACTGAAAGCTGCCTGCATCTAACTTTATGAAATCATGACAAAATTGTCCTACTGACACATGCAGATATGATGCTACGTCCTACTTGCAGATGTTGTCCGTTTTCTAAAGTAAACGCATGTGTGCTATTTTTGAACTGTATATTTTACATTTCCATCTTTTGCGAACAAAAAGTTGATATGTTTCAATGACAAACAAAGCGTCCTTGCAAATACATATATACTGGACTATGTCGCATCAACGAACCACGGACACATTCATTGGTTATGCGACAACAGGAGTGCCGTTTTTTTGTAATTTCTTCGAGCTTGGTCGCATGTGGTTTCATTGTCATAATTCCCAGGAGGATTTCTAAAGGTTGGTTTCTGCAACGGTATTAATAAAGTTTCTTGATCCAAGCTTATCAATTATTTATCAAATGTCTGCTTGTCTGACAAATCGAAGTGATCTGTTGTTTTAAGAATTGAACAGCAGTCTGTTCGCGCCAGGCGTAAAGGCGTTGGAGAGGAAAGAACTTTGCAAACATCCATAGGAGTCACATAATAAACAATCAATTACTCGCATTGTACATGGCGAGCATTTTTGTTTGTACTAAATATTTTAAACGATATACGAACTGAGACGTCAACAGCACATTCTCAAGTTGTTACTTATAGTAACACCTTACTAAAGTTTTGGTAAAAAAAAAATCAGATAATAAGATAATAAAATCCTAGTATTGTAAAGGAACTTCATTAAGATACTCTTTTAAAATGATCCTTAATATAAAAGCCAGTTTACTGTATTTCGTCGTTAAACGCATACATAAAATTCAGTTTGCTTTTATTCGTGTAAAGTATACTGTTGATTTATGTAAAGAAACTTTTTATTGTCTGGCGAAATTACTACAATGAGCTGACTTTTATGTTGCATCATACAAAACAAAATTGCTTCATGATCATTAGGTGGACTTATTATCGATTTTTGTCTGAAACCACCTTCGGTTATATATGTTTTTAGATCAACGCCTGGTGATATGCGTTCCATCATGCTCAATATTATTAACATTTATCTTTTGTGCGTGTCATCACGCGGGTATTGTATAATATTGATGTTGATGTATTACCATAAACAGTAGGTGCCTATATTCATGATCAATCGACTGTACCTTATTTTATTAAAACGGCACTTTAGAAAAAATATATATGTCATTTATATTCTGATCGTTATGCGTATATTGAAGAATGCATTTGTTGCATTTTATAATATACCGTCTCAATTTTCTTTGACACAAAATTCCTAAAATGAATATCGTGAATAAATTAGGAATCGTCCTTTTTTGTATTTTATTATTTTGAGGTTTGCGTTATTATAAATTATATAGGTACGAATAGGTTGCTTGGAACACACTTATTAGGCATGCATTTCCTCGGCAAACACACCAATACAACCACAGTTATGGAGAATTTAAGGCAATTACTAACAATTCCATCAAATATTACGTTTTTTGTTATGTGTGTGTTATACATTGTTAATGCCTCAAATATTCTTTCTGTTCTTCGGGTGCTTTCAGTATGTATTCCTCACAGAAAACGTCTAACGGTTGTTTTATCAGTCATTTATGATAAAAAAAGATTAATAGATTATAGGAATAACCAAATCACAATACAAATAAAACTTGTTAAAATAGTTAACATATAGATAATATAGTTCCCAAAATGAAAGCACCTTTGCTCGTATTATTTCGAAAGAAAATATGAGTAACAATTTAAAAATGTGCATAAAATAAATAAATTAAAATTGAGAAAGAGTTTTTTTTTTTAAATTCAAATTAAAGAAAATGTCCAAAGTTTAAGATTGACTTAAAGTGTGCTTTTTAAAGTAACTTAGAATGAAGTTCTCATAGTGAGACTTTTAAAAAATAGCTAAGTTGGTCCTTGAATAGTTTTTTAACAAAAGGGAGATACGTACATATAGTCTATAAAAAGAATTTGCCCTATGTTAACATCTTAAAAATTACTAGTATTATTACTATTATGAATTAATGTTTGCTAGTGCTAGTAAATGATATTTAGATAGCAAATTAAAATATGATCAGCTTTAAAAGTGTTTTAGCAATTTTAAATAAAACCGATTCTAGGCAAATTAAGATAACTACTTAAGTGGTGCATTTTTGCGATTTCAGATTAGGATGTACTCACTCCTTTCTTTCTATTAGTTAATCATAAGATATACTTATCTTACCGAAAAAGAAACTTTCAAGTAAAGCTTTTCAGACAATTTATAATGTTAGATTATAATATAAGTTTTAAAGGTTGATGTTAGGAAAATGGCAAATAATGACATGGGAACAAACGATATTAGATCTTGCAACGTTGTTTTTTCCTTTTCCGGTATAATGACGTTAATTGATAAGAAAGGTCAGTGTGATATCAAACATAGTGTCTGTGTTGCACTATGACCCAAAGGCTGAATGAATAACATTATTATTCTTACTTAATACTGTTTATTGTAGCACAATAGTAGCAATCAACGTTTGCAATAGGTAAATAAGATAAGGTCCTATCAAAGTTTTCACAGATATTTAAATTTTATCTACCAGTAGACAAAGGCCAACAAGGTAAATGCAAATGTGACAAAAACACAGGGACGAGACATATCACACATAAAGAATAACAATCAGTTATCGCCTTGGAACGGTCAATCGGCAAAAGGGCCAACTGGGGTGCTTAAACCTGGTTTGTGGAGCGCTCCAACCTCGCACTTCCTGAACGTTTTTCTAGCAAACAGTGTAAATGACAACATCCCGTCAAAAAGAAACAACTAACAGTAAGCACCTGCATCGGGAGTTAAAACAGATACAATGAACTTATATACATACATAATAACTAGTGATGAAATAAACTATAAACATATGTACAGTACGTACAGTAGATAAAAGCCTCGGCAATGCAAGGTCATCGTTATTTTACATTAGTATCAGCAAGCTTGCCATATTTAGCATACACGTGATTTTGCTGTTGTTGGTTGATGAATGATTATGTTAACGTTACCTTCTGCTTTCATGTTTTCTACGACTCTTTGACCTATCCGAATTATAGTGTCTGCACATTGCAAGACATACCGCAATGCAGTTCGACACGAATATAAATCATGAATACTTATACAATTTCAACAGAGCCTTTGACATCTATTTATCCTCTTTTTAAACAAATGTTTATTGAATGTCTCTTTGAGAATACATCTTCCTTGAGAACTGATCTTTTTTTATCTTAAACTGTGTGCCTTAATTTTCAGACCTTGAGTACTTGGGTCTATAAATATGGGTAGATTTTCCTGCGAAAAGTGCATTGCCGTTTTTATATTTATATTTCCTTGACAAATGTGTTAGGCAACATCAAACAAAATACAAATCTTAGTTTTATCATGCAACGGCAAACAAAACACAATCCTAGATTGAATTTTGTTTGGTTTGACATTAAGATAAAAATCTCTGATGGGAATATTCTTTTCACTCATACTTTGTAATATCATCTAAATATCTTCCTTATTAATAACATTAATCTCTTGTTGTTTGTAATCATGCCGGTTAATTGAATTTTGCAGATGATTTATAATTCTACACCTTAATAGTACATTTATTTATGCTCAATGAAAAGTTCAAGCCAACATTTTAATAAAGGCATGAGGGAAGTATTTGTTAATTTAACACTATGTTTAGCTTCTGCAAGAAATATGTAATTCTAATTCTCTAGTTGTGTTTCTTTAAGAGCAAACGTATGATAACTATAAGTCTAAACTTTCATTTTAAGTTATGTTATAAGACACCTTTCTACACTGATAGAAACCAATTTCACGTGTTACATCTTAAATGCGGATAAATGTAAAGAGGAATTACTGGCAAGAATTTTCCCGGAATTAGATATAAAAACAATATTTCATTTCTGCACAGAATAAAAAAAAGTGTCCTTTAATTATAAACCGGATTAATTCTGCCCAGTTCACAGAAAAACCGAAACATATCTTAAATTAATTCTAAAGAGGTTGCAGCCTTGACAAACATACTTGAGATTGAAATCGATATTTCTATCTATTTTTCATGTGCCATTTTCTTTTTGCTTACTTTTTCTATGACATCCCTTAATGCTTCTACACTCAGATCATCACACTCAGGTTGTATGTGATTAGTCCTAGGAATGTATCATAAGGAAAGGTGGACACTTGTTGTGCACGTTCACCACGTTTTACCGTCGTTAGCCATCTCCCCGTCAGCGGTCACGTGGCGTTACGATACAAGTTACCCTGGCACCATAAAGAAAACAAGATATATTGTTTGTAGAAAGAGATTTGAGCGAGCTTTCAATATTTGGATATTGTTTTAAAGGAATTATACAATTACAGTTTTTTTTCTAAAGATGAAGTCGGGTGTAGCGCCGGGAAATGTCGCATCGCCGGGAAACGTCATAATCTACCGGAAAATGTCGCACCGTCGCCGGGAAATGTCGCAATCTGCTGAAAACGTCGTAAACCCCACTGCCGGTATATGTCGCATTGTTGACGGGAAATGTCGCAAAAAAATTCGCTGCCGGTATATGTCGCAACATCGACGGGAAATGTCGCAATTATTATTAATATTGCATCTTGATAATCTTCTAAAGAGAAAGCAACAAGTCATTTACTATACATGTATTTGAATAGCGTATATTAAATTGATAGTGTTATTATAGCATATACATGTAATTGATGTCTGGTTGCCATACAAATATCACAGCTATAATTAACATGTACAAAATTAATGTAAATGGCTATTTTTGAATACTTTCAACGTTTTATTCAATTGTTCAAAGAACATATGCAGATAAATATGATTACAAAATATTTTTATAATGAGCTTTGAATATATTCTACTACGATTCGTCATGATCGGGGGTGGGGTGGGGGTGGTGTTAAACAATACCAGATACATGTTTCTGGTATTGTTTAACACCACCCCCACCCCACCCCCGATCATGACGAATCGTAGTAGAATCTTTGTTGGGTCTTCAAAGGCGTGTTAGGGTCTTTATGATCGGGGAGCACTACGCTCCTAACACGCTTATTTTGGACATGTTCAAAACAAATGTAGTAGGATCGTAGCAAACAAGAATCAGGGTAGAAGCGTACAAGGAGCGTGGTAGACGCAGCACAATTGTACCAGAAGCAGGGGAGGTTGGTGGTGAGGTCTTCTTTATTCTCAATATTAATATTGATACTTAGTTTAATGATTGATCATCTATAATTCTATAAATCTGTAAGTGGTTGTGATTTCATTTCCGATAAGATGGAGATATCCCTTTAAGTTATCATGGTGATATTGTCCGAGGCAGATAAATTATCGAAATTTTAGGGATTTCACATAATCAACAGTTGACCGTACATTAAGAAACAATTAAATTAAAACAAAAACCGAGCTAAGGAATAACATTCAATATTAGGGATAACCTAAATGCATTTTAGAAATAAAGTTTTATGTTACTACGCTCCTAACACGCTTATTTTGGACATGTTAGATTAATTAATTTACGGAATTTTACGTTACAGTCTTCCTGCAATATTAAACTGAATTTTTCACCAATGACGTAAAAGAGCGCTGAAATTCGGGATTTTAACGCACCATTCTTGGTGCATTTTCCACCCTTTTTACAGAAGAAAGACCATAACGTTAGATAACACGGGTTTCTTACCATGTTGAAAATTCCGAATTTCTTTAAAAGATAGAATACCGGTAACGAACAAAAGCGTATATGCTTTATTCAAACATAAACTTTTCAACGGGCATTAAAATTAAATTTACGCAGATTTACGTTATATTTTTAAAATCGTGAAAAAGCACACGTTTAAATACGTTTCAGGCGACCTCCAGTAAAACAGGGTCGGGTTTTGTGAAGTCAAAATTGTGTCATGTTTAAATACGTTACGGACGTCCGTCCGGAAAACAGGGTCGGGTGCGGAAAGGATATCAAGGTTAACAATCTTTGAATTTAGTTCAATAAACTTTACTAGAACAATAGTTATAAACAATGCAAACATGAATGTCAAAATTTCCTTTTGTAGCCACAAGGAGAAACATGTTTTGCTATTGTTCTAGTAAAGTTTATTAAACTAAATTCTAAGACATTGTTAACTTTGATATAGACAACCTTCCTGTGACTGTAGTTTAATACTATACTAGTAGCTGATAATTTGGAAGTTTGGACTCCCGGCAATAAGGCTACACTCAGTGAGAGAAATTGTTTCATATTTCTATTTTTTATAATTCCTGATTGACCTGTTACATTTATTTGCCCTATAAATGATATCTTATGTAATAGGAATATTTTTAATTATTAAATAACATGAAGTTTTATAAAAATAGGAAACCACACTCCCCACCCCCCCAACTTTAACTATATTGTGACAAATGATACCTACCACCTTAACGCATCTGTCGACACATGATCGTTTCAATGATTCAATCGGTTTAATCAATGCTTGATTCGCCATGTATATGAGAACTTATACCCTTGTATTGTTATATATTTTTAGCAGTGTTCTGTCATGCATACATTTTTCTATTAGTTTTGTACCAATGAATTGAAATCTGAATTACCGTAATGTCTAATCTCTTCAGTAAATCAAACTTTACTGAGAGCTACACCTTAGTTAAGCTACGCCTGTTTTCATAAAATTACTGACTTACAAAACAAGCATGTGTCTTCTGGAAATGTTTGATGCATATAAAATCATGTTTATGGCTTTTTAAATCTTTTGTTATGATAACAGTAATTTAAGTAATATGATATTAGCATGCACATTTATTAGAAATAATATACATACAGGAAATACGTGCTTGCTTTGTCCGTGTATCGTTAGGATGGTGTATTTGAACTGTGTTGGTTTGGGAAAAATAACAACTCTTGTCAAGGATCTGACGCTCTAACATCAGTGTTTCCCTTTTGTGAAACTACTAGTGACTATGGCATTGAAAAAGACGTGTGTGTTGAGATTTTTATTTTTAAGAACTGTTCAAATTATACATCATTATGTATCGGTATGCAAGAAAACATATTCAATATAAGACAAAACAAATGGAGACATTGCATGTTACAAGCGTTATCAAATTTACAAATCTACTTTGTTAGGTATAAACAAAATCAACCATAATAAAAACAAAACATACTTCAAACAAGCTTATGAATAAGAACAAGTATCAAAAACTGTATAACTGTGAACGTTTAAATGACGATTACGATTGTACGTCATTCAGCGACTCAAAAAAAGGTAACATACACTGTCAAATCTGGCTTCATGTAAAATACTGAAAAAAAATTATGTCGATACTACACAATAACTACGAACTGTTTCAAAACAATATCAACTGCAAAAAAGTCAAATTATTAATGCAACAAATTGTCTCTCGAGACAACACAACCTTAATTAAAAGAAATGTGGCACAATCATAATGTACTAATAAAACATGATTAATTTTATTGAAATGTTTATTTCTTATTGTAGTAACTGTGACGTCTGAACCAAATCCCTTTTACTATGTACCACCCGCAAATAGTTGCCATTCGAAGAAATAGCCAGGCGTTTGACCATGAGGAATGATTAATTACATCTCGGATTTCTTGCACAAGTCCACTTCCCGGACCAGCTACGGAAATGATTTTACGAACACTAATTGGCCAAACCGACACATCTCTAAATCGCACAGGGTTAAGATAAAATCTCGGTGGAGGTGTCTGCATAACAATTTCTTTAAACATTCTATTAACCCGTTCGAGTGTAAATCGTGACATTGGACTCACTTTCAAAACAAGGTTGACTATCAAATGCCAAATCTCTGGTGGGAGTTCAACGTAAAGTTTCTGTTTCTTTTGTTTCTTTTCCCTCATATAGCGTACCATGTCGCGGAACTGTTCGATGTTACCATCGCACTCTAAAGAGTGATTATTTCTAATACCCACTTCTTGAGTATTGAAATTGTCTTCTGCATTGGGGGTATTTTCATTGCTTAATTCTGCGTTGTCCGAGGTCGAATTCACATAGCTAGTTTGTGCGACGTCTCCGTTGACTGCGTCTCTAGTTTCCAATGTTATCTGGGGAGATCTGTCTATGATTGCTTCTAAGGTTTCTTGTTCATATCCAAGGGCTACGTAATGCTCACCAGCACCTTCTGGGTAATGCCCCAATATTATAACAGGGATGTCGTTAGACAGAACTGAACTGCCACTCGGGCTAATTAATGTTGTTGCACTATTCATCGTAGATACTACATGTACGATGATTTGTACGTTGTATAGCTGTGACATAGCCTGTAGTGTTATCTGATCCCCAAACTCGAACTCCCTTGACATACGGGCCAAGTACATCTCTGGTTGTTCCAGAATAGAGTCCCACCAGCATCCACCGAAATCACTGCTGCCAAGTCTTGGGGTTTCACTTAAAAAAGTGACAACTTCTTGTCGCATTGTCTCCTCTGATCTATAAATTCCATGTTGTCGTAATTGATATAACACCGCCGAAAACTGACAGTTCCCGTTTCCAATAGGATTCATTATAATTGGGAGTCCGAATTCCGACCTCAAGTTTTCTAGATGGGATGCTTTTGTTGTAGGTATATAAAATTGTTTGCGATGTAAACGTTTTTTGATAGACATATCAACCGGTGAGTATCGTGAAATATCGCTAACATTATACCATTTTGTCTCTTTACGTTTTCGCCCGGTCTTCGCAGAGTTCGGAACAACATACTTAATTTTATACATGTTGGTAGCCAGGGATCGCTTCTGAATAATTCCTTCAACAACCCAACGCCTCCTGTTTAACAGACCCCTTTTCTTGTAACGAAGCAGTATAGTTTCATTTAAACTATACACAGGTGGTTTGCGCGCTTTTTCATGTGCTCTGTCATTGCGTTTATTACATTTTATTGTCGCGGCCTTCGCAGCATCTCGTATTTTTTGGGCTTTTTGTTTACGCTTTAATGTCGAGTCTTTTTCAAATACATCCCTCCCATAATAAATCTCACACGGTGTGCTCCAACCCAGGCATTCTTTCGGAGTATTGTTTAATACGCGTTGATACTCTGGTAATTGCTTTGCCCAGTTGATGCCACATGGGTTCGCGTGTGTCAAATCATATGCAATTTTTCTTTTAAGACTCTTGTGCATTCTTTCAACTTTTCCTTGGCTTTGTGGGTGGTAAGGGCGACTTTTAATGTTCTTAATATCTAGCTCCTCCTTCAAAAGGCGTTTCACCTTTCCATCAAACTCGCGGCCTCTATCGTGTTGAATAATTTTCGGTTTACCAAACTCTGCGAATATCATGCTTAGATGTTTGGCGACAATATCTGCTGATTTCCTAGGCAGTGCACGTAACCACACGAATCTACTAAAGATGTCCATCACGCTCAAAATGAATTTTTGTTTTTCCCTTTTATATGAAACTGCTTCCCTCTGCATATCAACCAGATCGATTTGAAGTATTTCATGTACTGAGTTGCTGCACACATGTTTCAGAGGTGCTCTATTCAGGAATTTAGCATGCTCCTTTTGGTATTCAGGTAATTTTGACAGAACATCTTTAATACGATCTTCAGAGACCCCCACTACCTCCGTTTTAACAAATGGTACATTCTTCTAACGCCTATACCTTTATTTTTATGATAACTATCTATAATCAGCTTGTTACACTTTGAGTTAGACACAATCTCTTTCCCTTTATAATATAATCGATTGTTTTCAACTGAATAAAATTGCTTATTTCTTTGATATCGGCGCAAAGCAGTTCTTTCTAAAAGCGTTCTTTCCACTACAGGAACATCATACGTGCCTTTCAAAATCGTTTTCAAAATGATATTATACTCCGGGTCTGATATTGAGCCGCATGCCTTGTCTGTTGCTTGAATCGCCACGCAGGACAACACTAAGCATAACGACCTATAAGATATAAAAAAGGAATTAATAATTTCTACATTATTTTGTTGACTTAAATGACCTATGACATGTTTTTTGTAAATAATCAATTCAACGTTTGTGGTGATCGTATGCAAGGGTACATGTAACAACTTGATCGAATTTTAAACATGTATAGTAGAAAAAGAGACATGAAATATATAATTTGGCCTAATCGCTAGAATTAACGCCTTGTTCATTTTTGAATATTCACTTTAATGTCGCTATATGACTTTAAAGAAGAAAGATGTTTTGTCTCCATTAAGTCAACGTTTATGGTCTTCGTAGTTTAATAGATTATTATAGTCTCATCCATTTACATGAAACATTACATAAAACATTACATATTAAAACATTACATAAAACATTACATAAAAATAACTTGTAAACGGCCGTTCTAATATAGAACTACAAGAGACATTAAGTTCACTACAATAAATTACATTTATACATTTAAAATAATAATATCTTTGCTAACCACAATCCAGAATTTATTGTAAAATTCAAGTACATGTAACAAGGCAAAAATAAGTTTGCATTCACAGTTTGTATTGTTTATATTTTTTTAGAAAACTAAGATAGTGCAGTGTTTTAAAGTTACTTAAATTCACGAGTTATCTATACATATTTTACAAAAAAAATTGTTGTACAAGAAAAGACATAAAGAAAAAAATTAATAAGGTTTTATCGCAGGAATCAACGCCTTGTACATCTCTGAATAGACATTTACTCGTCGCTATTTCGCTTTTTAAAGAACAAATACATGCCTATTAGAAATTAAAATATATTCATCATTTTTAAAACCATTTAGTCGATAATTATGATCTAGAGCATAATTAAGGCCGAATTCACATTCTACAAGTCATTATGTTCTCTGGAAGTTCATATAATGCATTTCTCGATAGACAGATACAATTTCGCATATTACTGTTCCTGACAACCAACATGCTGCAGTGTTCAAAAATACTCAAATTCTCGACACATGTTATTTAAATCCTATTCGTGTACATCGTACAAGAAAAGATACTTATCGTTACTTATTTTCATTTCCAGATAGACAGTTAAATACGTCACATTTTGTCAGTAAAGTTTATTTTTTGATACACAATAAAAAGGCACATTTTACGTTTCATATATAAAATAGCATTAAAATTAATATTCCAGATCCATACCGTGTAGCGGGTTATTTCTGCGGGTGCAATATTTCGGCGTTTCTGTGGTCTTTGGATGAATATCCAGCAGAAAAAAATCAGCAAAAAATTTAATTGCAAAATATTATATCATTTTCAAACTAAAATCAACGGAGTCGCCATGTCCGAAATAATCGGTTTCATGGTACAGACAGGGTAAAATAATTACGAACAAATACCGTTAATTGTTATCGTTTACGCATAGTATAAACGCGACATTTGCTCAAACATTTCTCAAACATTCAATTCAATTAAAGGTTGTTTGAGAATTGTTATTCGCAATTGATAAATAATATATTTCTTATTTTTACTAAAAATGAGTAACAGTATGTTCTTAGTGTATATTATATAAGATATATTCTTACGACACCTTACCCAATTTGAACCGCAGAAATAATAATTTTATCCTTCACGGGAACCGAAAACGCAGAAATAAGAAACGCAGAAATTTTTGCATCCAATTTTGTGGGCAAAACGCAGAAATTTATGTCCGCAGAAATAACCCGCTATACGGTATATATTTTTTAGATCTAAAAGCGATTTTAAAAAGACGAGGCTATTTTCAACACTTACGACTATTATGTTCAAATAGAAAAAAAGCCTTTTAACTAAATTCTAACGAGATATCCATACCTTAATAGAATATAGATAGCACCAATGAAAATGTTCATGTTAACCAATCTTGGTACCGTTTAACATGGGTACAGATTTTTATACATGTACTACTTGAAGTGGTATAATAATTCAGTAAATAATAAGAGTTATCTAAGACCTGAGGCTTACATAAAATTATTACCTTAATACCAGGAACACTTTTGAGTTCAACATGTTTCCTTGTAGATGATTCAAACTCGAATGCAGTTTTAACAATCCGTCGGGGAAATCACCGGGTGCGAATTGACCAATTAAATCAATTTCGAAGAAATATGACAGGTGTCAAAAACATGTCATTGACGTTTAGGCATAGGGGTAACGTAGGTCTTAAATGACACCTAAATATATTCATCGTTTACGCTATAAGTTTTAACTAAACTCCCTGTGAACCTCATTTTTTTTATTTAAGTACATGTACCTTTTATCGATGTCAAATATAAAGTTTATTTGAACCCCACCCCAACTAACAGGTTACTTGATTTGTTTCTTATACGCAAGTTGTAACGGTTGACTATATTATTTATTATATCAAGGTCCCGATGAATTTTTTGCTGTGGCGGAATTTAAGAGGGTGTAACCCCTTTCCCCATTTTGTACTGCGTGCTCTCTTATTTTGATCCCGAGTACTGCACAAAATAAAAAACTTGCTTGTTTCCCTACTATTTTAAAAACCTTCAGATATTACACGAATTTATGCAAAAATATTGCTGTTCAAGTTCTGCCTACTAAAAGACAGAAGTTTTTTCGTACTGTGTACCGAACCTTCGCGTACTGCGTACGGCCTAAGACAAGCCTGAATACTGCGTACAAAAAAGGGGGTTTCACCCTCATTTAACGAATGTTCAGTCAATTATTAGCGGGAAAATCACCTTACTTCATTTCTGTCCACACTTGTATTTGATGAACCTTTCAAAATTTTATAAAATCAAAGTGCTAAACTAAAACTGTTCACAAATTGTTCATATTATTGTATTTTCGATAAAATAAAAAATACAAGTATATTTACAAGTATTGTATTGTATTGTACTAGAATTAAAGCTACCGGTAGCCGTTTGGACTATTAAAGGCGTTTGCTACAGTTTATTTTAACGAGTATTAAACTACTATATCACCGTCTAAATGCAATATATTAAACACAGTTCAGGTCAGAGGACACTAAATAGAAAAGCCTGTCACGGATTGGAAAATTTTGTCTAGGGACGTTTCGGGCTTAATTTATTTTCAAAGATTCATTGGCCAAAACTATAGAGAATAAAAATATTTTTTTTGTTTTCAAAAATGTAAAATGACTTAAATTATATACTTAAAAATAAAAATGATTATTGAAAACACTGTTTGAAAGGTGATTTGTGTCCCTTTAAAGAAGTTGGTACTTTCCTTATGTTGGATTGAAGATTTGTTTACATTCTGGGGGTTTAAAATGCAGAGAGAATGAGTTGGTGAAGGCACCAATTCTTGTTCATTTTTGCATTTCCAAAGAGTGCCACTATGCAAATCTGGGGTAGTTTAGGAAATAGTCGGGTAAACTAAATCACAGGAGGACCAAATCTTATAATGTAAGTCTATGGGAAACTATTTAGTGGTCTCTGACCTTCACGGTTCAATCTGGGTTTTATCGATGTATAAAACACAGTTTACGGTCCAAGACATGACTTATTCGGACATAGCTTGTTTCGGATACGTATGTGGATTATTGGTTAAATTTTGGCTTAGGTTTTGAATTCGCGAATTAGTCCGAGCGCAAAATACGCGAAAATTAAGCCATCGCTAAATAAAATGATACCGCAGTAATTATTAATGATGTACACTAAATACTTTTAAGACTTTTGTTTATACATGATTACCCCCAACCTTTTTTTTTTAATCGAAATTTCGAACAAATTAACATGGTAACCTACCCTTTTCGTTTTTATTTTATGTTTGTTATACATTGGTCAATATATTGGTGTATATGGTGAAATTCTATTATGTTAAATTTAAGTAAACTTAAAAATATCGAGGAAAGCCATGACATTATATGTATGCCTTGTCCACGAAACCCGTAAAAGAGGAAAAGACACCAAAGGAAATTTGAATTTCTGCATATGGAGATATGGGCAACAAGAGGTATAATATTGATTTATATCTTATAAAAGTGCGGATGATCACTAGCGAATTCAAAGGCCAATGGGCGCACCCGGCGCACGCCCCCCCCCCCCCCCCCCCCCCACCTTCACCTCTAAAAGTGCCGGACTTTTCAACCTTGAATACAAACACTTATAACGTTTTATATAATAATTTCCATTTAAAACCCTATTTTTACATAAAATTAAAGCACAACATCTATTTCAAGTAGAACAATCTTTGACTTTGCAAGCATACTAGTGTCTCTGGTTGAAAAAAGGTTATTGTTCACGTCCCTCTAACCAGAAAGCCACACCACCTCTAATCTGAGATCCTTGATCCGCTACTTATGATTTCCCAAATTCAATCAAACAAAAAATCCAAATCACACAATCAATAAAAAAAAATTACAAACATTTAACCCAATGAGTTTACAATTTTAATTCAATAAAAATCGTCATAATCGCATATAAATTCAAAATCATCAAAACGCAATGTTAATAATAATTGCGACATTTCCCGTCGTGTTGCGACATATACCGGCAGCGAATTTTTTTGCGACATTTCCCGTCAACAATGCGACATATACCGGCAGTGGGGTTTACGACGTTTTCAGCAGATTGCGACATTTCCCGGCGACGGTGCGACATTTTCCGGTAGATTATGACGTTTCCCGGCGATGCGACATTTCCCGGCGCTACAGTCGGAAGAACGTTTCCATTTTTTATTTTTGTATTACATTTAAATTGTATGTATTGTATTACGTTGTTTTGCATCGACATCGACAGACTCCTCACAACCGTAAGTTAAGCTATGCTACAAAAACACTGCACGTGTTTGACTTGCACGTGACTATATTGGACACCGAGGTTTTTTACACCTATATTGTTGTCAGCGTAATTATTTTCAGTCCTTTAAATGTAATGTTATCAAAACAACACGTTTAATTCAATAATTTCCGATGTTTCAAGTGCGCTTTTCGAAATTTGATACATACTTAAAGATTTTAAACTTTGTAAAGTAAAAGAAACAATAAAGCCCACAGGAACTGCAGCTAAGTATGCTAAACATAGTAATTTCATGCTAAATACTTAGTCAGCTTTGAGTTTTCAATCTACTGCAACAACAGTTGACTATAGTCATTTGCTTTGAATCATTTTCTTTCACGTTATTCTTGTCTCTTACTTAAAAGTTAAAAAGTTTTAGAATGGAACGAAACTTTTTTTTATTTCAGATAATGTCATAAACCAGTTAATGTTGTTATATTTTGGAACATCCCCGGCTGTACACAACTGGTAAGTCATTCATACATGAAGTTAAACATAAATTACAACAATGTATACAGATACCGCCTGATCGAGAAAAACAAGCGAGGCTGCACAGATATACTTACCGAAACGCCGGGCATAAGAGACGTCAGGGAGGTATTTTGATATTGGGGCGACTTTATTCCCACAATCGGCGAACCTGAGGCGAGCGGCAATCCTAATTTGCAGAAAATGGTTGGTCTCAAAATGTTGTATAATACATTGTCAACAGTAGAACTGTTAAAGTGTATTTCACGAAATGTGAATTATATTATAGATTTAGATTTAACGTGTGTGTTTTCGTTGTATTTAAACTATCCTAATACATGACTCAAGGATGAGATTTGCACCTGTTGCAATTCTGTCAGAAGTAGTCGGCTTAAACAAAGTAACATGACCGGTCCATGCCGAAAAATAAATGGCTGAAAAGGTCCTACTGTGGCGGTCCAAATACAGCACTTAAAAGAATGTATACAACAAACCGTGCTTTCTAAAAGACATATCACGCATCATTTAAAACTAGCTAGCATGTGAATACATTTTGTACGTGCTTTTCAAGTTTAAATACATTAAACTACGGGACACCAAATACAACACTTCATAATCATTTCTCACAGAGAACGACAATATCATGCCCTTGTTATGTATAAGGTATACAGTTGAAGTTTCTAAACAAAATTACAGTTTAAAGTTTTATGCTTGATAACTTCCATGTGTCACAGGTAGAACTTCAACTTTGTCCGAAAGATCTTAGGACAGTTACACCCGGGAGTATTACGTAACACAGGTAAATAACCATTGTAGATTAACAAAAACAGTTTACAATTCTAAAATATTATTTTACATTCTGAAGGATTAAATTGCTAAAGAAAATTACATCGAATTAGACTGATCTCACTCTGGAAACAATTCAATTGTTTCGTTTTTATTGACATATCTCCTGGGAAATCATTAACAGATACGTGATAAAAAGGAGATTGTACATGCTTCACTTTTCAAGTACAGAATAATAAAATATCTGCTACACTGGCTCTAAAACAAACGTTGGACGTTTTATTATTACTCATGTGTTGAGAACAAGTTCACAAAGCAGATTACTTGATGTTTTTATTGACGAAGAATTAACTAACACTTTCATTTTGTAGCACTTAAGGTTACTTTAATACAATAAAGGGTGGGGCCTTTTCTATAAAGAAAAACAAACAAAACGTCAAACTAAAATTCGGATACATCATGTATATTATGGACTGAAAAGACTAAATATGTCTAAACAAAAGCAGTTGGTTTAAGGTTTGATGGTAATGCACACTATGATAGTGTACACTATTTTTTTTTCATTGAGAAAGTTTCTGTCTCAATTGTTGCCGACTGAGATAATTAACAACCGTATCGTTTTATTTGATTTCGATACTGACGCGTTTCGTTTTATGGGCATGGTTCAGCATTTTCTTTATTAAGAATTGTTGATCAGAGAATAAATGCGAGCTTTAATGTGATTCCTGATACTTTCTCCACAGTTTAATTGCAAGAAAAGATTAATTATTCCCTAAAAGCAAAAAATTGTGCAATCCATACAAACTATTATCTTAAACTTAGCATTATTACATGTTTTGTTACATAGTCAAACGTAAAAATTATAGTCCTTGCTACATTTATTTAAATGCATTAAATTTAATTTGAAAATGAAAACGTTTATACGTATATATTTAACTAAGACACATTTCAATTTGCAATTTTATCTAAACCATAACGAGTTTTATATCACGGTACAACAATGTTTTATACTCATATACTGGTACAATTATAGCACTTTTGTTTTTCCCTTAATACACCAGTGATAAACAGAAGAATGTATCTGCATATAACTTGCAATTTAATGAACTCATAATAACATACATGCATGAAATTAGGGTGCTCCCATGTAATTGTATATATAACATAACTACAGTCGTTTAATGAATGACTATAAAACGTCAAGTATGTCCATGACAAATTTAAGCTTTTTTTAAACGACAAAAAATTGCATTCAATAGCTACATATACACACCGCACATATAAACACTCGACTCAGCGCCTCTAAGTGTCGCCTACTTGAGTATTGAAATGTCACTTATGACGGGCACCTTGAAAACGTAATTAAGTTGTACTTGTTTTCAAATGAATGAAGAGTCGGATTCACTTTACATTTGTGTACATGTAAGTGGGATTTCAATAAAGGTTGACACATGTAGGTCGAATAATATATGTTTATTGAAAAGGTTCTATTAAACCAGAAACAGAATAAATAGTTTACATAAATAAAAATACAAGAATATTTATATGAAAATTGACAATACCATTTCAACAATTCATATAAATTCAGCTTATCACGTCATATATATTCCAAATATATTACCAATATTTCAAAAGTGTAAACCATTCAAACAGTATATCATCATTGCTAATAAAACAATATAATAAAATATAAAAAGGTCTTGCCAGTCGTAATGTGGATATCTTGATTACTACCGGTAAAACGGGTATGAGAAACTAATAAAATATATTTCTTTAGTAATCCAATACTGTATGCATACTCTGTAAAAGTAAAGCCTAGAATGAATATATTCAAATAATGCACGCACGCACGCACGCTAGCGTGCACACACACACACACACACACACACACACACACACACACACACACACACACACACACACACACACACACACACACACACTTGTACATAGGACCCTTTGAGGACCATGACAAATACCAGCTTTTCGAGGACCCTATCTAAACGTGGTCAGAGAAGATTGAAACAAAATTTAGTAGTATTTATTTCTGAAGGTAACAGTCCACACTATTGAAATTTTGCTTACACTTGATAGATCAGTAGAAAAACCGAATGAGGACCTGTCTACTTTATATATACTTCTGAGGACTCCAAACCGAGGACCTTCATTTGCATATTGTACACAATATCGTACCACACCTTCGGCACGAGGACCACATTAAGTTGACGATAAGAGGACTAACACACAACCATTTAGCACAGTTTCACATCAAACTTTCGTTGTGAGGTCTGCATCTAGTTATCATTAAGAGGACTTGCACACAAACATTTAACATAGTTTCAAACCAGACATTTGTCATGGGGTCTTCATTATCAACTTAAACATGTTTTAAATGATATAATCAGGGGCGGATCCAGAGGGGGACCGAAGGGGCCGCGGCCCCCCTATTTTTCGACGACCAACAAAAAAAAGTATTTTGCCCTTTAAAGTGAGCAAATAGATAAGGAAATTATGCCCCACAGGTGCTTGGAAATCGCATCTCAGCGCATCTAGAATTCAAAATTTTCTGGGGGAGCCCCCTCCAGACCCCCCCCCCCGCAGATTTCGCGCCTGCGGCGCGATCAGCTCCGGCCGAATGTTACTCCCTCGGCCCCCCCCCCCTATTTTGAAATCCTGGATCCGCCCCTGATAATAAAGTCATGGGCATAAGCTTCTGTTTTTGTCTATAATATTTTTTCATTCAAGTTTTAACCTGTCTCATGCATCCACCTGCCATGTGCAGCTAAATGAGGTCGCTCCCTCGAGTAGAACCTGTAAAACATGCATGTTTGACGACAAGTATCACTAGGCAAGAAAATTTGTTGAGTTTTTCTTGGGCAGTTGAGCTTACTAAATTCGTTTATGTGCCGAATTCAAAGTCAAAACTCAAACAAACCCGGAATGAGTAAATAAGTAATTAAATATTTAATTACCTAACAGTGTTTGGAATCATTAAATCATGGCTTAGTTTGTATTCTCCATATGGTGAACGTTTGACTTACAAAGCAGACACAAATCACATCCATGACATTTGTGTCAATCCTTTAAAGGTTTAAGTTACAGAGCTGACACAAATTGCTAATGGACAGACGGATGGACACCAGGGGTATAACATACTACGTCCCTTCGGGCGTATAAAAATTTTGAGTCTCAACTACTACAGTATACTTCAATATTTCTTTTCTTGTGCAATTAAAAACTAAACAGCATTGTTTTTGTCTTAAGAGAACTTTAATTTCTAAATGTGTCATAAATTTGACAAGTACAATCACAATACAATACATGTAGTTTCTACACAATTAACACAAGATAATATATATTAACACTTCACTCCATATATATGTGTGTGTTTGTGTTTTTTAAACATGC